>JAODLC010000044.1:5381206-5394709 GCA_026781145.1 Hippopotamyrus pictus
TAAGTACTGAGTAACAGTATATAAAGTGCAGGCAGCTTAAGGCATATACTTTTGGTACTAAAATAGAGATATGAGTGTAATAATAAAGTTTTAGCCTTAAGCATTGTTCCTAAATCATTGTACCTCCTGCTGTTGTATAAGGGCTGTCCCTCCTGTCAGCCACAGTTAGAAACACTGAACATTTCCTGATCCTGCTAATACTGATTTCAATTAAAAGTCAGCAAACAGAGAATTTCCCTAAATGGGAAAAACTGTCTAGTTTCTCAGCTTTTGCGTGTGACATTTGAAGGGCTGATCACAACACAGTGTGGAGATATTTCAGCCTCCGATTCCTTTAGATGTTGTTGTTTTACTCCGTTATTTTTTACGGCTCCGGGTTTATTAAGTTGGAGATTACGTCTGGAGAAAACACACATTTGTGCCAGGGAAAAAGCAGCAAGGATGGAAAGCAGAAGGAGAGCGTCAATGAGCAGACAGCCTGAGAATGAGGCAGCTATCCAAACACTCAGAGTTGTGCCTTCCAGAGGTGGGTTAATTCAGGTCCAGAGATTAAAAGTCCAGACCGAGACTTTGTTTCACCCAACAGTTAAGTATGAAGATTTATAGTCACATAGTTCTCAACTGGTTGGTTGAAACAAAATCTTGGTCTGGACTTTTACTCTCTGGATCAGAATTACCCACCTCTGGTGGCTTCCTCTCTGTTCTTCTGCTGGAGCCCGTACTTCCCTGGATCCTCCCAGAATTTAACAATGGACTGGGCTATTTTAATGCCTCAGAAACACCCCCATTTCATCCAAGGGAAATCAGATCTTTATTAGTATGTCACGGTTAGCAGACTCGTGCTTCGTTGATAGACCGTCACGCTTTTGATGATGCTGTTATTATTATCTTGTATTTGACTTCTGGAACAGTCTCTCAAAATTGTGTTAAGGACAAATTTAATAAAGAAATGATAATGAAGAGAAGTAGGATGGGTGGGGTAGTTAAATGTGAAATGTCTCGTGGGATAATGAAAGTAGGCCGACGGAAGTTTGTTTTGAGCTCTGAAAACATTTGAGCGTAACGTGACATAAACGTCTGAAAACAGCTGCATGGCTGGATGTGTGTAAGGTGGTCCTTCTTGATTCTTGTTGATTTTACCTTGAGTTTTGCTGTTATAAAGCATTTTCCTCACAGGACCTGTATTTAACGAAGGCGAGATATTTAGGTGTTAGACATCAGGCTAAAGTTCCCTCCCGAGATCCGAACTTGGATCTCTTTGGCCAGAGGTCTTCTGTTTTTATAAGTAGTGGCTTTGGTCTGCTGAGGCCATTAGCCTACTCACCTCCTGGAGTAAGGAGCACTTGCATTCCAGTTCACTTGCATCCAATCAGTCACAGCCTAGAGCATGATTGGTTAATGGTGCGTCATTAGGGTGGGGGAGGGGGGGATTTGGTACTGTGCCAGGGAACGAGTGGATTCTGTTTCTGAAGAACTGACAGAGGTATGGGTCCATCACTTGGGATTTGTTGGCCAAAGTCTGGACCATGGGCTTCCATATAATCCAGGGATAATGGACCAGAACCTGGTATTAGAAAGCTCTAGGGTCAAACTCAAGGGGGAAAATGTGCATTTCTGCTGTTCGGACAATCATAAAATATAAAAGAGGCCCGACTGGGGCTAAATTGTATTAAAACACTCGTGGAGGTGGGAGTCAAATTCGGATTTGACTACATTTAGACATTAGGGAATGGGTGTCAAACTGGGACCAGTGCGACGGTATGAATCATGTTAGGTATTTTTATAAAGATTTTGCTCCAACTTCCTGACTTAATTTCTTAAATAGTGTTATTCCGTAACACTTTACTTGAGGGGACACAAGTACCTCAGTAACTCATTTACTAGTACAGCATATATAGTAATGGCATGAAATATACGAACCGTTATGATTGATTAATGATGAACGTAGACGGGATCAGTACATAACTAACACAGATTCTGGTGAAACATTAAGCAGGAATGCACAGCTCCTTTTTTTGTATTTTTACTTTTTAAATTATTATTAGCGTTACCAATGATTCCTTTCCCTCATATGATTTTTGTGTTTATCAAGGTATCCTACAGTTTTCCTGATATTAACCTTTTAAAGTATAGTTATACTCTGCCCTTTTGACGTTGGCTTTCTCATCGATTCAGTCACTGCTTTTCCTCTCTCTGTCTGTCAGACCAGTGTTTTCTCTGAGCCGTTGTGATTGGATACTCTAGGACTAATGGACTAACTGACCGAACTTTTATTGTCATGTGCTTTGGTAGCCATATTGCTTTTCTCACACTTTGTGGCACTGGTGTCTGTCGTGTTGATTTTTTCTGTCCGACAGAGTTTCGGTCATCGGATTACTGTAGCCACAAACGAAAGGTACAGCCTTGGCCAGAGAAATTAAACTCTGAGTTTCTCTGATTGCGGCCTTATTTTTAGAATCATTGTCAAATTTGCCCCTTCCAGGCAAGTGTTGTTATCAACAGAATCCATGACCTAATTTTTAGGGTATTCTCTCTAATTATATTCAGTATTCCATCAGAGAATCAACTTCCCCAAATCCGACTGACTCATTATAGCACAAGTTTTACTTTTTCCAATTTTAATTCACTCTCTCCTGTGCCAGTTACTGCCGGTCCAGTTTGAACATTAAATCTCGCAGCAGATTTCTTTGCCCTGGAAACTTGCGTGTATCATCCTTCCATCTATCTGCCCGTCCATCCATTCGTCCATCCGTCCATCCACCCATCCACTCACTCAGGAATCTCATCCATCTTCCAACCGCTTATTCTGGTCAGAGTTGCGGGGAGCCTGGAGCCTATCCCAGTCACTACAGGGAACAAGGCAGGAGTACGTCCTGGAAGGGATGCCAAACCATTACATACAACATAAACACTATCATACGCTACAGGCAATTTAGAGAATAAATCATTTAGATTTTCTTTGTTCTAAGTGCAGTCATCAGCCTGCTTGTCTTTTGTGTCATCAAACCCGAATGTTGTATTCTCTACCTCATGTCCTCCATTGCATATACATCACCAACCACTCTCTATTCAGTTTCTTTTTTGGTAGAGTTTGTGCCAGCAGTCTCTGTCTGACTCTTTCTGGGTTTGGAATCAATGTCACAGCTGTGGAGGAAATCCAGCTGAAAAGTGCTGTTTTATCTTCATATAGTAAAGAATAGAACGGCCGTAGGGACACCAATTAGAAAGTCTAAATACTGGGGTAGACCACAGCAGGACAGAGGGTGCGGAAGATTGATTACGCCCTCTGCTGGCTGTCTCAGAGCCTATCCTCACCTGTGAGTCAGAAATGTACTGCGGCAGGTAAGGTGCTACACCAGTCTTCTGAGCCTTCTCAAACTGATCATTTGAAAAATGATACACTAGCCAATGGGAGGCAAGAGTGTAAAACATGAAACCAACCAACATAAATGAGTCTGAAAAGCACAAGTTAATGGAATCATTCTGCAGGTTACAGTCACTCTGCACACTGGGCACTTAATGCACCACCTCAGATTTAATAATCCAGCCGGCCGTCGTCCAGCCGCTTATCCCAGTACCGTGTCGTCAAAGGCCGCAGATTTATGCTGTTAAAATAAAATAGGAGTAACATGTTCACTTATGTCCAAAGAGAGTTAAGTTTTTGAGAGAATGCAGGGTCAGAAAGTACTTGAAGTAATTGGGGGTAAGGGGGCTTGTCCAGAGGCCCAACTAATTGCTCTGTCATGTCTGGGATTTGAACCCATGACTTCCCAATCACATCATCCTAACCCACCAAGCTACACACTAACCCTGAAGCTGTGCCCAGGTCAACCTCAGTAAAGCATGCAGCGGGACCCCCCCCCCCTCCCTAATCAGCACAGGAGCTGCTCCAGCTGTGTGGCCCGACACCCTGACCCAACCTTTCTCTGCTAAAACATCAGCACATCAGATATGGCAGCCAGGAGGCACCTGGTGCTGCTGGGAGAGCAAACACAGGGGGCTGGGCTGTGGACACGCCAGCTTTCCGTGCCAGAGAATGATTCCCCTGTTCCTTAGGCTCATGGCACCAGATCTAAAATTTCTGCATGTTTTGAGGTAAAAAGTAATTGAAACCAGGCTTTAGTAAAGAAGAACTTGAGAATTATCAGATGTAGTATGATTTATCTCTGTTTATGGTTTATCTTTAGCTGTTGTTGTAGACATCCCTTTACTTCTTATTTTCTTGATTATTCATTTCTTTTTAAGTGAGAAGAAGGTAAATGTGACTGTTAAGGTCCAAACCCCTCACCCTTCTGCTGGATGCGCACTTTAGTTGTACATAGATAGGCATAAAAGAGTAATGAGAGGGAGACAGGCTGGCACCTGAAGGAGAGTGAAAGTGAGGCAGGCTGGCACCTGCAGGAGAGTGAGAGGGAGACAGGCTGCCACCTGCAGGAGTGTGCGAGGGAGACAGGCTGGCACCTGCAGGAGAGTGAGAGGGAGACAGGCTGGCACCTGCAGGAGAGTGAGAGGGAGACAGGTTGCCACCTGCAGGAGTGTGCGAGGGAGACAGGCTGGCACCTGCAAGAGAGTGAGAGAGAGACAGGCTGGCACCCAAAGGAGAGTGAGAAGGAGACAGGTTGGCACCTACAGGAGAGTGAGAGGGAAACAGGTTGGCACCTGAAGGAGAGTGAGAGGGAGACAGGTTGACACCTACAGGAGAGTGAGAGGGAGACAGGTAGGCATATGTCGGAGAGAGGGAAGCAGGCTGGCACGTTCCACACATTCTCCCAGCTCCTTCCTCCTTGAACCACATCATCCACTACCTCAAGGGAGGCTTTTCCTCTCCTCATTCCTGCTCCGTCCCCAGGGTTTGGGCGGGACTTCTCCTCCCACTGCCGTGTGGCCTGCGTGTGACTGTGATCGTCTCTCAGAGTGCTCACAATCTTCCCTCCTGGCCACACCTCTACATCACTCCCTGCGTTCTACGTACAGGCCCCCCACCTCCACTCTCTACTCCTCTGCTTTGCCGCTACTTGACTTCTGTTTCTCCTCTCCTCTCCTCTCTCAGTAACAGCCTTCAGGTCTGAAGACAACCCAAATTTCTGCAGGAAGGGGACCGTCTGGGGAAACACTCCTTCACGCTTCATTTTTACAGGTGATAAGGGTCAGTATACCTTTCCTTTATTATTCTCGAATGTTACCTGCTGTGTGTGGGTGTGTCCGTGTTTCTTTGCAGGGGGGTCTGATGCCTGTATTGTTTATATGACCAAATGTCCTTAATTTGATTCATTTAGTTAAATTTGTTGCATGTCGTTGGCATTATTTCATTTGATACTTTTGGTTAAATTTGTTGCATTTGTTGCATGTTCCATACATATTATATAGCCAGCTTTCCTACAGTTTATTCATTTAATAAAATTTGTTGCATTTGTTGCATGTCTCTTCCATTATTTATATGGCCAAATTCTTTCATTTGATTCGTTTAACTAAATTTGTTGATTTCAGCCCAGTTTTTTGTAAAAGTATCTGTATGGTCACATTTAAATTCCATTTGGACATTCTTGGGTACTTGTAAGAGAAATTTACATATGAATGTAGGAAAAATGTAGCGCACATGTGAATGTTGTATATAGGTGAACCTGAGGCACTGACGCTGTACTCGATGTTGGCTGCTCAGTGTTGGGGAAGTTAGAAAATTAATCCATTACAGACAGTTCTGGTCTAGAAAGTCCAAATCCAGACCAAGGTTTTGTTTTAACCAACCAGCTGAGTACTCTGTGACTGTGACCCTTTATGCTGAACTCGTTGGTTGAAAGAAAACCTTGGTCTGGATTTGGACTTTCTATACCTGAACTGTCTGTAATGGATTAATTTTCTAAGTAACTTCCCCAGCACTGTTGATATTGCAGTAGTTCAGTGGATGTTGGACTTAATAGTACTGTAAGGACTACTAAAGAGACAGGTTGGACTTACTTGTACTGTGTGTAAGACCAACCAGGTGGATAGTGTCTATGCTAATGCAGGTTGTGTAGTTCGACTGGAATATTGCAGGCATTCTGGGGCTGTAGGTGTAGTGGGATAGGTAGATATTTGGTACACTGGAGTGTAGCATCATTAATCATGTTAATTGGGTTCTGGACCTTATAAGCACCAAGGCACCTAATGACAATGACTGCTCAGAGGGGTCACTGTTTAAGGAAGCTCCATGTTGTGATGATGGACCAGGACTGAGTAGCCCCTGGGGGTGCCAACCATGGCCCGGAGCAACGGGGAGGATCCGCGGGCGATGAGTCGCATGGAGCTCATCAGACAGGGTCTCCAGCTGAGCCACCTGAAGGCCAAGAAGACAGTGAAGAACATGACCAAGAACGACGTCAAGAACTTCATGAAGAGGAATGCGTTTGTCATCTTCACGGTTGCCGCGGTGCTGTTTGGTGAGTGTTTTACATGAGAGCATAGATTTGGATATGGAGGGTAGTGACATGTCCCAACCAATCGTGGGAGCGCCATATGTTTTTATTGGGGCCAGGGGTTCAAGGTTGGTTTGGCCCCTATCGATGTTGACACTAAACCTGCACTGTTGGATTCATGTGTCCTAAAGACCTAAAGAACATTTTGGTTACTGTATATCCGAGGTCTGACCTCAAACATACACACATGCGCACACACACAGGTTTGTAATTATACCTTGGGGACTCTCCATTCATTTCTATGGGGAAAACTCTAATCCCAACATGACAACCTTAACCCCTACCCAGCCCTAACCTTAACCATAAGTAACCAAACAAAATACAAGACTTTTGGTATTTTTAGTTATTTGATTGCATTCACAAATCTTTGTGGGGACCTGAAAAATGGTCATTACATTTGGTCCCCACAATGTAATATAAACACAATCCACACATGCACACACATATGCACAGGGGTGCTGCTAGAGAGTTTGGGACCCATGACAGCATATCATATTGGGACCCCAACCCAGACCAATCCAATTATTTTCCAATTTTTTAGGGCCCCGGTCATTCAGGGGCCCTTGGAATTGTCCTGTCTTCTCACCACCCCCCCCCCCCCCATACAGTGCCCCTGCATATGTGCACACTCACTCACTGGGAAGGGACCTTTTTATTTAAGGAAAATCACATTTATAGCTGTCAGGGTTTTTCAGTTATTCTGGCTCCATGTGTGAAATACAGTACTGTGCAGAGACAAAAAGGAGACCAAAAAAAAAAACGGTTAAAACATTTACCCCAGTAAAAAACATGATGATTAAAATGCATTAGTTTTGTCATTTCAAACCCATCCCAAAGTAATCCTCAGTATTTGCAGCAGCTATTCAATCTCCATGCATTTGCTGACTCAAACAGTTGCATGCAATGCTTGGCTAATCAATACCTCATCAATTTTACTAATTAAGTTGATTGATCAAATGGTGAACAAACAGGAAATGGCTGGGGTGCCCCTGAGGAGGGTCTTGGAAAGCAAAGCCGCCCCCCCTTTTTTCTAGCCATCCAGTTGCATATATTCTAATGTTTCTTTGACTGGCTAAAACTTTGCACAGTGCTGTATTTGATCCGTTTAAGGTGGTACCTATTATATGGTTGTTCTGCACAATGATTGTAGGACTATCTGGCCATCCCAGCACAACCAGTATATCACCAGCTATGGGTCTTGTACTGATCATTAAGGCAGGATTATAATTTAATATAATTTTTAAGAACATCAGTATAAACCTGGTGCGTCTGTTTCTCTAGGCATAATACTGGGTTTTTCCTTGCGGCCGCTGAAGATGTCATACCGTGAGGTGAAGTACTTTTCTTTCCCTGGTGAGATGCTGATGCGCGTGCTACAGATGTTAGTGCTCCCCCTGCTGGTGTCCAGTCTCATTACAGGCAAGTGCAGCTGTCTCTCAGACAGTTATTTCGTCATAAACAACACTGATTACAACACTGGTGTAAAATACATCAGTGGCCAAAAAAGATTTTAATACTGTGCCTTTGATTGATTATATTTGTGACTTCCCTGGCTAGTTTTCATTTAGAGGTTTGGTTAATGGGCTTGGAGACACAAAATTGCAAAAGTAGGACCATTTCATCTTTGACAGAAACCTTACTGTTGTGGTTCTGTGCCAACTTATGGCAATAGCAATAGAGATTTCATCCTAACCCTTTTGTAAATATAGCACATCTAGAACAATCTGACTATATATTCCAATGAACAGCACAGATAAGCTACATTGTTTAAAAGACATATTTTCTGTGAATGTAATTAAGGTTTGGCTGATGATAATTTTAATGAGGGGATTGTTGTTTCTGAGCAGTAAAGAACTGGTACCATTTAAATTCCCAGAACAAATTTCTTACTGACTTTCTCAGTGCTGCTAATTGGTATGGAGGTCAATAGATTGTGAGATGATTTGATGATTCCCAGCATTTCCGACGCGCCATAGAAGCAGCTGTGCCTATTCTACCAGAAACCTTTTGACAGCTTCTTAGGATAAAGCATCTCTCTGTTTCCCCCTGCATTTAAAATGAAACCCACTTAACTGTTTAATTCTCTCTTAAATGCTGCTACTATTTTGACATTCCGGAAGTTGACGCCTTGGCACACGCTGGGGGACAATCCCCTTCCCTGATGCATATTCTGCTTGTGGGATGGAATATTAGGCATGGATTTAATAAGAAATAGAAGCTTCTTCACCAGTACCCATGAATACTTTGTGTTAAAACAAAACCTAGGCAATAATGAATAATTCAAGATGGAAAAAGGTGGTTTATGTCAAAGACTTTGGGAATGACTAAGTCATGTATGGCGAGAATTTGATTGACTTTACTGACTCTGCAGAACCACACTTGGTTGAGAAGATTAGAGGCTAAAGGTTATAGATGGATGCAGCTACAGAACACAAAGGTCCTATTCACCTAGTTCCTGCATGAAAAGGGAGCCTTATGAGAACCTCTGCACATCACGCTGCTTCCTAAGCAGGGCTTCACAGTGCCTGGAGTAGCCAGGAGAAAGGTCACCAAATTAAACCCAGGGCTGGTCTCCGGGGTAGGGGGAGAGAAGGGGGTAAAAACTAAGAACATGGCTGAGGACAAGTGGAATGCAAGCATTTTCCAGCATTTTGGCATCAAAGGAATCAAACGTACCTCAAGTTGTTTGATTGTTCCTGTATGGTTTCATTAAACATGCTGACATTCAAAAAAGTAAAACGAAAGTGTCGGAACTGAATTTGTCGAGCGTTTTGGGAATGGCCTAGTTTCCTCAGAAAGGGGCTACCTCCATCTTAACTGAAGAAACCTTTGTTCAGCATTAAAACAAAATGCCAGATTGCCTGTCTGTATATGGCTGTGAGCTCACATTTTCCCCGGCCTTTTCCATCGCCCTGGGCTACAGGCTAGAGCTGAAAGACAAATCAAGAACAGGCAAGGCTTTATGCTGCGCTGAGCGTAGCTCACGGGCCGGTCTCTGTAAGCAGAACAAGGTCAGCGTTAGCATGTAGCATCGTGTCAATTATCTGGGGCAGCAGTAGTTAGTAACGCAGACATATTTAATACTGTGCGTTATATAACAAACTCGCTAAGATGTTTCGAATTTCAATTACATTGTAAAATTGAATTGGATTTCAGTGAAGGTCTAATTAGTTGTTGTATTCTGGTAATGAACGACTGGATGGCCGTGTACGTGAGAGGGCGCCCCTAACAGTGCCAGAAACAAACCTGAAATGACTGAGCCTGAGATGTGAGCTCAGGCATATACAGAGAGGCAGTCTGCCATTTTGTCTTAATGCTGGAAGGCGGTTTCCATTAAGATGAAATCAGACCCTGTTCTGAAAACTAGGCCATTCTTAAAACACATGACAAAATTCAGTTCTGACACTTTATTTTTTTCTTTTCTGAATCTCAGCATTAGTCTTGTTAATGTCTGAGTGTGATAAGCAGGTACTAGGTTCTCTTCTGAACGTCACCTTACCAATTCCAAGAACTTCATCATTTGCAAAGGACCGGCTGGTAAAAGCATACGAGCTGGTGACCAGTTTCGGGTAATCCAACATTGGAGCTCCAAGGAGTGGCATCCTTCTGTAACCTCGAAAGCTCTGGGTGAAGAATTTATTATTGTTGGTGCTTAATCTTCAATGGGAACAATGGGGCCAGGAAGGGTGGGCAAAGAGATGGAGAAAGTCAACAACAGATCATTCTGCCTTGAGTAACTGCGATCATTCTCCGGTGGATAATTTGGAATTTTCTCCAGGAAAGTACCTGGGAACATCCAGGAACCACCCCCCCCCCCCACCGGGATATGCTGCTGGATCACTGTAGGGAGGTCAGGTGGGCAGCGTCGACCGCCACTGGTTCCCAGGGCAACAAAAACATATTTCTAAAATTCCTGTATAAGTGACAGCAGATGTTGGCCTTGATGTTACCGACTACGAAAAAAAGAACCTTAACAGGCTAGTCAGCAGTTTGGAGGCTGGAGACAGAGAGAAAGAGAGTGGGTAACTAGGCGAGGAAGAGGAGAGAAGCGGGAATGGAACAGGCCCGTGGCGGAAGCCAATCGGGGGCGAGGAAGAGGAGAGAAGCGGGAATTGAGCGGGGCCAGGGTCACAGGGGGAGCCTATCCTGGAGGCTACAGGTGCAAGACAGAGAACAAGCCAGGATGGGGTACCAACCCATGGCAGGGCACAGTCACACACCCCACCTGTCCATCATTTATTAAAACGTACAATAGCTGGTGTGGTTGGACCTGAACCCGATGACAGTCACAGGACCATCAGCAGTCCATGGCCTGTCCTGGTTTCTTTACTCTTGATTGACGTTCCCTAGCTCCCCTCCTCTCAGTGTAACGCCTGTTTTATCCCTCCAAGGACCTTTGGAGATGCGTTGATCTTGTCCTTGCCCCGTCTCCAATGAACCAGTAAATTTCCTTCAAATTCCTCAACCACTTGGTTTTGATGTTCTAAATTTAGTCTTCACCTTTTTTAGACCCACCAAGTATATTTTACTGGAGAAAATTCAGCATCATGCCCATAGGCATGACAGCGAGACCTCGGCCCATAACTGCTAGGCCGCCTCGAGCCCCCAGACAGCGTAGGCAGGTCTCGGCCGGTCTCTCACACTGCGCCTCCTACCAGGCATGGCGGCGCTGGACAGCCGGTCGTCGGGCAAGATGGGGGTGCGGGCCGTGGTGTACTACATGACCACCACGTTCGTGGCCGTCTTCATCGGGATCATCATGGTGCTCATCATCCACCCGGGGAAGGGCTCCAAGGCTGAGTTCGGCAAGCAGCAGAAGATCGAGCAAGTCAGCCCTGCCGACGCCTTCCTGGACCTCATCAGGTACCAAACCCAGCTCCTGCGCCCTCTCACACTGCAGGCCGAGAGCTGCCCTGCAGGAAGCTGATTGGCTCTTTGCTGGCTCTCCTTTATTCAGTCGTTTAGTCCTCCTTTGCTCATTTTTAACCCCTTTCTCTATAATCAATCCCCATCTCTTTTCACCAGCTTGCCCTTTGCCATACTGGCTGTTTCCTGTCTTGTTTTATTTCCTGTTCTGTTTTATATTTCAGAAACATGTTTCCCCCAAACCTGGTACAGGCCTGTACCCAGCAGGTAAAAAACACACTTTCCCCTTTTCTGTCTTCTTTTCTTTCCCCTTCTCCTTACTGTCTGGTCTGACTGAGCTTCCAAATAACTCTGCCAACAGGAAATCACATGATACCAGGGAGTCACGTCCCTGTAAAAGCCTTGATAATTATAGCTGCAGTTAGTGCCCTTGTTTATTTTTTAATTTATTCTAAGCTGCTAGTTGGAACAGCCCAGCTTGTAAAATAGCGAAAGGTCACTGTCTGTTCCGAAAATAGTAAAGTAAGCATTGAATTAAACAGACGAATAGCAACCCAGTGCCTCCTCTTTGTAGAAGGATATTACAGTCAGTCATGCTAGAGTACACCTCCATTAACCAGAAAATAAACAAAATACATTTATACTAAGCCCCAGTTTGGACGTTTTGTCTTTAATGTGATTCCTTCTCTCTATTCTTCCAGTTTAAGACACAGTATGGGAAGAGGGTGGTGCACGTGAAGGTGACGGTGAACGACACCATCTTCAACATGACCAACATCACACAGGAAGTGACACGTGAGGAGGTGGTTCCTCTGCCGGGCAGTGTGAACGGCCTGAACGCCCTGGGCCTGGTGGTCTTCTCCATGTGCTTTGGCCTGATCATCGGCAACATGAAGGAGCAGGGACAAGGACTCAGGGACTTCTTCGACTGCCTCAACGAGGCCATCATGAAGCTGGTGGCTGTCATCATGTGGTGAGTGAATCGACAGGCCCGATAAGTCCGTGCGGGAGGTACGGTCAGGCATGTGGGTGCCGTTTGCATAGCAGGTGGTGGAGGAAACAAGTCTGGAGCGGGTCATAGCTTAACAACCCAAGGAAGGAATGGCATTTGGATCTGCTTCATAATCATATAAATGCCATCCATTCATTTTCTATAACCACTTGTCCTATTCGTGAGGGGTCTGGAGTCAATCCCAGAGGCTAAAGGGCGCAAGGCAGGGAATAACCCACGATGAGGCACCAACCCATCACAGAGCACACTCACACACCATTTACACCTACAAGCAATTTGGTAACTTCAATTAGCCTCGGTATGCTTTTGGATTGTGGGGGGGAAACCCCATATCGACACGGGGAGAAGATGCAAACTCCACACACCTGGAGCCATGGCGGGGACTCGAACCCTGGTCCCAGAGGTATGAGGCAACAGTGCTGATCACTGTACCACCATGCCGCCTCACATAAGTAAAACAATGAAAATGTGCTGTTAAACTTTAGAGAGCTTAATAGGGTCTGGGTGAAGGCAAAGTCAATGTTTTTTGGTCACTGTGGATACGATGGTGGATTTGATGACAGTGAAGTGCAATAAGTGTAATAATCAAAATGAATCCATCAGTGACTGAAGAAGCACAGTGTTGTTTATTTCCTGGAGGGAGAGATCATCTGGGAACATTTTTACTCCTGGCCTGCCGCCCACCTTCCACAGGTATGCACCCATTGGCATCCTGTTCTTGATCGCGGGGAAGATTGTAGAGATGGACGACCTGACATCCATGGGTGGCCAGCTGGGAATGTACACCATCACGGTCATCCTCGGCCTCTTCATCCACGGGGTCATGGTTCTGCCTACCTTGTACTTCCTCATCACGAGAAAGAACCCATTTATCTTCATCGCTGGACTCCTGCAGGCCCTCATCACTGCCCTGGGCACATCGTCCAGGTAGGATTCCCCACTCTCCAGTTCTATCCTCACCCTCTATTCAATTAACCCGGGTTCCAGGAAAAAAAAATCCCAATTGTCCTACAAAAGAAAACTTTAAAAAAAAAAAAATTTGCTGCAAATCAAGGCAGTGATTTGCAGAGGTGCCAAGTTCAGGCCCAGAATATACAAATGCAATGCAATGCAATTTTATTTATATAGCGCATTATCACAACATTACATTGTCTCAATGCGCTTTACATTTCT
>JAODLC010000044.1:5394809-5423522 GCA_026781145.1 Hippopotamyrus pictus
GAAGGAAGGAGAGGCATCGCGTGAGAAAATGGCAGGCAGGCAGGAGGGTAGTTGCCGGAAGTGGAGGTAGTAGTCTTTCAGGCAGCAGAGGCATAAATTCTTCGATGTCAAGACCAAGTTTTTGTTTCAACCAACCAATTGAGAACTCTGAGAATGTGACTCAGAATTTATACGTAACTGGTTGGTGGAACAAAAGCTTGGTCTGGATTTGTACTTTCTGAACCTGAACTTTCCATCTCTGGTGATTTGTGTGGACTGGTTGTGTCGGGTAAATATCCCCATTGTGTGGACAGGAATTCCTGGTCTCAGTTCCCCAAGCCATCGTCACCGATGACTGCAGATTGCTAAAGGAACTGAACTGAGGTTCCTCTGGCTTTGTTTTGTATCTCTGAAAGGTCTGTGAGCACAGAGAGCTATAAGATAACTGTGTTTAGGATGCTTATAACATGACCTCACCTGTCACGATTCACACAGATTTAGCCTAACCCTGACACCTCCATCTTCACTATTCAAATGACCCCCTCCCTCCGCTGGCTGATCTTCTCGCTGCTCAGCTCCGCCACGCTGCCCATCACCTTCAAGTGCCTGGAGGTGAACAACAACGTGGACAAGCGCGTGACGCGCTTCGTGCTGCCCGTGGGCGCCACCATCAACATGGACGGCACCGCGCTCTACGAGGCCCTGGCCGCCATCTTCATCGCCCAGGTCAACAACGTGGAGATGAACTTTGGTCAGATCATCACCATCAGGTACAGGCATTTATGTGCATTGCACAGGCTTTAAAATCGACCTTTGGTTTAATATATTTATCTCCTTCACGTTTTAATTGCAGACTCTTTAGATATCTTGCAGTTGAAGAGTATGTTGGGCCCGATATTTGGACAACACTTCTGCCTCCTGGTGTACAGTAGTCAGTTTGTTTCAGCTGGTCTAACTGTTTGTTGCTGGTTTGTTTGTTTGTTTGTTTGTTTGCTTGCTTGTTCAGGGTAGAACAGGTGCTTTGTGAGTTACGGGAAATTATTTAAGTGAGAGCTTTGCTATCTGATACTTTGGTGTATTAGTGAAATGTGAATCTGACAATATAATGGTAACAGAATTGTTACAGACATGTGGTTATTATGTAATTTGGCTGTAATGAGTGTAATGAGTTCATTGTAACATTGTAATGATGACATAACTGTTACAAACAGGGATGCTGCTAGAGAGTATGGCCCTCATGGAAACGTATCACATTAGGCCCCAAACATTAGGCCCCTGTCACTCGGGGGGGGCTTGGAATCCTTATAACTTTCCCCTCCTATACGACGCCCCTGGTTAAAAACCGTATGGCAGTGATGCAATTGTGCAGGTCAGTGTGACAGTATACGATGATATAAGTGTTACAGACAGTATGAGGTTGATGTGACCAAGTAATGACGACAACGTTGGTGGTGTGCGTGTAAATGTGAGCTAAATGAACACCATGCCCCTGACCCAGCTTTTCATTGGCCCACAGTATTACGGCGACGGCAGCCAGCATTGGAGCAGCTGGAATACCTCAGGCTGGACTGGTCACCATGGTGATTGTGCTGACCTCAGTGGGACTGCCCACAGATGACATCACCCTCATCATTGCAGTTGATTGGTTTTTGTAAGTGCACCAACCTGTCCTCCACACATGCGGAGAGCTACGCACACATGATGGTAGTCAAAAAAGGGGAAATCTCCACGAAATAACTTCTTATGTATTGGAAACTAGTAACATTACCCTTTTAGAATGCAATAGCACACAAGCAGTGTGAATCCGGCTGGCAACGTAGCATCAGCCTGAAGCTCTGAGAAAGGTCTGTTTGTCGCTAAGGCTAGGTGTTCCCTCTGAGCGCTATCGACACAGCTCCGATGACACACTTCACCACCAGCCCCAGAGTCCTGCTCCATATTTGTCTTTTTTCACTTTTGCATTTTAGCAATTTATGTTAACACAGAAACATAATTAGCTGGCCCAAATTCATTGCTTCAATTAAAATTCCCTTCCCCACATATTACAGGGATAATTAGAAAAAGGAACAATGCTGGTTACATCTTTAAAGTAGGATAGACAAATTTCAGAGCACTTCTACATCCAGTGCTGAATAAAAACTCATTTCCTGTTGTACCAGTTGCAATTTAATGTGCTACAATAATTTTGTCTCATGATACTTAAAAACTTAAAAAAACACACTTGAACAGGCTTATTTGGCAAAAAGATTTAAGAAATGTTTACCAATATTTTGGCCCCAATTTTCCAGGAAAGCAGCCTACGTTTCACCCGTGTCACCAAACCCCAAGCAGTGTTATAAAAAAATATCACCACTGTTCCAAAACACATACATGTATCTTTTGGGTCACTGAACTGAAGAATCTCACCTTGTTTCCTGGACAAACTGATGAAAAAGAAAGAAGCATCTGTGTGCTCCCTGTGCTCTCTGTGTGCTTCTTGTTTTCTGTGTGCTTCCTGTGTTCTGTGTGCTCTTTACATTCTGTGTGCTCCCTGTGTTCCGCGTGCTCTTTACATTCTGTGTGCTCCCTGTGTTCCGCGTGCTCTTTACATTCTGTGTGCTCCCTGTGTTCCGCGTGCTCTTTGCATTCTGTGTGCTCCCTGTGTTCCGCGTGCTCTTTACATTCTGTGTGCTCCCTGTGTTCCCCGTGCTCTTTGCATTCTGTGTGCTCCCTGTGTTCCGTGTGCTCTTTGCATTCCGTGTGCTCCCTGTGTTCCGTGTGTTCCCTGTGCTCTCTGTGTGCCCCTTTATTCTGTGTGCTCCCTTGGATCTCTCTGTGTGTTCATTGCATCTGTTTCAGGTGTGCAGTTTTTGTTTTCTTTTATTGTTCAAGAAATTTGAAATAAAGCCGTTTAAGAACTAGTGATCTTGATGATTGTTCCTTCACCACATCTTCTATATCCCCTCTCCATCACCACCCTCCTCCTCTGTCCACCCATCTCCTCATCCCTCTCTTCTCCTGCTGCTTGCGTCCGCTCACAGGGACCGCTTGCGCACCACCACCAATGTGCTGGGGGACTCGATCGGGGCGGGAATCGTGGAGTACCTGTCCCGAGAGGAGCTTGAGGACAATGACGTGGAGATGGGCAACTCGGTGGTGGAGGAGCGGCAGGGGAGGAAGCCTTATCGGCTCATCACCCAGGACGACTACACAAAAGCGCGCAGCAGTGACTCCAAGATGTAGTCCTGCCTACACTGTGAGCCGTCCTCCGCACTGCACACGTTTATGCAGTGTGCGCCCAGTCACATGCTTCTTCCCAAATCCAGGGTATGCAGTGGTTGGGGTTTTTTTTCTTAATAGTCACGACAAAAAATACACATCCTCCTAAAATTAATTATCAACTTGCTGTAAAATTACCTAGAAAATTTTCAGCAGTAACATAACAGCACCTGGCACCCGAAGGGAGACCAAAAGAATCCTGGGAGATTTTTGAGAAAAGTGATTGAGATACCAGTGTTTTGCAGATTTATTTATTTTCCTATACAGATTGCGTTTTCTCTTCCTGAAAACACTTTTCTGCTTTCATCGATTATTTAATGACGGGAAAGGTAAATAAAGGATTTGCTCCCCAGCTTTAAGGGGCGTTATGAAGGACACTGTACAGCTGTCAGGTCAGTTTTTTTCTAAGTGGTTCCGGGTGATGCAGTTGAAAAACTGCCTGGCAGCACAAGACTCACCTACGGGCCATGACGCATTTGATTGTATCTATCTTAATAAGTCATGGATTTGAATAGACATTGGTGGATTTTCATTTTTAAATAGGTTCTGAGAAGTGAATTAGACTAATGCTGCATTTGCTAAAGGTTGTACAGTTTGTCTGTTTATCCCTGCAGTGGTTAGGCCTAGATGGTGTCATTATTTAGGATTAATCTCCATCCTTTTCTCGTGTATTAGCCAGTCGCATAGCAGAGGTGAAGTGGACTCCTTTTAGTGTGCACTTGAATTGTAATGTGACTTTATTGTGTCACGCGAATATTTAAAGACTCAGCTTGCGCTGCATCAAACTTCAAGTTGACCTTAATGGTATTATAAAGGTTTCTTTTGGGCATCAGAATGGTGTTGCATCTTCTAGATGACACCCTGGGCCAGAGCTGGCTGTAGGATTGTCATTCGGTGACTCCTTCAAGTCTGCAGTGTTGGGAGGGTTTCAGCTACCTAGGTTTGTTAATACCGGAACTTTCCACCTGAAGAGTCTGGAGCACGCTGTAAAGATCTGGGAATAAGGTTGGCCTGCAGTCAAATGGGCCACGGAAAAACCTGCAGCCCTGGAAGCACGAGGTGAAACCTCTCCTCTGAACACTGGACATTAGCACGTCTGTTTTGCCGGCGTGTCAGGGATATTTTGCCCTTGCTACAAACATAAGCAGGCATAATCCAGAGAAATCGATGTACCCTCCATGCTGTTTCACATTGGGCTTCCCAGATGGTACGCTGCCTTCAATAAATATCTTACTGACGTGGCAGCAATTTCTAGGTCATTTTTGTTGGATTCTTGAATTTTTCTGTGTCTGTGTTAAAGATAAGCAAGTTTTGCAATATGTGTTTTTTCAAAGACTGCTTAATAATTTTTAAACACCTTAATAAACTCAACGATTCATTATTTCTAATTAAACAGAACATGCATTACTTTACTTTGCATATGTAACATTTCTTAACAGGTCTTTAAATGTAAGTGTGAGATTAGGGCTGACTATTTAGATGAAAAGTGCTGACCAGTGTAACAGTGGCTTTCCCACACTGGTAAGAACATGCCCCTTGGATTGGATGAAAATCAGCTGTTTGACCAACGTACCGCTGGATATACCTCGCAGAAGTAGAAGAACAGTGGAACAATCTGTAAGGTGTAAGGTTATTGCAGTAGCCAAGCCACGGTATTCATAGAACCAGGGAACCAGGAAATAGGTTCTATGGAAGGCATGGTTCTGGAGGTTAGGAGACGGCTCCCTCACACACACAGTGTGCCCCCACGATTCGCTATACAAATGGACCAAGTGGCTTCTACTGAGCAAGCGTATAAAATGAAGATCCTCATTCACATTAGCTGGTTTTCCTTACGTCTCTTTCATCGGTTTATCTAGTTCGCACCACTATTCTCTATTCTTATGCTGCATTAGATGGATTCGGTTCAGTTTAATGTGGATTCTGTGATGCTAAAACCTGTGTGCAAAAATATTAAATAAAAAATGTTTTGTGTTTTATTGTGTGAGTAAAGTAATGCTTTAAAAATCATGAATGTTAACATTTTATTGTCTTTTATTGTTTTATTTTGCAAAATATTGTGGTGTGTGTGCGAATTGTGTTGAAATTGTTTATATAGATATTGTAGATACTAATGTACATAATATTTAGAATACATAAATAATGATTTACTTAAGGATGTGTGGCTGTAAATTTTAATGTCAAAAATAGAAGGTCGACACCTACCCATCAGCTTTCTAGCACATCATTTCATGCCTGTATAAGACATAATTAATGGACAATGTAACTCATTCTTTGTTTTTTTTTATTATGTTAATTGTATTCTGCCTATTTTGTCAGTAGATATTTAAAAATATTAATAAAATGAAAACAAAAAAAAATCACGTTATAATTGTCTCTGGTAAATTCAGTAGGTGTTGTTTCACTTCATTAACGTTTTGCTCTGATTAATTTAGTTTCGAACCAAATTATCACTACACTGCATGTGTAAGAACATGTGTAGAGTAATTTATCACCATAAGTGAAATCCTTTGATGCTATTCATTACACTAGACATTAAGGATCTGATGCCATCCCAACAACAACAACAAGTTGGACCATTGAATCAAAATTCACCTGGATGGTTTCAACAAATGTTGAATGAACTAAAATGCAAATTTGTAAGTTATAAGAGGCTTGGGACAAACCGGCTGACAGAATGAGCCTGTTGAACAGGTAACATGCCCTCACTTGATAAGACTGTACACAGACACTGTAGTCTGCTGGCTACAAGATGGTCAGCCCAGAAGCAATTCTAGGGACACTGGGGGCCCCAAGCAAAAGACTCCATGGGGCCCTCCAATGCACCCCGCCTGACTTGGTAAAATTTATTACCATTATTTTAGCGTTTAGTCTAAATTAATAATATCAACAAAGAGAATTTAATAAACACAGTTCCTTTATTTTCACTTTACTGTGAAAAACACAATACACAAATAAAGAGGATCTGTTGTTGCAATATACTATGTAATCGGCTCAGCTTGGGCCGGCCTTGTCTGTCCTGTCCCTACGCCTCTGGCCCCCAACCAGAGGTGGAAATTTCAGATCCAGTAAGTACAAATCCAGGCCGTGATTTAGCTTCAACCAACCAGTGAAGTACTCTGTAACGGTGACTCTATATGCGCAACTGTTTGGTTGAAACTAAATCACGGTCTGGATTTGTACTTTCTGGACCTGAAATTTCCACCTCTGCCCCCAACAGTATTTTTTTTTTCCTTTCAGCACAACATTAAACATGCTGAGAAGTTCGTGCTGGTCATTTGTGTTTTTCAACAAATCAAATTTATTTGGCTACAGAGAAAGGGTTCTGAGAAAAACGTTTATGTATGCAGTTCTTTATATGACAGACCAAAACTAAAAAACACCAACGATTATATGGATTTTAGTGATAATGTTTTGTAACGGTTTTGAGTGTTCTTATTATGAATTTCCAATGTTTCTGGATGCATCGCTACTACCACAGAAAGCACTTCAAACCTTTAGCCCAACTCGAGCTACATCTCAAACTTAGGCTTTGCCTCCCTCTTCAGGACGATCGTGTAATGACACGTTGCTGATTTGTTTAAAACTTGGGCGCGCGTGACGCAGGTTACTGCGATTAATTATGTTTCTATCAAGCCTTTTCATTCTTCTGAAAAAAATCTGTACAGTGGTAAGAAAGGTTCATATGCCATGCAAATAATGAACAGTTACTTGGTATACAAAGGAAACTTGACAAATACATGAAAAACTCCTCCCAAACTAATTCTGGAATTCTCTCCACAAGCTGCCAGAGGTACTCCATATACCACTCATATATGACATGCTTTGACATGCAATGATATATGCCACACTACTCAGATCAAATTGGTTTTCACCATTGTTTACAGAAGGAGTTAATCTGATTAAATGGTAATATGCCTTGTATGGTTTCAGAGGAGACTTTTGTTCTATGTGATTCCCCTAAAGTAGCGGTTCCCAATCTTTTCATCCCCATGACCGGTTTATGCTACACAAAAATTTCCCGGACTGGTGAAAAGGCCAGATTTGGGAGAAGGTTGTGGTACCAGCGGATCAATGGGGGATCTTATCATTTTAACCACTTCCATTTTTTTTTTACATGCGAACAGAATGTGCGAACATAAAGGGTCGTGAAAAATTATATATAGTTTATTTTCGGAAATTAACCAATGCAAAACACCCAGCATTCTGCAGCCTGGTGGAATACTGGCCACAGACTCCCACCTCACCGGGGGATTTTTCGTGTGAAGGCTGCAGGTCACGTGTGACCACGATTATGGATTATGCCAGTTGGATTATGCCAGTGTTTCCCAACCCGGTCCTTGGGGACCCACAGACAGTCCACGTATTTGCTTTCTCCCAGCACCCTACCAAAAACGTGGACTGTCTGCGGGTTCCCGAGGACCGGACTGGCAAACACTGCTTTAGACTAATGCTACTCCCCAGTAGCCAGTTTCACATGCCGGAATCGGATTCTACAAGCATGAGGCATCGCTTCCTGTTGTGGGGTCATTAAAGGATGACTCATGCCCCTCCCCCCACAGGGTCACAAGTGCATGCAAATCCCATGTTCACAATGGCTCAGCTATGCAAGGAACAGAAAGCCACACATGCAATGGTGACAAAATGCTACCATTTATTATGTTTCTCCTCGGGTTTCGTCAGCTGTGAAGCTTCTGTCATTCAGCCTTTATCAGTCTGTAACTTAATGCTGACCATGAATCCACAAAAGCCGCTTTCATTGCCTATCTTTAGTTGCATTTGTCTTCCAAGGCTTACACAGCTAAGTATGTTACTAATCACTACATAGACTCGCCACTAGGGGGCAGGTTTCTTCTAGTAATAAATGTTTAGTTTGCAGTGAATTTTGTCCTCCAATTTTCAAACCGATCACATGTCTGCAAAACTAATTCCATTATGAAAAATTCCATCTTTTAAAACTGTGTTATAGGATAGGATAAGAGAAAAATCTGAGAAATCTTTGTCTTCCCCTTAAATCATAACTATATATCTAGAGAAGTGTTTTGATATTATTCCATGTAGCATTCCTGAAACCTGTAGCATTCATTGTGAGAAATGTGTATGCACACACATACACACACACACACACACACACACACACACACAATTTATTCTTTTAACTAATTTCTCCCTCTTCTGAGTGTTTTCTTAGTATTTATGGGTTTATTTTGTACACAACAATCTAGACTTTTTTTCTTTGTATACAATAAAGCATATAATTGCTATAATTGAAATTATGTCACAGAATCCTTATACCTAGCTCACAAAAACAACATCAAAGTACAAACAGAAATTAGTGGGGCTTGATTGTCTTTTCTGTGTACTACAATACAAAAATGCAGGTGTAAGGTATAACTACACTGCTTATATCACAATCACTGGTTACAGATTCTTTGACTTGCCAAAATGTAAGATCAATTGCTTGTATTAGATAGATAGATAGATAGATAGATAGATAGATAGATAGATAGATAGATAGATAGATAGATAGATAGAAGTTTTATTGTCATTGTAAGTACACACACACACACACACACACACACACACACATAAGGTGCTGGTAAGTTTGTAAGTAGATTCGCAAAGGTACAGTTTTCAGTGGTCTAAATGCACAAGTGGGATATTGCATCAAAATGTTCTAGATCAGTGCTGTGAGTTCAGTAGTGTGATGGATGTGGGGTAAAAACTGTTCCTCAGCTGGGTTGTGCAAGCGTACAGGGTCATGTAGTGTCTACCAGATGGGAGAGGTGTAAAGAGTTTGTGTGAGAGGTATTTCTGAGTTTGTGTGAAAGTATTAGTAATACTTATTATTTTTAGGTTTCCTTTAGGCCATAAAGAGGAGCGACAATTATCCACTATACAATACGACAGATACAATCTGTTTCAGAGTGTAAAGCAACAGTCTTTAATTGCTTCATCCTTATTTAAATTAAAAAATCCTACAGTATGTATGATCCCTTAACTAATACACCACATGTTGTGTCCTAGCACAAAACTTCAGGTTCATTTACAGGTGGAAATACTATATGTGTGGTTTTGTAAACAGATAAACTGACAAAGTACTGAGCAGGTTATCCGGCTGCACCTGCAAGCAGTGGTTAGCATGCTAACGTGCACTTTTCTTTCATTCATGGGTCTTTCAGCTCTATTCTATCTGTCTGGCTTGAATTCTAGACAGGAATGTAATAAATTCATCTGGATATTTATTGATATTCTACTGACCAGTGGAAAAATAAAACAGATAGGTGCTATGGATTAGACAACAGCAAACATGTTCACATTCTGCAAACAAGTTGAAAACAGAAAAAATCAGATCAATACACAGACTATGGGGGTATACACATAATGGAGTGCCAGAACAAATGAAAATCATGTATAAAAACTGAACTTACAAAGCTTTATCCATGCCATAGGCTACTTGTTGCTCAAATGCCAGCTTCATAGGTATTGATAGGAAGACAACAATATTTGTTTGAAATGGCTTAATTTTAAAAGCCAGTCATAGATACAATACAGCTTGGGCATAAGCAGGATAATCATTGCATAGATCAGCAATTCTATGACTGTCCTTTTCAGATTCAGGCATACTGCATTTACCACACAACGATATACCAGCTTATACCCGACATGTTACAATGGCAGACAAAAAACAAAGGCAACATCTTCATAAAAGGGAATTCTTAATAGTCAAAAGCAATGTCCCAAAATACACAACCTGTGGATACATATTTAGATTTTCTCAGAATTTTGCCACAGAACGCATGAAGTTGGAAGCTTGACGATCAGCAACACTAGAACTATCAGAACTATTGGATTTTGAACAATAAGTACCCAGACAACGACCTGCCTCTTTTGCTGTGTGCACTTTCCCACTGTACACGGAAAAAGACGAGCTAGTGAACGGAAGCAGATTCTTCAGAGTCATAGCCGATTGGTTCATCCAGAGTGAGGGGGTGTTTGTCCCCCTGCAATCCTTCCGGTCGGCATTTTGTGCAGCGCTGAGGGGGGGGAAGAGAGAGAGAGAGAGAGAGCGAGCGAGAGAGAGAGAATCTGAAGTAGATCCGTCTTGACCATCTCGGGTGTCGTCATATTTTTTTTTTCCTCCCCCAAAATACCCAACGATATTTTTCTCTCTCCCGCCCCCCCTCCGCCGTTTCCTTCCCCTCAGGCGTGAAAGAAATCGGCGAATGTAGCGGTCAGAGGAGTTCCCCCCTCGGTTGCCGCCGTTCGAGCCTACATGTTCTCTGCGAGGCTGAAGAGGGACGGACCTGCCCGAGCCGGATTGTTGTTGTTGTTATTCGCTGGTTTACACAGTTTCTGCGGAGCAGCCGCGAGAGCAGCGCGAGGGGAAGCCGCGAGAGCAGCGCGAGGCCGGACTTCCAACAATCTTTTTTTCTCCCAGTTTTTAATACCCCACAGCCAGAGGTAAACGGCCGGCCGGCCGGCCAGCCGCCCGTAAATGCACAACGGCGCCTTTATCGCCGTCTTTGAACGTTTCCGGTGCCTGCCTTAGATGCCATTTGAGGGGAAATCATCGCATTGGCGGGTCGGATTATGTGTCTTCTCCTTTATGGTTATTTTGCGTTTTGCCCGATGGGAGGCGTCGGGCCGCTGGTATGCCTTATACGTGGAGTCCGAGGATTCAGACAACCTGGAGAGGCCAAATCAGGCCGCTAAGAAACCATCCAGACGCCCTTTAAAATATTTATTTCTGCGGGTAAATAACCGGTGGTGTTTCTTCTCGCTTTTTTTGGCAGATTTATCGTTCGTGTTTGAATTCGATCGCTATTCCAACGAGCGACTTAGCTAGTTAGCTGTGTGATTCTAGCTCGTTAGCCACCTTCCCCGTAAAATGACTTTCACCAGAAGACTTAAATGAGTAAAGCAGTTACAGAATAGCAAAAATGATTAAAGTCGTGAATTATGTCTACCATTTGCAGGCACTTACATTTGAGCATGTTTGATTTTTGTTTTTCGTTTGGCCAGCGGTGATTTTTTTTAATGTCACTTTGCCAGAGCCATGTCCTCCTGCTGAATAATTATGCTAGCTAAGCTGCAAGGCAGTCCGTCCACCAAATATCCTGGGAGCGATCGCGACCTTCCTGTTATGTTTTCATAATTATTAGTGGACTAGAGGATGGCGTGGGCCACTTGAGTCTCAGTCCTAGACTATGAATAATTTAGAGTTTATTTACGGACCGGTAGTCCCGGCTTAGCATTGAAGCAGTGTAGCTACCTAGCCGTCCAGTTGACCTAACTGTTATTTATTTATTTTTTAAATCACAATCATACGAGTGTGAGGGGAAAAAAACTTCCCTGAAAAGTTACCGGTGTAGCGATTGTTGACGCGTTGACGCTAGGTGGATGTGGCTTTTTAGCCGACGCAATCAGCAGATAGCTGGGGGGGGGGGACACTGACATTTTGTTGTTTACAAGTCTGATATGTGTGGCTGGCACACACAGAGTACGCTTTTAGTCAGCTAGCTGATTCAGAGGGACAGCACAATGAAGAATAAATGAGAAAGAGAAATCACGGAGGATGCAAAGGCTGATGTACTTGACCGGCTTGCTGGCCACTGTTTGGTATCAGCGATCTTATAATTGGAGATGCATTACCCGGCACCCTTAAAATAGTTTCGTCTTATATCACAGGGAATAATTTATGAACGTGGATCATGGCCGGATACCAAAGCGGAAATAAACAACCGACTGGAGTGGCGTGTTCGTGCGGCACGGCCCACGTTCGCTACCTCGCGGTCTGCCATGATAATGCCATTTTGATTTAAAAAGGAATTTCACCGGGTTTCCCCCGACTTTATCTTGAGAAATGTAGTCGCACTAAACTAACCTGACAGAAGCATTTGTCAATGTGTTACTGCTGTGATGGCTGATGGGACGCCCTCGGACCATGGCGAGGTGTCAATGTTTTGCCGTACTCTCATCTGAGTTACTTGTTTGAAAATCTACCAATCGATGCTCATGTTAAGCGGTCATGTTCTCTTTGGTACCTTTGTAAGAGCGCAACATATATTACTTGTAATAGAAATGAATGCTATGGGAACGGGTACGGTGTTTAGGGATATATTTCCGTGTAACTGCGCCGCTGTGTGTTTTTCTGGGGGGTTACCGATGTCTTTATTTACTAACTTTAAAATGTGTTGTGGACATGCTAGGCAATAGATAGCTGGCTACATTTGGTTTTAGTTCTTAGGGAGACTTGCATATATGCGCTCCGTGTTTTAGCTAAGTTGTTGGTTTAGAACTAGATACACATGCATGTTTATTATGGGTCAGGGGTCGCGGTGGGGCTTGTGGACGAGTTCGCCCGTCTTGATTGAATAGCTCGCGAGTCCCGAGTCTCAGGCGCCGGCCTGTTTCGCAAGTCGTCCGCCCGCCGGTACCTGGTTCGCCGGGCCCATACCTATAACAACCAGCAGCTAGATACGTGGGGCAGCCGATCAGCATCCGGGCACTCCCGTTTCGGTTGCGTCTGGGGTTTCTTGGCAGCTTCCAGGCAGGATAAATAGAACTCAGACGAACCGGTGGTAAATGTGACTTTCAGGGTCCCCAAGCGAACCCGGGGACGTGTTAGAGGATCGTTTTCTTAAGTAGCTAGACGAGGGTGAGAAAGCTAGACAGCGGGCTAGTTAGCCGCTGGAGCTTTCCTCGCGATGTAGGCTGGATGCCTGGGTCGGTTTTGTCATCTATATAAATATCAAAAACTGCATTAAGGATACGTCTTAATATGTTTCTCATGTTCGACGTTTCTGGTACTTTGCGGGTAGTGCGTTATTATGCGTGATTGCGACTTGGGAAAATAGAAGAGACAAGCCTTACGGCCAGATAGCATTGAAAATAAAGTTCGCTTGGTGTGGTCAGATGAGAGCTGTTTTAATCCTGTACATTGCACATACAACATCGGTAGTAAAAAGGTCTCTACAGTAACAGAACAGCAAATGTATAGAAATGCATCCTGGGCTATTCGGGAACGTGCTGTATTTATGTATTTGAAACTAAATTCTTTGCATTTAAATAGTTTTAACGAAGTCGATGATTGGCTGCAAGGTGTGTATAACATGGTAGCCTGGAGCCTAGCCGACACGCACATGATTTTAGTGTTTCATATGTATTGCATTACTCTCTGTTGTGTAATTCGCAGGTTTAAACATCAGCGTACTATGGTTGTAATTTTGACGCGTGTACACGCCGGGCGAATATTTAAGAGTTTAATTGGATTGGCCGGACTGTTCGTGCCTCGTTGTGTTTGTGTTCCTGTGTATCAGTGCGCTCTCTGGTGATTTTTACTTTAGGAGTGCCTTGCGGCAGACAGACTTGGTTCCTGGCGGTTTGTGCGCGCGCTGCTTTTTGTTGCTCCCTCAGCTACTTCACTTATTTTCTCCATCTGAAGATGGTTGTTTTCTGAAAACATTCGGAATCCGTTCAGGGGTTTTAAATATGCCTACGTACACTCAGCTCACCGGTCCTAAATGGTAGAATTTCATGTACTGTCAGTCGATTAAAAAATACATTTTTAAGTGTTCAAAGCTCTGTGAGTGTGCCTTTCTGTAATATGCAGTTCTTTTGTATTAAAAGTGTGTGAGAGACACCTGCTGTCTGGATTGTCTGGTATTTAGAGGATTGACTGAATTTATAGGTAATGTCAAGTTTGCTTAATTAAAAGTAAGACCAAACTAAATCCCTTTTCATCACAAAATTGGAGAATGGGACGTTACCTTCCAGTGCTCATTCATTCATGAGGACCATGGTGTGCTGGGTTTGGCCTCACCTGAGCTCCTAATTGCTCTATTTAGATGATTAGTGTCTTCACCTGGGGTTTCAGGTATAAATCCAACCCTAATTAAAATCTGTTCTAAAACTCACAGGACACCACCCCTTGAGGACTGGAATCTGATACTCCTTTTCTCATGAGATGTGGGAAAGCCGTGTGTCGTTTTTTTTCTGGAACATAGAAATTTTAGGAATTTTAATAGAAAATGTATAATTTTAAATAAATGTATTGCAATAATTTAAACACCAGTTTACACACGTACAAATTAACTTCCCAAATTCTCATTATTTTTTCTTGTAGTTTATTTGCAACTGTTGATATAAGCAAATTTTGCAGCATTTCAGTTTAATACTTAGTTTGAGAGAGTATTTTTCTGCTTCGCAAGACTTTTTAAACATTGGCCTGTACAGCCAGTTTAGCGTCTTTGTTAAACTGTTGCTGATTGTTTATTAAGGTGCCTTAGATTAGCAAGTGCTTCTCAGATGCTATGCTTTTCATTCCTTGAAAGTATTGGTTGCTGCCTTTTTGGTCCATCAGAGCACAGTTCAAACTAGATTAGGCTGCTTTCATTCATCTGAGTACTCTGTTTTAAATTAATATCACCTTACTTATTGATTGGGACCACTGCAAATTAAGAGGCCTGTTGCAGAAATTATATTAATAGGAAATATTTTTATTCTGAACCATTATGGGGTGCAGTTTCATGTAACGTGTTTTGATTGGTTTGTTATATTGTGAGATATATAATTACCCTATAAAACCTTGTCTGTATGGTCTGTAATTTAATAAAAAGTAAAAGCTTTTTGAATTCTCATTAACTTGAACCTAAGCAGCAAGTATTAATGACAAAATAGCTACCTATTACCTCATCTTTAACATTGGTGCCTCTCTAGATTTGAGTTCTGGATACATGAAATGTAGCTGAATCATACATAACCATTGTTTCATATAAGGGTCTTATATGCATCTGTAGCCAACATGGTTTCGGCCCTGATTTTTTTTAAATTAACTTAAGTATTAAGTTGTCTGTATTATTATGGACAAAAACATTGACCAGGGAAATTTGTCAGAAATAATTCAATCCATCCATCTTAGAAACTGCTTACCTGTACAGGTTCTTGGGGGAGGTTGGAGCCTGTCCCAGGCAACATAGGGCACATGGTGGGGGTATGCCCTGGACAGGATGCCAGTCCTTGGCAGGACATGCACACTATGGGCAATTCAGAAATGCCAGTTCATTCAACTGCATGTCTTTGGACTGTGTGAAGAAACTAGCGTTTCCTAAGAAAACCTGTGCACCGTGGGCGTTGTGCATGATCTGAGTGTGCAGGACTGTAACAGGGCACATATTGGTTTTCGGTTTGGTACGCACAGTGAAATGAATGAGTATATTTATTGATGGGGTGGAACCTAGAGTCACAAGTAGATGTTCAGCACTTAAAGCATTGTGGCTGTGAGTTGGTTATGGGCAGTGCTGGTCGGTCAGTCATAATAGGGATTTTGGTAACATTGTGGGTTTCCTGATAAAGTACACCAGCACTGTAGAGGGAGTAGTTGAAAAGACCAGGACTATCTGTCAGCTCTGTTATACCGAACTTGGATATGTTGCTGGAAACACGTCCAACTTGCTTACTTGTTTGAGACAACAACATCTACATTTGTGTACAACCAGAGCAAGGGAGCAACAGCCTCTGCAAGTTAGTCTTCCTGTGGTGATTAAAGGCATTCTCTTTCCCAGGAAATTCTGACCAGTCTAAAAAAAAAAAAAAAGAAAGTTATCTGGGTTTTTATCGCTGAAAATATGCGACCATACTTTGTATTAGAGAACACAGAATTTAGACAGGATTTAGTTCAATGTGATTCTTGTGATGCACTTATTTTTGAGTTTTTATTTTACACATTTATTTTTGCAATGTACAAATAAGTATCTCTTAGGTTTTCTTATTCACACATTGCGACTTATTTTTAAATTTTTTTACAGCTGTCCCTTACTGACTTAGTTTTAATTATTTCAAAATAATGTTTTCCCTCCTGTGCTGAAATTGCTCTGACCCATGAACCCAGAACCGACATTTGTACTGAGCTATGAATTTTTTTGTATTGTCATGCCCCTAAAATGCATAACGGGGATGGAATTTGAACCCCCAGCCCAGCTTTGAAGTTTAAAGGCCACAGTGCTACCCCATAATAATGAGACAGTACTTATTTTTCAAACAACAAGTTTAAAACTACATGCAAAAACTGATTTGCCTGAACCAACTTTTTTGATACTTAGAAACTGGTTCAGTGGCAATTATAGGTCTTTAAGAATTGTTTATCTGGGCCAGTTTTTCTGACATGATCTGAACCATGATAGTTTTATGGAAAATCACTGATCTGAAGCTGAATAAGCAAAGCTTCGGAGTCTGAAAATAACTATCTTATTATATGATGGTGCAGGACTGAATTCAGTGTTCTGGAGAGTGAATCTCTTAGGTGCTAGTTTTGTTGTGCAGTGGCCTGATATACAAATTGGAGAAGGAAATGGCAGTGAAATGTATGTAATATATGTAAATGAGAAATTGGCTTAACATTCCAGCTGTCCCTGTACCCAGCTAGTACAGTGATCATGCTGAATCACTCGTTGGCTCACTGCAGGGATGATTCAGGCTTTAGAGTAACTCTGTGTAATCATTAAATTTGTCTGAATTAGTTCTTCTCATCCTGCAAATTCCCTAACAATCAGAAAAATTTAACATGGAGCAATTGTTTTTTGACAACTTTGTGGTGAAATTACTCTAAATCCAGTCAATTTTAATGATGCATAAAATTCCTAAGTATTGGGCCTCGCTGTGCTTAGATAAGGTTTTGGTAACAATAAAAAAACAGTGCAATTAAATTAGGTTATCATCCCAAGAAAGCATGTGTTTTCCAGATTAATCTATCTAGATATCACTTTGCCTGGAGTCCAGATGTGTCCATAGAAGCTTTAACTTTAACACAGTATATGCACACTCTTCTACTTGCGAACTTTTAACTTACGAACTTTCAGACATACAAACAAAGAGGAATGTAAGTTCAAACTGTGTTCCTTGGGCTCCCGTTTCCTGTCCGCAACATCAATTTTTTTTCTGCACGCCAACTCCGCCTAGTACGACTTCTGGCCGCCACTCCCACCGCGCAGCAGCGTAGCGTGCTTACTCCCAACATACTAGTTCTTTGTACTTGCTTATACCCTTAAAATGACGTTGAATAACGACTTACAAGCATTTCAAGTTGCGAACGGCCGTTCGGAACGTAACTCATTCGTAAGTAGAGGAGCATATATATATAGAAGTCTTTTTTAAATGCATGCACACCTCATGTTTGTCATATATATGCATTAATATGGAGGTCTCTCTTTTTCCACCATATATTTTTCAATAGCCCCTCATGCAGGTAGATTTGTGGTGATGTGGGGTCCATCTCTGCCATCACATGTTGTGAAACAAGGTCGGCCTCAAGTGGGAATGCAATATAGATTAGTCTGGATTGCAAGCACTTGCATTACACTGCATTTACATGCATGCTCTGAACAACGTGTGTGTGTTTGTGTGTTGTGTGTGTGTGTGTGCGCGCAGTGTGATTTTTGAGATCATTGTAACTAGAGATGAGACCGTTTCGATACCCGTTATCGGTACCTGGGTGACACCGGACAAGATTGTTGGATCAGATTTCAGGGAGTAAGAAACTGATCAGAAAAATTGTGCAAGTTCTTCTAGCCTTAGTGCAACATACCGTAAACAGAAGTGAGGGTCACATGATGACTAGTTGTTTAGCAATGTGTGTGTGTAGGAGCTGTCATTAGGTGCATTTAACATTCATGGTTTTGATTAATCGCGAATTGGCTGTGAACAATTAAATGGGAATGACTCTGGAGTTTGCCGAAAGTTCGCAGAAACTTATAGACGCGTAAGCCAGGAACAAACCCTTGCGAATGTGAAGGGGTATTAGTGTACTGCAGAAAAAAACGAAACTACAGAGTGCAATATATACAGTATAAGGCTAATGAAGTCTGAACACAGTAAAATTTATACAAACTAGATGTCTTTGGACTTTTGGTTAGTTACTACTTAAAAGTATTATCTGTTCTCCAATGTATATTTTGTACTGGGAATTTATACCGGTATGTACTTTTTGACTAAAAATTGTTAGTTATGTTTGATTTGGCAACAGTGCACAGTTTGCACTTTAAGAAACATTTCTGTTCTTTCTTGTCAAAGTTGTTGCTAAAGAAAACAAAGAAGCAGACTTGTGTAAATTATGTTGCCCATGGATTTCTGCTTGTAGCTTAATGGCATACCTTTTGTTTGAGCAACATGACCATTGTATTTTCCTATTCCTGGCTTACTCAAACAATACCTCTGCATCACCTAAACACCTAAATGGAGATATTTTGCATCATTATATTGCATCAATACATTTCAATTCTCATTTAATGCTTAGTAGTTGATAAAGGGGAAACATATCGGCTTGGTATCTGTACCGGACACTGAACATTTTTATATCTGTAACCAGAAAAGATATCATGCCATCTCAAATTGTAACCAGGGACTGTAGTGTCTGAGTGCCATTTTAAAAGCATTTTTAAAACACAGTATAATAGTCTGGAATGGAATTTGTGTGTTAAGAAATTTAAAATAAAAATTCTAATTTGTTCTATAAAATTCTATTTGTTAAATATCCAAATTCATAAACTGGTTTTCTTTCTAATAATGGAGGAAAAGTGACTAGTTTGTTTAAAAACTTGTAGCAATGAGAAGCATTTTACATTTGTTCAGCAAATAATACTTTTATTATTTCAAAGTTGAAGGCAATATGATTCTTATGAACCTGTTACTATGGTAAGAGACCTTTTGTTTTCTTTTCTGAATATATTACTTTAAGTTTACTATTAATGTTCTGTGGGCTACTTTTATATTTTGCTATTAGTTTATATCCTGAATGCCAGTTGGGTGTTTTTTTTTTTTTTTTTTTTAAATGCTGTAGCCTAATTGGAAGTCGAGAGAAAATCGTCATTAACAATGTCTGTTACATATGCAGGTATGAAGGTCATCATACAGGGAAACAATTTTGCTCTGTTAAACAAGAATTTCAGATTTTCCCCCATTAATACACCAAAACATGATTTGGTGGAAAAACACAAGAAATCTTTTATTAAAAAAATCCTTTCATTGGTATATTATTTTTTTATTGGAAAAAGGTAGTGCAGTACTTCTGGGAACATACCTTGCTCTTAATGATATTTCTTGGAAACCTGTTGAGTTAATTCTGAAATGGGTTTTCTTGCTCAGGCATGGCCTGTATTTGGGGTCACTTTGTTAGTGATAGAGCTGAATAATCATCAGTTGAAAATTAGTTCCTTTTAAAGTGTAACCGCTATTTAATACCTGTGAGATATAGGGTAAATAAGCGACAGACTTACTTTTTGACGAAACATTTCACACCAGGTTTAGGACTTACAGCCGTGGCCATGATTTGTGTCTGAGCTGTCAGATTTGTTTCTGCAGTAAATACACAGGAAGATAAATCTCCAGATAAATACAGTAGGGTATTGCGGAGTTTGTTTTTGCAACCAAAAGAAGGGTCCCCTTTTGGGCTTTGCACAATATTCAGTAAAATCCACACTGTTTAGGAGGTTATAGATTGCAATAGCTGATGACAGTTTTGTGTTACCTATGTTTTAATACTTGATGTAACTTTCTGGTAATTTTATAGTTAATGTGAATTGTGTGTAAAATATTGTGGAGTAATGTTTTGATATCACTAAGACACATTGGATGACCCTGGAGGCACCTGATCTGAGCCCTAGGTGGGTTCTAAGTATATTTATGATTAATTCCAATTACGTCCCATTCTTAGTGTAGCAAGCAGCTGTAAATCTGTGTATGGCTTTTCGCACACTTATTTTGAATTGGCTGTCTGAACAGAGAATTATGCTACCATAGGGATGTAAATCGTTGGCAGCAAGGAACAATTTAATGCATTCAATCATAATCATTTTTTTTGATACCCTAAATTCAAAACATTTGTTTTTTAACTTCACTAAAAAGATGTCTCAAGTATAACTGTGGGATTTTAATTAAATGCTATTAATTGAATGGAATACAAAGAAAGTAGAATCTCGGAATATTGATGATGATGATAAAAAAGAAGGATAAACAGGGACATCACGCCAGTGTAAATTGTCAAAAGACCAACTAAACTTTACTGAAAAACAACATACAAAGGAAGCATTACCTGATTGGTTGGGAGGAGTTGCTGGTGGTAAAACTTGCTGAGTTTGCTGTTGTAGATTTGTGGAATGACGCTTATATTGTTTATCCTGTGGAAAGCAAAAGATCGATCTGAAGGCCAGGTTTAATAACGAGTTATAGAAGTATCGCTGGCCGGTAGTTTGAGACCTTTTTTAAGTAGTGAATGAGACAGCGAAATATCTAGTCCTCCATTACAGAAAACGTCTGATCGTCCAAAGCAGTCATCTGCATTATTTTGCTAAAATTTGATATATTAAACATATTGATATTGGCTGGTAATATCAGCCAAAATTAGCACATTGAACAGATTTTTTTTAAATTTTTTTATTGCTTGATACGGATATGTTAACATATGTCTTGTGTCTCCACGACTAACATTCTTTTTACTTAAGTAGTAAGTTAGCTACCTCGGAATTTTGACCATGGCAGCCATAGTTAAGAACGACTTTTTCGCGCAACGAAAGTGGTGGTTTCCAGAGGCTTCTTTGCACAAAGATTATCTTACTCATTAGAGTGAGCTTTCTATGCCATAAAACAGGGGTGAACTTCCCAAAAGTTTCATAGCACAAAGATCATCATGCAGCACCACCTTTACGAATATTAATGGAACTTACTCTGACATCTTGTGTTCTGGAAATTTGTGTGCTGGCCCTGCTACTTTTCATGTCTACTTGCAGCACATGCATGCAAGAGCGTGCAGCCTGGAAGTAGGAGTGTCTATCAGTTTTGCCCCTAAAAATGTATTCTGACGTTACATATCGATGCAGGTGAATTGCCACCTGAATAATCAATTCATCACGACGCATTGATGGATCTTTACACCTCTGCGCTACATTGTCTCAGAATTGATCTAGGATGGGTGGTGAACACGTCCATGTGACATGAGAATTGCACATGGTGTAACAGGTTTATTGGGGGCAGGGTTTTCCTTTTTCTCGGTACATGACAATGGTCATCTGGGTGGGCTTGTACTGTGATGAGAGAGAACATAACACCTCACTTTACACCTTTATTACTTAATGAGGGACAGGTGGAGTGAATCAAGACAAACCTTCCCTCCTTGAATTTGGATTTTTACCAATGGATATTGTTAAACATTGTATTATCAGCCCTTTATGTAGTAATAACAATCACCTGTTGAATTATTAATTATTCATTTTATATTAATCCCAGAAAATGCCACCTTTAGGTACTTTGTAATTTGGCTTCAGTGCTGACCAAGATGGTTTTTATGCAGTGTGTTCATTCTACCAGTGGAGTGTGTTTAACCTGTTTTTTGGTATAGCTGTGGAATTCTTTGCTTTTTATAGCACAGATGTTATCTGTGATTAATGACTGAAAACGATGAAGACAGAACTATGTAGGTGCAGCCTTTTCAGGGTCTCCTGGGGGTCTATGGCGGCTGTCCTTCATGCATACGTAATGTGTTTTAATAACATAAAAATGGCTCGTCGTGATGAGGAGTAATTTTGTGACCTAATACTAAAATTGTGTTAGAACTGACATATAAATAATCTTTAGCGCTTAATGTTTCTTGTATTTCTGTTGTTGCATTCGCTCCTTGACCTGAGGATAACCCTGTTCCCTCATTGCAGGTATTTCCAGTTGGACTGTTTCACTGTTAGGCCAGGCTTGAATTGTACTGATTATGCATAATAGTTCTGTTACTGTGTGATTGGGGGGGGGGGGGGGGGGGTGGGTCTGATAGCCTGCACTGTGCATCTGCTCCTTTGTGTTGGTGGGTGGAGCTGCCCTGTTTTCCAGATGTCAGTCTGCCAACGGGGAGGGGAGGGGCGGAGCTTACATCTCTGCTTCTTGGAGGGGGATGGGCTGAAATGTATACGTCGAGTGGCTCTGTACAGGAGAGTTCACCCTTTGTGTGTGAGTGTGTGCTGCTCTCTAGACCTCGTGCATGTGTAGCACAGTGTTAGTACCTCTGCTTGCATGTGTGGGACAGCTACCTTGCTGTGTGCATGCGACATGCAAGTCTGATTAGGGACAGCAGCTGGGGTCACCTCTATTGTCTGTCAGCCCCACTGGGGATGTGGCTGCAGTTTGCAGGCTCTTCCAGCTCTGTGTAATTCTATCATTTTCTGTGCTTATATGAATTCAAATGTAGGGTATAAAAGTTGTTAAAAATGTGTTAACTTTATGTAATTACTAATTATTAAACTCCCCTCCTTTTCCCACTGTCCTGCTTATTAACAGCTGTGTTTATAGTTGTTACTTGCACAGTTTAGTGACATTCCTGGTAAACTGCCAGTTGACATACCATTCCATTGTTTACAGCTCTGTGCACAGATAAGATGATCAGCTGGCTATTTTCTACATAATCCAAGCAATAGTGATTCATCCTAAGTGGTTGTGAAGTGTGAAACTGGAAGCTACTATAGTTGTGTTCTGAGTGGCCATTGAAGCAGTGCCTGGTTGCTCCTAAACATGGGCAGCATTTGTTTGTTGTGATTTCTCTCTCCTTTTTTAATCTCAGGCAATTTTTAATACTGTATTCAGCAGTACATAGTAAAGGCTGAGCTGATTCTCTGAGAAACCTTGTTCTCTTACAGTCAGTAAGGTAAAACGGCATGCTTGTACATTTGGATATTGCTTTGCTTATATGAAACTCTGCTTTTATTGATTTGCCTTGCACTTGGATTTATGCTGGAGCAGTTGGGGATTTCTCTCGTATGATAGCTGTTCACACTGTAGATATAAACTATTATTTCCTAAATTAATGCGCCACCTTCTGCTCCCTTCTGTTTGAAAAAATCGGCGTCTGATTTGAGAATACTGTGTTGTCATGTTGGTTAGCAGTATGTTTAGGACTATGGGTTATGAGTCCCATTCTATGTGCGGTTGGCTTTTTACTTAATGCCACAGAAGAGGACCCAGACTCTAAGATGCCATTGCTCAGCTGGTACCCTCGAGAGAATTGTTGATGCTACTGACACTTTTTGCAAGTTGCACTTAGATCACAGATCAAACAGTAGTTTGAAGGTTGTCTGAATAAGTGCATGTTATGGACCAGCAGGCAGGAAGTTTCTGCTCCCTTGGAAGGCGTGCATGAGAACGTTAGCTTTGCACTAGTTTTGACAGATCAGGCGGGGTGGGGGGGGGGCAGGACAGATGTCAGGGGATCTTTTTCTACGGTGGCATGTTTCTGTATGATTGGTTAGCCTGGTTTAATTCTTTAGCACTTGTCCAGGAGCCTGTTGCCTGTTCTGCCTACAACATTGTATTGATTTATTATGAAGGATTGATGTGTCCCACTGTAGTTTATGCGTTTTGGGTTGCTGCGTTTCCTTCCTGAACTGAGGCGCCTTCCAGACGTGAAATACTGCTTAAATGAGTTTAACTGAAGACTCTTGCCTGCGTTTCACTAAATTTCATGATAACTACTGATGAGAATGTAAGTAGATGTAGTAATAAAATATCGATGATATGATATTTTATTGGTTGCTAAATTAACATTAAGTGACATTTTTTCCTTTTTTCTGTGTCTTGTATTTTAGTATTAAAGAAACTAGTGTCTTGGCAACTCTATTGTGAAAGGCAGTATACAAAAACAAACTGAATTGCATAACAGAAGGATTGGATGACATGAAGTTAATTTGTTGTTTTGTTTCCCAAATGAAATGCACATTGAGCATATTATTTGAATAAATACTTTTTAACACAGCTGAAATTATAGAATGTGAATTAATGGGTTAGTTTAGTGTCATTAGAATTGCATCAGTCAAGACTCATTAAGGCTGCTTATGGTCCTTGGGCTCCATTGGCTCCATGTGTTTCTCCAGTGGCCAGAGCACATGTGCTGTGGTGCTTTTTTAATTAATTAATGAGGTCTGCAGAAAGCTCTCCATGCTCACGTCTCCGGAGCAAACCACATGCCCCTTTTCCCCTTTCCTCAAGGAATTTGCCTTAGACATTGGCCTGCCTCCTAGAATTTGAATCTCTGGTCATTATTTTTCACACACTCACACTTCAAGATTCTGTTCGGGAAACATGGCGGAAACTATGTTGATGGGTGGATGGATGGATGGATGGATGGATGGATTCCAAACTGAAAAAGCCATTCCAGGATGTTTGTGTTGTATAGGTGTAAAACACGTCCCACAGAAGTAGTGTCATGTCCAAAAATACTAGGCCGTTTTATGGAGGCTTAAATGAGATGTCTATTACTAACACCTCTTCAGCATGATGGCACTTAGCATAACAAAACACTCCCTGTCTGCGAAGATCAGGCAGCGATCCTAAAACTAGGCTGGGGGGGGGGGTGGTTTCCTAAGGATAGCAAATGTTCATAGGATGGCATCAGATGGAATAATCTGACTTAAACTGTTTTTAACAGCTTTTTAACAGCTTTTTATGTCCTCCTGTGCTTTAGGAAATCAGTTCAATTTGGTGTGTCCTGCTCCCCCCAACCCCATGCGTTTCATTTTAATTAAGTTGACGCCCAACAGTGTATTCGCTTTTCTGTTAATGCCTGTTCGCCATTGACTTGTTTGTCTTAAAACGGTTAAAATCAGTTTATTTCGACAGGCCTTGTTGAAAGTGTTGTGTACGGGAGGAAATGTTACTTGTTTAACACAGTACCTGGTATACTTTGTCACTTGGCACAACCTTTCCATTTTCCATGATGTTTCTGGAAGATTCATGTACTATAGCAATTGATGTAGGGTGCCATGCTGATGACCATACAGAAAGCTATTGGGTAATACTTAGGTGAGCCTGTTTTCAGTCAGCATTATATTGATTATGTTTCACCTAGTTTGAACTCTGGTTTTTATAAACCAGTCTGGATCTCTGTGGTGAATCCTGGCTATGATGAGCTAGACTGCTTGATGACTGGCTGTTCTGGAGAGCTGGTCTTTTTGGGGCTAGCTTAGTTTTTGTCTCTGGTATACTGCTTTGTTGATTCATAGTTAAAAGCTCTGAATTTGCACCCAAGTCAGAATAAGTGAGTTTTTTGTTAAACGGAATTAATATATATATTCTGTCAGTTAATCGTAAAGGTTGTATACTGCTTATGTGAGGCATTAAGCTGTATGTTCATTTTTTAACTCTGCTGCTGCCCATCCTCCATAACCGCTTTTCCCTTACAGGGTTGTGCTGAGTACGGCTCCGTGTTAGAAATTGCCAGACACACGGTGGGACACCCTGGATGGGGTGGAACTGCCTCACAGGGTGAACACTCACACACATTAGGGGCAATATAGAGGCACCTAAGCTGCCCGGCTTCAGCCTGTGAAGCTTATGCTTTAAATGCAGATGGTGTAAGATGCCAGCATGGCAGGTTGAAAAATAGAAATGAGCATTTTAAACATTACTGAAGTTTGCAGAAGACTGAAAATGTATAGAAACAGTAGATTGTTGTTGTAATTAATTGTAAAGTAATTAGAATAGTTACACATTTCTTGGTCTTGTAAGAATGCTTAATACCGGAGTGAGATTTAAAAATACAGGTACACTTTGATTTCTGTCTCTTCTTGATTTGTTTGAATTTTCTAATGCAAATTCAGCTGAAGTTGATTGAAATGTAGGCTGGCGGTCTCTTGGCTTAGTGGAGTCTGGTTGAATTTCTGTCAATTTGTAATGTTAGCATTTTGGTTTTGACAGAACTTAATAAACTTGCCTCAAAAAAAATGAAGTTTCTACTTGCATTTAATGTTCTTCCAAGTAGGATATGGGTTTCTGCATCAGCACAACCTTTTTGTCCCATTGCACAGAATGGTTCACTTTGTTTCTCTGTCTCAGCTGGTATGCAGTTGTATGAGTGAGTGCCTAACAATGTACGTTTCCAAGCTGTTTAGCTCATTTCCAATATGGGCATTTGCCGATTGCATATGTGTGCAGTTTGTGCTCCAGGACGACGTAGAGGGACCTGAACCTGGACTGCAGTGTTGGGGCTGTTCAGTCACCCCATTACTGTGTAGTGCTGAGATGATAAATCATGTTGTGAGGAAGATACTGGCAGGTTTCTGCCTTCGATACATGCGCAGCGTGGTTTGGGATAGCGCTTCGCTCTTCTGAGGTTCTCATTGAGCAAGTTTGCACATTCAGCATTTTTTTTTTTTTTGTTTAACTTTGCAGTGTCTCCCTATAGCCTCACTTAATGAAGAGGTCATTGAGAAATTTCTGTCTACAGTGTTGCCAGTGTGTTCTGCATAATCAGACTGCAGCTATCAGTCTTCTCATACATCTGGGAAACAAGTAGACCAGATTTCCCTGGATGCTAATGCATTAATTTGTCGAAGGCAGATTGCTTCTCTCATCTTGTTGGCTGTTGCTTGCCCTTGTAACCTTTGCCCTTTTTCTGACTTATGCAAATGATTGTGTTCAGTACATGAGTCTCAAAGCCACCACTGGAGGGTGCCAAAGTCCCGGGATCAACACAGATGAGTTCTGAGAAAGGATGTTTCCTACAGTGTGGCAATAAGTGAATCCTTCATGAAGGGAAGCCTTTCACCTTCATGGTGGGCTGATCTTTGTTCCCATAAGCCTTATTTCAAGAAGAATCTTGTGGATTTCCCTGGCCTTCATTTCAGATTCTGTGACAGTCCTCCTCATTTATAGCCATACTTTGGGTGTTTCAAGATGAGGAAGAGCCTCTGAAGGTTTGAACCAAAGTCTTTGATCCCAGCATGCTCTGTTCTCCAGCCAACACTGCTTCGGCTCTCCAATATGATCATGTTGCTTATTAGCGCAGCTTTGACGGTGCTCTCTGGAGTCTTTCCTTTGCCACAAATTAATGCTTCCGCTTTCATGTGGTTAATGTGTGCAACAAAGTGTTTTTTTCATTGTTTGGGATTCCAGCTGTAGCTATGACTACTGTTTTCATCAGGAAGTGTCAGATAATCAGCTCACCGATTAATAACCATTGTCTGGAAAGAGCTGGATGTGGCTTTAGCGTGGCTGGTTTTTGTTGTAAACAACCCCTTAAGTAATTCCTGGAGGCGAATGAACGTAGATGTCAGCTGTAACTGTTTCTGATGTACACTTTGGGGAAAACAATTTGTACAGTCTCAGTCGCCTTATGTTTGTTGTGTGTATCTTTTTCTGGGTGTAAATATTTTTTTTGCCTGTCAATTGATAATTGCCTACTGTAGCATGTTGTGCTGCACCGGATGATGGTGTGCTTACCATATGGCCTCTGTGGAGTGGAGAGCTGCTCAAGGTTACCCATATATGTGTTTGTGAAGTTCAGGTGCAGACGTCCTTGGACCTGCTGAAAAGACGCTTTGTGTTAACCTAGTATGTAGCTTTGCAGATTCTGGGCTGTGGGAGTTGAGGCCATTGCAGATGCTCCTTCCTGTCTACCTTTTGCATTTTTTCCCCCACATACTGCAACCCTCATCTGTCTTTGTCTGGGTTCAGCTGGGTCAGTCATTGTGTAAACAGTGGTCACTCGTACTAATAAAACGAATGCATTAGAACTGTTTACTGCTGCCCATCAGGAAAGAGGCCACTTGTTTTCCATGCATGTGAGTGTGTGATTAATTAGTGTTGGCTGTACACATTAGTGAGAGACTAAGGGCTTTGCTCCCTTGGGTCAGTGCGGAAATGCAGTTACTGACGATATGATTCATATGATTCTACATAATTATTTCAGGACTGGCTGATGATATCAATATGGGAATATATCATTTTAAAAAATAAGGCTTGGTTTTCTCAATAATTCTTCAGAATAACAGGCCGTGCACGGGAGCTTCATAAATGTAATTGGACAGAAATGAAATACAGCTACTTAATTTCCCACATGATTCTGCCCCATTAACTGTCTATGACTTAAATGAGATTTCAACTAGTTTGTTCACGTCCAGCTAAATTGTGTTACTTGTATGTACTCTTAACGGCACTACAATTGCCAATTATCTCTGGGCTTTAATAAATGCTCTTAACAAATATAAAGTAATTTTAATTGGTACTTTTGCTCACTGCAGATGACATTTCTCTCTGCTGAGTTCTTGTGACTTGCAGACAGGGAGCGTCACTTACAGACATTGCTGTAAACATTGAGCTTTTCACTGTGGAGCAGAAATTTCACAAAAAACCAGAACATGTTCAGCTGCCACCTCAGAGCTCGTGTCTGAGAGCTATCGGCCGGAGGACAGTTCTGACTCACTCTGGCTCTTATCACATGCATTACAGTGAAACTATTTGCCTGGGGGTGAACATTACTGTACTCTGTTGTGGTGGAACTTGGATAATTCATCCTAGAAGGGTAAACAAATCTGTACTGATGTTACTGGTAGCAGGTTCTGCTGGCCTGGAGAAACAGGCTTCTTGTACAGCAGCAGTTCACAAACTTTCTTGGGAAGCCCCCTCTTTTGCTGATAAGATGATTTTCATATCAAGCCCCTCCAGCCCCAACCG
>JAODLC010000044.1:5423532-5433685 GCA_026781145.1 Hippopotamyrus pictus
CTCCCCCCCCCCCCCCCCCAACAATACCGTAACTCTAAAACTGCTTCAAATGAACTTTTTTAGGGCTGCCGCGATTAGTCAATGTAGTCGATGACGTCAGCACTGAAAGTGCATTGACATCAATATTTAAAATCGATGCATTGTTTTCATTTTAATAAAATTACTTCATGATGTCTAAAATGCTTCAATCCATTATAACAAAGGTTTTCCTGTAATATCACTATATAATTATACGAGTAGTTCAAATTATCACAAAAGAAAGAGATGGTTTTACGATGTGCACAGTGCGATGGCATACTGGTATGAGTGCTATGCATGAGCAGCGCACGAGAAAACACGCAGGCGCTATTCTAGATCGCCAGAAAAGGCAAAACCACTCTCCTCTTTATTCATGTTTATTAAATTGCCATTAGTAAGGAGAGCTTTTTAATACCTTTTGTCTTTGTAGCTGCTAAATACATAAAATACTTTAAGTATTAAAGCCATAAATTTGTATGCCTGCTGCATTAGAATCTCCATTGAATACGTTTGTGAAAATGTATAGGCTAAAATCGGGGCTTACGTTATGTTGATTGACGGTGTCAATGTGTACGTCCGTGCATGTTGGACTTGCTGGGGCCAGTGTTGTTATTGTAAACAAACTGAAACGAAAATAGACAGTAAATAAAAGAAAGTAATTTGTGAACTGAAATAAAAATAAAAACTTTGCAAGAAGTATTGCTGCACCAACTTGTTTACGTTGTTTGACCGCAGCATCTCCCCCTTTTAAAGGATGTCGTGGCTGCTAATCTCTCCCTTCTTTCATCGCTTATGTGGAAAGCGGCGTGCTCCACTAACTTTGTTAAATGTGAGCAAATGCCAAATTTATACACATTACTAACTTTTGGGCATCGCAGTACGCATCTCAATATTTTTAGGCATACTGTTAATCTGCTTATCGAGTTGTGGGTGAAAGTAATGTTCATGTAGTGTTGAATAGTGCGTACATTATCTAAAGCCTTGCAATGGCATACAGTTTGCAGTCGTCAAAATAAAATTAACTTAAATGGTCAAATTGATTTTCTGGAGGAAATTTAATTGTAAGGATTGATTTAGATTAGATTAATTTAATCGATAAAATAGTTTAGTCTATAGAAAAATAATCATTAGTGGCAGCCCTAAACTTTATCGTTAAATAAAAGATAAATAAAAGTAATGTCTCAAAGACTTGCATATGATGCATCTTTATTCATATTAAATGGAAAAAACACCAGCACATAAAACTTGAATAAAGAAATCTTTAGAAAGTTCAGGTCCAGAAAGTACAAATCCAGACCAAAGTTTTGTTTCAACCATCCAGTTTAGTATAGAGTCAAAGTCACACAGTACTCAGCTGGTTGGTTGAAACAAAACCTTGGTTTGGATTTGCATTATCTGGTCCTGAACTTTCCACCTCTACTCAAGTATTCTCTCTTCAAAAACGTAAACAAGTATAGGAGTACTCAAGACCAACTAGGTTGTGCTTATTTCTGTATAGTTCCAACCATGGCAGTGGATTTCAGTGGTAGCAAACTTAAGTACATTAAAAGAAAAAACAACACTTTGTTTCTGTCAATTTGAGAAAAGCGTTTGTTGTTTGTTGTGTTTGTACCTGTTGCTGCCATTGCGTGCAGTTTGTACTGAGGTTTTTCTTTTCACGTCTTATGTTTTTTTTCCTACCTAAAGCCAACTGTGCCACAGACAAAATGGCAAAACAATTTGTAGACAGATTTCACCGACAAAACCACATGATATCTACTTATCAGATGGATGCATGGTTCATGTGCTTGAAGCTAGCTAGATCAACATTATGCAACCATACATAATTACAATCTGCACTGACTAAAGATGTCAATTTTCTTTAATAACTTTGGACAACAAAATTAACACTGGTTCAACCGTCAGGACGTGCCACCCAGTTCGGGAACCTGTAGACCAGGGTGGGGAACCTGTTCCTTGGACGGCTGTTGTGGGTGCAGGTTTTTGGGTTGACCTCTGTCGGCCATTGATATTAGTTGATTGAGGGATCATCCCAAACACTCGCACCCACACCGGCCCACCATGGAACAGGTTCCCCACCCCTGCTGTAGACTATTTGCTTGTGTTGTGTTGGGTAGTCATGATCTTGGGGACCATTATCTTTGTCTTTTGTGGTCTTATGTCCCATGAGGTCATCTGAAGCAGTTGGAAGTGTATTTAATTATGACCGTGAAATTGCTTCGGGAACAGATTTTTTTTGCCTGTACATGATGCATGTATGTGTTTTCTGTGTGATATGCAGAATATTAAAATATAAGCACAGGCTGACTCCCCCTTCTCTGTCTCGTAGTGTTAAGGAGATGTGAAGTTCGGTCAGACGGTGGCGACACTGAGCAACCTGTGCATCGACACAATCCCCGCCCCCACCTTCAGCATGAATGGGGATATGCCTCATGTTCCGATCACCACTCTCGCTGGGATTGCTAGCCTCACTGACTGTAAGTAGCCCCGGCGTCACTCGTCCCGGCACGGGGAACGTGCCCTGCTATGCTGCCGCCAGACATGCATGCCTGAGTTTTTCCTCTTTTCTTCATCGTTTAACTGGCTCTCCATTTAACTGTGTCTGATTCAGGTTCTTTTTTCCTTTTAATGTTGCTTTTTAATAGTGTAACTATAGTGATTTAGAGCATCAGTGCCATTGTCGGATTTGTCAGCAGTTTAGTAGTTTGCCAGTAATTTACGCCCAAGTTTCCTGTATAACCAGTATGATTAAGGACGTAAATGTTGATGATATGATCCAAAGCTTAATGAAGCTGTCTCTCCCATCTTTTACAGTGTTGAACCAGCTGCCTTTGCCCTCTCCCCTTCCTGCCACCACCACTAAGAGCCTGCTGTACAATGGGAGGATCGCGGAGGATGTCACCTGCCTGCTGGGCTGCAGGGACGAGAACCTGGTGGCCCAGCTGGCCCAGAGCCTCAGCCAGGTCTCCACCGAGCACATGTGGGTATCCTCTCCCACTCTGACATTGGTCTCTGTTTAGGCCTGATATGCCTCCCCATGTGTTAGCTTTCGTTCCAGTCAACCTGCCCCTCTGGTGCATTATGGGTAATGTCATTGCTAGAGGTGCACTGATCTGATATTCGGTTCATTTTCTGCACCGATCCATACCTATTAGATGGATTTGGTATCGGCCATATGTGACCGATCCACGTCCGACACTTGTTTAATTTTTGGCAGTCTGCAAAATGGTAGGTCCTATGTCTTGCTAACTCGATTTGTATAATGGATCACACGACAGCTCTTTACCATTTTAGATGTGTTTTTGCGCCATTCAAGCTGAATGTTAATGCTGCCACTCAGTCTATTTGCCACTCATTGGGTATGAGCATAGTGATTTCTACCTGCTGTGACGTCATGTGCATACCCTTTGCAGTAGGAGGACTGTAAGAACAGATATGAGGGTGACGATCTGGAAGTATTTTATGCTTTTAACAACAACTAGTAGCATAGCAATTTGCAATATTTGTAAAAACAAAGCTTTGAGACGTGGAAGTAGCATTTAGTAGAAAATCCCACTGACGTAAAGTTTAAATATTCAAAATACAATTAACAATGGTTAAACAAAGCGCATGCAATATGAATATGAAAAAGCAATGTATGATTTTGGAGTCGCTAGCCTGGGCTGTTTTGCGCACTCGCTACAGCTTGTGATACAGGAGAGACCGCGATCGCAGTGAAGTGTAAGTGACGCTGTTGGCAGTGGGAGAAACACTGTGGGACATTTTAAGCATTCGCCACTTGCATATCCTCGCTTGGAAGATATTCAAATTAAACAGCAAAATGCTTCAAAAATGCTTAAAACAAGATGTACAAATGAGGTGGAACAGTACGTTATGTATGTTTCTAGCAGCCTAATTAAAGATTTTTTGGCATACATTTTTATTTGTATTTACTCGTTTAAAAATATTAATAATATATAAAGTATAAATATTGACATGTAATATTAAAATATTTAGGTAAAAAAACCTCACATCAGAATCTGTATTGGTATTGGCAGTTGTGTATCGGAATTGGATCGGAACTGAAAAAATGTGAATCGGCCCGTCCCTAGTTATTGCTCTCGCCCATCCATCTCGCGCTGTGGGTTTTCTGGTACTTCTGTTACATTTGGGCTTCATCGCTCATTTTTTTGCCTATTCCAATATCCATATCCATCAGCCAAAAAAGATACAAACTTTTTTTTTTTTTGTTAGGCGTGGTGGATTTTTTACGGTAGATGAGTGCTTCAGTGATATTTATTTAATTATTCTTTTAACCCATGTGTTTTCCGCGCAGAGAACTGAAGGACAACTTGGGCAGCGATGACCCAGAGGGTGACGTCCCAGTGCTGCTGCAGATAGTGCTGTCCAGGCACCCCAACATCTTCAGAGAGAAGAGTAGGTGTCTGAGCTTGGAGACCCTGCTGCATACACACTGCCCACACAAAGATGGCCAGAGGGAGACTTGCCATCACCACTGGCTCCATCTGGCCTTTACTTGTTCACTTGTGATGGCCACTGCAATTAGGGCTCCGATTCTTAAACGGCTCACTGCTACATTTCATGAGTTTGTTTATAAAATCACTCTAAGGCAAAATGGCCTTTTTTATGGCCATTAATTATTTTTAGTTTACGTGTAAATTTTTTGTCAAATTGTTTGTTTATTTTTTAAATGCAGGAATAAGCAGTGCTTGATTTTTTTTATTCCTGTGATCGCAAGGTTGCAGGTTCAAATTCCTTGGCCTGCAGAGTGCTGTCATCATTGGGCCCCTGATTAGAGCCCTTAACACTCACATTCTCATTCTCAGCTGTATGGTATTTTGGCCAGAAAGTAATATAATAAATAACAAATACAATGTTAATGTAAATTGCACTGCTTTTCTCTCTTAGGTATCATGCAACAGCCAATGATGCCGCAGTACAAAATCACCCAGAATTCCATGCATGGCAGCCCAGCGTCAACAAACTACCAGCAAGCTTCCATTTCACATAGCCCTTCCAGGTGCAGACCAAACCTCCGTCTCTGTTTGAAGCCTTTTGTTGATGCTGGTCGTCCTGTTCTGCTGCTCAGATCTCTCTGCACAACAGGCCTGGTTGATCACAGCAGCTTTGTTTTAAAGCTGCCTCTCCGAGCCGTCAGCTATTTGTGGAAGACCGTGCATCTGAACCCAGTAGCGCTGGTGTGACCGCGGCGCCCCGTCTCTGATCTCATTCCCCTGGCAGTCGCTTCGTCCCGCCGCAGACAAACTCCAGCAGCCGCTTCCTGCCGCAGCAGAACAGCCCGGTGCCCAGCCCCTACGCCCCCCAGAGCCCGGCAGGCTACGTGCCGTACCCGCACCCGCCTAGCTACACGCAGCACCAGCAAATCCAGCAAGGTGAGCCCCACCGCCTCCCCCCCTCAGTCCCTGGCCCACTGTCCGTCTCCCCACGTCTTTCATACCTGATATTTTTGGATCTGGTTTGCAGTACACAGACTTTTTCAGCCTCCAGGAAGCTCAGACCTTCTTTACAGTGACCAAAGACTGGTTTAATCCAGTTTGCCCCCCTCCCCCCCCCCCACACAGCTTTACTGTCTGCCTCCCACCTATGTGCGCTTGTTTTTTTTCCTGTGGGTTTAAATGTGCCTGGTTCTCAGCTGTCTAGCACATGCACAGCCTGTGAGTACTCTGACCCTGTGTGTATCTCTCTCCCCCTCTTTCTCTCTCCCTTCTCCTCCCCTATGCTCATAGAGCTGCACGGCTCCCCCCTGGTCTCGGCCCCTGCTTACTCAGGAAGCCCCCAGCGGCCGGTTCAGCCGTGCCTGGGTGGGCAGCCTCACCCCTCCCCCCAGCAGAACCCCTCCACCCCGACGTTAGGTAGGGGGGTGGGCCCTGACAGCCATCTTGCGTGTCTCATTTGCAGCCGTCATGCAGCCCGGCGTCATACCCATCTGTCCGCCCCGTCAGCCATCCTCTGGGTTTCTAGGTGCTTAGCAGTAATGAAGATAATGAGGCTTTGAAAGCCATAGCGGGTGGGACTGCTCTGCAGTGTCAAGCACTGCCTGTTTTAACCTCCTGAGAAATGACAAACAGCCAGGGGGAACTGAGGCGTCATTGATTGGCATCGTGCAGTGTTCCTGCCCGCAGTCAGCCCAGAAGGCTCTGAGGGACATGCAGCATTTCAGCAGACATCCTACACCGTGCTTTAATGGGCCACGTTATGAAGTTGGGAAAGGCTTCAACAGGAGGGTGGTTATTACTGACCACCAGGGGGTGCTGCTTTTTTTTTTTCCTGCCTCCTCTCTAATTCTTGCTCAGTTGTGTTGTCAGCTGCTCACCGAGGGGTACCTGTAAAGCTGAAGGCCTGCAGCTCTCCACGGTGGACACCACTCCACCCTGCTCTTTGTTCACATCGCACCTTTAATATCGGCTCATTTTCCCTCCGCACCGGCCTTCCATCTTTCAGAGGGTTTCATCTGAATCCACATGGCTCTGTGTCTTGTGTCCTGGCTCTGCTGGGTCCAACTCATGTTTCTGCTTGGTCTCCCTCTCCGACCATGCCCCTCCAGTGTCGGTTGCCAGTCCAATGGTGCCTGGGGGCCTGAGGAATATCCATGAGGCCAAGGCGCCCGGGCCAATGGCGAGCAGTGCCGCCAACCACCACACGGACCGCCACGGCTCCAGTGATGACTACATGAACATGGTCCAGCGGGCGCTCGCCAACGAGGTACCCTCACGTGTTCCTGTGGCCGTTCTAATATAATGCCGGAAAGAGCGCAGTAGCCCTGTGATGCCATGTCTTTTCTGGAAGGAACACCAATGATTTTGAGCTGCCTTTGAAAATAAGCAGTTCCCGCCCCCCCCCCCCCCCAAGTTCATTAATGAGCCAAGTTGGATGCATTACTGAAGCGGATTCAAGGGTTAAGAAGAGACCTGCTGTTCAGTAATGCTGGATAGAAAATAGGGGGCTGACCCCATGTTGTTAGAATATAGTAAGTAAAGTAGAAAGTAACCCATCAAGAGAGACACGTCCCTGGGCTGTAGGTCTCTCCCTGTATAGTGAGCGGTGGTCGTGTGCCGTCATGACCGTTTTTAACTCTCTCTCTCTCTCTCTCTCTCTCCAGGATGACCCTTCCATACGAAACGCCTCCTTCCCCCTGAGGTCCCCCCAGTCTGTGTGTTCCCCTGCAGGCAGTGATGGAACCCCCAAAGGTAGGTCCCAGCCAGGCTGTGCTCCCGTGAGCATCCGGGTGCTGCCCTGTGGTCTCTCTCGGTCGCAAGTCCGTCTCTCACGCTGGTAGGTAACCTTGCCAAACCCTCCTTTGTTCCCCATCATCAACTTTTCTCTTGACGAATGAGGTTCCTCTTTTGTTTTTTTTTTTTGTTCGTTTTTTTGTTTTGTTTTTTTTTTTTTAATTTTGCAACAAACGATAGCGAATGGATGGAGTGAAGATTATAAATGTCAGTGGGGGGTGGGCTCGCGGCGTTAGGTTTTAAGTACGGCCCCTGTTTTCCAGCTGCGTCCCGCCCTCCGCTCATCCTGCAGTCTCCGCCCCCCTACACCTCGCCCCACCATGGCCCCCCGGACCTCCTGGACTCCCCGGACCATAAGAAAAAGCAGAAGAAACTGAAGACGAGCAGGGACGAAAGGGAGCAGGCTGACAAGGCGGCCATGTACGACATCGTCAGCTCGCCCTCCAAGGATTCCAGCAAGTTGACTCTGCGCCTGTCCCGTGTTCGTTCATCCGAGCTGGACCAGGCAGGTGAGCCGCTGTCGGCCGTGGAGCCTGGCTCTGACCTGGAGGGCGAAGTCACCCTCAACAGCCTTCCGTGCGGAGCGACGCAGCCCCTGCGGACGCCCCAGGAGTCCGACGGGCCCCCGGCCCTGGCTCAGCAAGTGCCCGTTCTGCAGAACGTGGCGACCCTCTCCTCCAAACCGCCGGCGCCCGGCGGGAGCACGCCCTACGATGAAGTAGAGATGGACGCACTGGCCGAGATCGAGAGGATAGAGCGCGAGTCGGCCAATGAGCGGGAACGCTGCTCCAAGGAAGTACAGGACAAAGGTACGGAGCTGGCCTACCTTATTAGTGTTTGTTTGCTTATAAGTTAGATCTGTCAAAAACTGAATATGCCTGGTAAAAACTTTCAGCCGTATGTTTAAATGGTCACTTTCTGCTTTGTAGATAAGCCACTGAAGAAGCGGAAGCAGGACTCGTTCCCACAGGAGCCAGGAGCTGGGGGCACGGCAGGGGCTACTGCAGCACCAGGTGGGGGCGGAGGAGGCAGTGCTGGGAACAAGCCGGCCCCTCAGGAGGCCAGCTCAGCAGGGAATGGGGCCAGCCGGCCGGCCCTGCTGGTGAGCATCGACCTGCAGCAGGCAGGCCGTGCTGACGGCCAGCCAGATCCTCTGTGTGTCGCCGCGCCCATGCCGGCGCTCGAGGCCCAGCGGTGGCCCGAGGAGCCAAGGGAAGGGCCTGCCGATGGTGCCGGGGCGGCCCGACTCGGCACGGAGCACAGCGGTGCCAGGCAGAGGCCAGATGGGCAAACTGATCGGAGGCCTGAGGTCATAAAGCAGCGGGTGGAGCCGCCACGACACAAGGCCTCAGACGGTAGGCCGGATGCCGCCAAGCACAAACACGACTACCGGCGAGACTCCGCGGGCAAGCCCCTTCCCGGGGACAAACGACCGGAGACTTCCAAGCACCGGCGCGACAGCACGGCGGACGCGGCAAAATCTCGCTCAGAACCGAGGACCCCGGACGCTCGGCAAAGGCATCGGCCGGACGGGCGGCCATCTTCATCCTCGGAGGCTCACTGGCGGGAGGGCCATGAGGGCCACAAGGGTAACGGGAGCCGGGACTCGACCAGAATTCCGCGTCCTGAAACGCCCAAATCCGGCAGCAGGGGAGAGCATGACTCCAGACATGGGAAAGACCGGGATCGAGATCGGAAGTCAAGGACCGATGCTGGCAACACAGTCAGGGAGCGCTGCTCGCCAGAAGACCGGCCTCGGCCTGACAGAGGTGCAGTCGACCATGGTGGGCGTTCGCGGGGCGACCGGCCCGGCTTCAAGTCTCTCAGCGGGGATGGGAGCAGGAGCTGCCCAGACAGTCAGGGCAAGTCAGGGGAATTCCCCTCCTATCTGCTCGGGGGAAAGTCTGAGGCACTGAGAAACTTTGTCATCCCCAAGATCAAGCGGGACAAGGAGGCTGCCGTGCCAGCGGGCGCCAGTGGGCTCCCCGAGGGCTGGATTCAGCCGCAGGTGAGGCTGGAGCGTATGGACCTGATGGAGATGGAGGAGCTTCACAAAGTACCCAAGCCTGTTGTGGTGCTGCAGAAGCTTACCTTGGACGAGGTGCAGAGGTTCCTCCGGGAGAAGGAGGACCGTAATGCACGGAGCTCCAAGTCCAGCAAGAACAGGCTGTCCTCAGGGAAATCGGGGAAAGGTAAGACAGGCCCGGTCCAGCGATGCTGTTTGGCGTCGCTGCCACCTGGGCCAGACACACATGCTTCCATTTACAGTGTTTGGTCTCTCGGCATTGTGTGTGGGTGACACGGTGGGTTCAGCCCCACACAGTGCCTCTAAACATCTAACATCTCTGTGCTGTGGGATGAGTGGCCGGCTTTTATTACATGCTGCAAAGCATCCAGTAAAACGTGCGTCCATCACACTTGTATGGAAAGCTGAATGGCTTTGTGTATAAGCTTATTATGGGATTGGGGAATCTAACCGGGAACCGTTAAAGCCGTTGAAGTACAACATGTATTAATTCACCTTCAAAATGCACTAAAGACTGTGAAGAAATAAAAATGATCTTGCATGATTATATGTGTGTGTTGGCAATTCTCAATCCTCAGTCTGTCTCTGAAAGATATGATTTCTCTTTATCTAATTAAATGACACAACACAAAATGGGTTTTGAAGGAGGAAATGATGTAAAGGATCCTCCTTATTGCCCACTTGGATATGCGTCCCCACATTCCCCATTCATCATCACTACCATTGCATGTATGTAGACATATTTCTCTGTCACTAGGTCATTTCTATAGACAAATGTTGGTAACACTTTACTTAAAGTCTGTATGTGTAACGCATTATAGATACCTTCATAATGCATTATAATGCATTCATAAAGTAT
>JAODLC010000044.1:5433785-5468143 GCA_026781145.1 Hippopotamyrus pictus
TTATAGCCATGTTTATAATACTTTATGAATGCCTCATCTATAATGCACTATAAATACCTTCATAATGCATTATAATAAGCCATTATAATGCATTATGAAGGTATTTATAATGCGTTATACATACAGACTTTAAGTACAGTGTTACCCAAATGTTTCTTCTGAACCGCATCCTGTTTCCCTAATGAGAGATGTCATAATTGGTGCTTGTCATTTGTTCATCATTGTCTGGTTGTCCATCTTTGGCGAGTGAGGCCGCCTCTAGCTGGTGTGTAGTTTGACATCCCTAGAAAAGGCTGCTCTTGCAGAGAATGCTCTATCCAGCAAACCATTGCCAAGTAAGGGGTGAAAACCCAAATGTTCTGTATCTGGATGCCCCCCTCCCAAGCTGAAGGTGTGAGCATTGAACTGCTGTTTCTAGCGATGAATGAATTTCATGCTCTCTGCTTAGAAATGGGGGGAACATAGTCAGCATGGCCTGGTATGGACCCAACATTGACGTTAGGTGGCAGACTTCACTGGACCAAACAATGGTGTGGTGCCCCAGTGCCTGAAAGGGTAGCCCACTGTGTGTTGTCCTCGTAGTGGATGAGACGACAATTTTTCTTTCTACAGCTATGAACTGAAGGGCGAAATCTTAAAACAACGCAAGGCTTTTAAGGGAATGTAGAGGAAGACGGGGGCTAATTTCTCTTCCTTATACCTCTGTGCCGGGGCTCTCCTCTATTCACGGTTCATTGCCTCCATGCAGTCACACGTATGCTTCAGCCATATTTTGTTCTGATGGACATTTGCCTTGTTTCAAGGAGCCGTTTGTGTATTTGAGCTGCTAATGATGGGGCGGGACGACTGGAGAGGCAGGCAGAGTACCGAGAAGAGCAGACCGTGGCTTCAGCCCGTGTAACCATTAAGGACCTGGCTTTGTGACCGAGCCCCTGTTTGGACTCTTAGATGGAAAATCTCTGAGATCTGATGGTGAATGGCTTTCAGTCGTAAGTGCTGTGCCGTCGGTGGTCAGGCAGAGCAGCTGCAGTCAGCTCTGCTCGCTGTCGCACGACGCCTGTGACTCCAGCTGCCCCACTCATCATCATGACAGGAAACCTGACTGCTCTTGTCTCCAAGAGCGCTATGTGTCTCTGGGTGGGTGCTCTGCTCTGGGGGGTTGGTTCTGAATAATTACCCACTTGTTAAGATCATCGCGCCGTTATCGCTGCTGCTGCTGTGTCGTCAATCTACCAGTGAAAGGTGACGTCCTGATCCAGGGATCCCCAATTGTGGTCTTGAGAGACCCCCAGTCTGTGACACAAATTGTAGATTTCCCTGCTTAGCTGCATCTGCTAAACCTGGCAATTGGTTGGTGACCTGAATAGCGTGTGTTTGAGCACGGAAATCTGCAATCTGTGTCGCAGACTGGCCCTCCAGCACTGGAATTGGAGACCCTGCTCTAATCAGTAGTGTGCCCATTCTTGCTATGTAGTAGGCTAATGGTTTATTCAGCAAGGTCAAAGGTCAGTGCCACCCAGGTTTTCCTCAGCCGGCCATGTCTTAGTTTGCCACATTTGTTAATCACACCGGCATCTGGCTGTTTCTCAGTTCATGTGGTTACAGAAACCGTTAGCTTATGACGCAGTGAGGTTGTGCCCTCTCCCCCATTAGGATACGGAGCCCTTCTGCCAGATTGCCATGCGCTGATGCACAGCAGCAGTGAAATGGCGTGCTGATCACACGTGTCGCTTAGCGCACAGTCTGTAGCATACGTAGAACACTGGATGCTTAGTCTCGGAAGCATGCTGCGGAGTTGACAGCATAAAGGGATCGCTTTGGGTGCACAGTACTGGAATAAAGCAAGGAATTCATTTGCTCCAGGCTGAATGGCTCTTAGGACCCTTCTTGGCACTTGTAATTTCCAGGTTTCCTGTTGCAGTCCATTTCCTTAAAGGCCGTGACTGTGTTATGTTTGCTGCACATGTGATTACCTCTACATAGTCCTAATTAACAGTCAGAGATCGCATTAACATGGAAAAATATATTAAACCCCCAAAAAACTGAAATTCAGTTGGCTATTGCCACTTCAGTTTTCTCAGCTTTAGATGTGCATTTATTTAAAGTACATGGTGTGATTTTGAAGTAAATCATCCTCAGATGACTGAGGAAGGAGGGGGAAGGCAAAGGCCGGTGAAATTTGTTGAGGAACTGGATGCTCCATGTGTTCACCGGCGCTGGGATTTGCAGACTGCCAGAAAAATTTAAACTGGCATTTTCTTAATCCCATGACATACTGTGAAGGGAGGCTCTTATCCAGTGTCATCCTTTCATAATTGTTTATTCCAATTATTTTTTAAGCTGAAGATTAAAAGGAAGACCTGGGCCAGTTTGACATTAATTTTTCTAATAAATTCGAGCTGTGGTGGACAGAAGGGTCATTTACCCTTAAAATATTAGTTAACCCTTCAGTCTGAAGAAATCTGGGCGCTTTGTGTGTGGAAACTGTTTGCGTTCGTAGGATACCATCAGTGTGTGAAGGGCAGACTTAAAATGAATGGCCTATATTTAAAATGTTATATTAAGAATTAACCTAAAAAGTCACTAGAGCAGTAGTAGGGGAATTTTATTTTTTTATGACAATATGAAGTGCTCAGGTATTGAAGTCAGTCATTTAACCATTCTAATTTAATATAACAGCTGTTTACTCACTCTTCAGCAGAAGGGGTTAATTGTTTTGAGGGTAAATTTGTAACTTTTGTCCACTGCAATCCCCCACAAAAAACACTGGATTTTTGCTTCTGATAAATACTCAAGATTATGACTCTCCTGAGATGTCTGTAGTAAATTGTGGGTTAATTTATCAGTCAGATATTTTGGTGGGTCAATTTCTGGATGCTAGTGCGAGCTCTGATTGATTGGACCACATTCGTGAACCAGTGTTACTTTTTTTTTTTTCTTTCCTAAATGTAGCAGCCAGTTGCACTTGACACCAGTGGTCTGTAGCCTCACTGTTGCTGGATTTCCCGCTCGGCCAGATCAGCCAGAGATGTGGCCTAAGGTTCATGACCCACAATCCTCCTCGCAGGTGGGATGGACCAGTCCGTGTTGAAGGAGCTGCCCCCGGAGCTGCTGGCGGAGATCGAGTCCACCATGCCGCTGTGTGAGCGTGTCAAGATGAGCAAGCGGAAACGCAGCACGGCCAAGTACGCGGAGGTCAGCTCCGAGGAAGAGGACGACCACGAAGACATTGAGGCTGGAGGTGATTGTGAGTCCCCGCGATTGGATCCCCACACAAACTGGCTCGCCTCCTCAGCCAGCACTCTCTACATCTGTATATGTTTCTTACATTTATAATGATCTGCTCCACGCTCTGTTTTGTATGCTAATGTGAATATGCTAGCTTTCTCTAGTGCAAGCAGAGTTGAAATTCTGTGTTGAGCTGTGCTTGGTTTAATAGAAATTGATATAGTAGATCTGCTGGTGACCTAGAGCTTGGGGTGGCAGCCTCTGTCCTTGAGGGTTTTGGTCCCTTCCAGTTAGCTTATTTACACCCTCAATGGCAACAGAGAGAAATGAAGACCAGCTGTTAAGGTCCTCGTGTCGCTGCTGTGTCAGTTGATCGGTCCTCACTGTACCTCTTCCCTGTTCCACAGCCGCCCGGAAGAGACAACGGCGGGACCGAGACAAGACATGGGAGAGCGAGGAACGCGAGAGGAGGGGCTCCGGGGAACACCGGCGCAGCGGCTGGGGTCACGATGGCCGCAGGGGCTCTGGCAGCCGGTACAGGGAGGATTCGGACGAGGAGTCTCCGCCACCCAGCCTGAGTGAATGTGAGTGTCACGGGTCAGCCGACCGGGAGCGAGCGCGTGCGTTTGCAGTGACGTCGACTGCAGGGCTTGGGGATCACCAGCTCACTCTCCTGTGTCCCATCAGTGGCCCGGAAGATGAAGAAGAAAGAGAAGCAGAAGAAGAGGAAAGCCTACGAGCCCAAGCTTACCCCCGAAGGTATGAGTACCGGTCAGAGTCGTCAGTCTAGCAGGCTGAGTAATGGGTAAAAAGTATGTTCATGGAAATCTGGTTAACGCCTTCTCAAGGAAGGGCAATGCTATAGCATGGCACTAACGGTGCAAAAGGGTTCAAATTAGGGCTCCCGAGATTAGTCGACGTAGTCAATGATTTCAAAGCCGAAAATGCATCGTCAGTTTTTTAAATCCGCATAGTTTTTTATTTTAACAAAATTGCCTTTATGATTTCTAAAACCCTTCAGTTCATTATAACTAATTTTTTAATATCACTAGTGATAATTTGAACTACTCCCATAATTACATAAACAAAAGGGTGGTTTTACCCCGCACAAAGTTTCGATGGCGTACCATGATGGCACTAGCGCTATTCTGGATGATGGAATGCTAGGGGAGGCAAAACCACCCTGCTGTCTGTTCATGTCTATTAAATTACCATTAGTATGGAGAACTTTTTTAAGTAAGTAAGTAAGTGAAACTTTATTGTCATTCCCACCATACAACAGTACAAAGATGGATGCAAGGCAGAACGAAATTGCGTTTCTCCAAGGCTCAATGTGCAGACATAAGGGACAAGTGCACTCAAGACAACATACAGACAATAATTTCACTAAGCAATATCTATATTATATATATATATATTATATATAATAATATATTTAGTATCTTTTGTCCTCGTAGCTGCTAAATAATTGTCTGCAGCTACCTTAGAATCTCCGTTGAATAAGTGCTTGAGAAGACAGTTGGCCAAGAATCAAGGCTTATTCTACGTTGATTCACGGTGCCAGTGTGTGCTGGTGGGGCCAGCGTTAACGTAAACCTACAATTGAAACGAAAATGGGTTCTAATAAAAGAAAATAATTTGGGAACTGAAATAAAAATGAAAACTATATTTATTAAAAAAACGTCTTGGACTTTAATCGCCAAAAAGTACCGCCACAGCGCCAAGGTATTTTTACCCTGGTAATCCATAATATCGCCTCTTTTAAGAGATGATGTGGTTGCTGAAGTGAACCTTTCTTCACTGCCACATTAGTGCTTATTGCTTCCATGATTTACCAAAACAGTAGCATGTAGCGCTCCACTAACCGAATTTAGTAAGAATACAGATTATGGATTACAAAATACTAATTTATGGTCTCACAATATGCATCACATTAATATTATAGACACACTACTAATCTGCTTATCAAAATGTGAGCGAAAATAATGTCCCTATAATTGCAGAAATGCCAGCATCCATTAATTTAAGCAGTTTGGTCGATTAAGAAATCAAATTATCTACACAATAGTCTATAGATTAATCTAATAATTTAAAATAATAATTATTTAATCCATAGAAAAATAGTCGTTAGTGGCAGCCCTAGATCAAATCCTAGGGAATGCTCACAAATTGTAAACTTTCCCTCTACTGTAAGTTGCTTTGGATATAATGAATGAAATGTAAATGCAGTTCCTGGCCTGGGCTGACAGTTTTTCAGCAGGAATCCATCTTTAAAAATAGATAATGCATTTTTGAAAAGCTTTCTGTGGTACAAGATACAGGGCCGCTAAGAATCATCCACCTGCTATTGTGTAATGTCAGCATGTTGTAACCATTTTTGGTTGACTTGATCTGCAGAGATGATGGACTCATCGACCTTCAAACGCTTCTCAGCCAGCGTGGACAATATCCTGGAGAACTTAGAAGACATAGACTTCACCGCACTCGGTACTGAGCTGGGCTGGTGTTGTGTGCTTGCTGTTGCGCCGGTTTTTGGATCTTTAAAGTGTCTGATGCATATTTGTGACCCGACTCCCACCCCTCTCAGCGGACGACGAGGAGATCCCACAGGAGCTGCTGCTGGGGAAGCACCAGCTGGCTGAGCTGGGCAGCGAGTCGGCCAAGATCAAGGCCATGAGCATCACCAGCAGGGTACGCTCCTCCTCTTGCTTAGGGGGAATCGGCTTTCACACCCGGGCCAACTTTTCAGCCAGGAGCTCATGTTTGGCTCCCACCAAAAGACCTCTTTGCTTTCCAGATTCCCACTGACAAGTTGGTGAAGGTGCTGAACATCCTGGAGAAGAACATTCAGGATGGTGCTAAGCTGTCAACTCTGATGAACCATGTGAGTTTCTCCTAACCAAGGTCGCAGTTTCATCGCTCTTATGTCCTCTTATTGGTCACATATAGGAACTTGTGAGAGTAGAAGCATCTGTGGTGCTTTTAGGTTCTTGACTCTTCACTGTATGCAGTTTTCATTTTAAAGTGTTTAGTCCCTTGTTTCCTGGTAAATAGTGAGCCCCTTCCCTGCTGTCACACACGCAGGACAATGACACGGAAGATGAGGAGCGGCTGTGGCGTGACCTCATCATGGAGCGCGTGACCAAGTCGGCCGACGCCTGCCTGACCGCCCTGAATATCATGACCTCCAGCGGCATGCCCAAGGCAGTCTACATCGAGGATGTCATTGAGCGCGTGCTGCAGTTCACCAAGTTCCACCTCCAGAACACCCTCTACCCGCAGTATGACCCAGTTTACCGCATGGACCCGCACGGAGGTCAGCTGGCTGCACCCGTCCGCCGTCCCCTATCCCCTGGTGTCCTACTGTCCTCCCCCGCCCCGCTGGCTGTCAGTCTTTATCTCTGGATTAGATTGGCTGTTTAACTGCTGTGACGAATGTGGCACCAGGACACAGACGAAGGTTGCAAAGCAGGACATTTCAAAACGTATCAGAATTTGTTCCAGCAGTGCGGTCGTTAACCTTTTTAAGGTTTGATTTGTCCAGGAGCATCCGGACCTGAAAGTCAGCTGACATTTTATCCGCCGTAATAGACTGTCTCAGGTTTTGGGCTCCATCCTCAGCTGCCATGTCGTGATCAGGGAGGGTCCCCCAGCTTGCTGAATGCAGTCGCACCCTGTGATCTCTGGCCGTGACCTGATCTGTGCTCTCCTACCCCCCGCAGGGGGCATGCTGAGCTCCAAGGCCAAACGGGCGAAGTGCTCCACGCACAAGCAGAGGGTCATCGTCATGCTGTACAACAAGGTGTGCGACATTGTCAGCAACATCTCCGAGCTGCTGGAGATCCAGCTGCTGACGGACACCACCATCCTGCAGGTGAGGGGCCCGGGGGCGGCCGGGAGGGTGGGCTCTCTTGGTGGTGACGGTAAGCTGAAGGATGAAGAGGGAAGTGGCCCTTACTAATGACATGCCCTCTGTCCACCCACCCAGGTCTCCTCCATGGGCATCACGCCCTTCTTTGTGGAGAATGTCAGCGAGTTGCAGCTGTGCGCAATTAAACTAGTGACGGCGGTGAGTCAGTCAGTCCCTCCCCCGCAGTATGACAGTGCTCAAAGCAACCCCACTGCAACAACACACACACACACACATATTCATGCATCTTTATGGGGACTCTCCATTCATTTCTGTGGGCAAAACCCTAATCCCAACAATGACAACCTTAACCCCTACCCAGCCATAACCTTAACCATAAGTAACCAAACTTTGGCATTTTTAGTTCTTTGATTGCAGTTACGGATTTGTATAAAAATGAGTTTCACCTTGTGGGGAACAAACAGGTGGTTCCCACACTGTCAAAATATTTATATACATAACACAACATACATAATATATATAAAACACACCCACACAGTTCCCCTTCTGAATAGAAAGCTGAGGTGTGTGTGTGTTATGTATATATATAATATATACACACACAGATATACATACATATACACTATTGTCCCCTTTGCCAGCATTGCATTCATTTAATAGGTATTTCCTGTCTGTAAACGGCACAGCTTCCTGGCTGACATTCTTCACTCTGGCTGCACCACACAGGTGTTCAATCGCTACGAGAAGCACAGGCAGCTCATCCTGGAGGAGATCTTCACCTCCCTGGCCCGACTGCCCACCAGCAAGCGCAGTCTCAGGAACTTCAGGTGAGCTGTCGGCCCGCTTTGGTTTGAGGGACCCTCGTTACCGCTCTCATGAAACATTCCTTTGATAGATGTTCCCGTCTTCATTTTTGGCCAAGCTACTGGCATCATTCTCCTGGTTGGTCCCCAGCTGCATTGCTCAAGCCTGCTATGTCTGATTCCCTGCTCCAGGCTGAACAGCAGTGACGTGGACGGGGAGCCCTTGTACATCCAGATGGTGACGGCCCTGGTACTTCAGCTCATCCAGTGTGTGGTCCACCTGCCGTGTGACAAGGATGCAGAGGACGAGCGTGACAAAAAGGTGTGAATTCCGAAGGGCTCTTGAATCTGCTGTGGTGGGAATCTCCACTTTCCCTTCTGCAGGTGTGATTCTGCTTAATGATGTCATTTCCTCTCTGGGGTTTTCCCACTGGCTGTGGTTTGTGGCTGCACAGTTGAGCTCCATTTTCCCTGAATCCTACCCAGGGAAATGAAATCTGTTGCTAGAAAAAAAAATAGTTAAAAATAGTGACCAACTGCAAGAGCTGAAAAATGTAGTTTTTGTCCATCCTTTTGATTCTTAGGTGGATCAGGACGTCCTGATCACAAACTCCTATGAGACTGCCATGAGGACGGCTCAGAACTTTCTTTCAGTCTTTCTCAAAAAGTGAGTCGATGCGTCTCCACGGTGACAGTGAGTCTCTTATGGGGCTGGTATTTCCCCCTCGATGTCACGACCCTTCACCCCCATTCCCCAGGTGTGGCAGCAAGCAGGGTGAGGAGGACTACCGACCGCTGTTCGAGAACTTTGTACAGGACCTGCTGTCGACGGTTAACAAGCCAGAGTGGCCTGCTGCAGAACTTCTCCTGAGTCTGCTTGGCCGATTGCTGGTGAGAGAGACCCCTCACCTATCTGGTTATGGTGGTATAGCACAGATAGTGTTTCCAGCTCTGTACCACCTGCAGCTAACTGGGTCTGGCCTTCTGAAAACTTCTGGATTTCTGGTTCCAAACCTCTTGCATCTAAGCCTCCGTGGGTTGCCTTGTCCAGGTGCATCAGTTCAGCAACAAGCAGACTGAGATGGCGCTGAGAGTGGCCTCGCTGGATTACCTGGGTACGGTGGCAGCTCGGCTGCGTAAGGACGCCGTCACCAGCAAGATGGACCAGCGATCCATCGATCGCATCCTGAAGGAGGTATACAGTCAGTGTGTGCGTCTGCAGGGGAGAAGAGGCTCTGTAGCTGAAGGCCCCGTGGCTTTCATTTAGTGAAACCTGCAGATTTACAGAGCAGTTCGTAAAGGCAGAATGAGTGTATGACTGTCCGGTGGCCCCAATACGCTACGTCCATCTGTAGCACTGCCTTTCTTGTGGCGCGATGCAGGCTTCAGGCAACCATGAGACTCAGCAGCTGCAGAAGACCCTGTTGGACTACATGGAGGACAGCGCGGAGACAGACCCGTCGCTTGTGGTCAGTCGCTTGGTTGTGCGCTCGTCCGTCTGCTTTGACAGTGACCATCACACATGCAGGCTGTACCTCTGGTGGTCTGCTTGCTGCTTGGCTTAAAATACCGAAGAGGCTGCTCTTATAAATACTCCCACATGCACCGTAGCGCACATGTTAGTAAAATGAATTTAAATGAGTTGGTGCCGCTGACCCACCGGTCATCTTGCAGTTCGCGCGGAAGTTCTACATCGCTCAGTGGTTCCGGGACAGCACCACCGAGGCCGATAGAGCCATGAAAACGCAGAACCAGAAGGACGAGGACTCTTCAGAGGGGCCTCATCACGCCAAGGACGTGGAGACCACGGGGGAGATCATGCAGAGAGCTGAGGCCCGCAAGAAATTCCTGCGCTCTGTGATCAAGACCACGCCCGCCCAGTTCAGCATGCTGAAGTACGGCCCCCGCCTGTCACCGCGCTCACACCCGCACTGCATTTCCTGCCAGCTAGGGCCTTAGGACTGTCTGCGAGCTGTAAACCAGAAACTATGCTGTATGTCTCCACAGAATGAACTCTGATGCAGTGGACTATGAAGATGCCTCCCTGATTGTCCGATATTTGGCCTCTATGAGGCCGTTTGCACAAAGTTTTGATATTTATTTAACGCAGGTGAGCACCGCTTCTTGGCGTGTTGCTGTATGTAGGTGGTGTGCTATCTGAACATGGCTAGTAAACAAACCCTTTTCTCCGCCCTCTCGCCGTTCCCAGATCCTTCGTGTCCTGGGAGAGAGCGCCATCGCCGTCAGAACCAAGGCCATGAAGTGTCTGTCAGAGGTGGTGGCGGTGGACCCTAGCATCCTGGCCAGGGTGAGTTTCAGTAAATGAGGCCAGGAGGGCGTGTGTTGGGGTGTGTTGGCGTATGCTGGCGTGTGTTGGCGTATGCTGGCGTGTGTTGGCGTATGCTGGCGTATGCTGGCGTGTGTTGGCGTGTGTTGGCGTATGCTGGCGTGTGTTGGCGTATGTTGGCGTATGCTAACGTGTGTTGGCGTATGCTGGCGTGTGTTGGCGTATGTTAGCGTGTGTTAGCGTATGTTAGCGTGTGTTAGCGTGACTTCGGTGCATGCGTGTAGCTTATATATATGAGCCCCTGCCTCCCTCAGTTGGATATGCAGAGGGGCGTACATGGTCGTCTGATGGACAACTCCACCAGCGTGCGGGAGGCCGCCGTGGAGCTGGTGGGCCGCTTCGTGCTGAGCCGGCCACAGCTCACGGAGCAGTACTACGACATGCTCATCGAGAGGATCCTGGTACGTGTCAGCCTGCGTTTCACGGCCAAGCAAGGGCTGCCGTCTGATTGGGTGATGAGGGGCAGCTGTGTGCACTGTGGTTAAGCGATGGATTGCTGCCTAATGCCAGTCTGTGAAGAAACACGTGTCAGGATGAGCAGGTGCTGCCTTGGGAGGCTGAAGGCCTAGACTCTGTTTAGGACACTGTTAATATGGCACAGAGAGAGCATTCAGAACCTTAAATACGAACAGAAATATGTGTGGGCTTACCAGGCTGACTCACTGAAGGTTCATTCAAAGTATGAAAGTTCAATTCAGGTGAACTGGTGCACCACACTGCCATCTAGTGGCTGGGAGAAGGAATTGGGGAAATGATCATGAGGTTTCATTACACTGCAGAATGCCTTGGGGGTGTATTTTGCGTTCATGTGGCTCTGTTAGTTCAACCATTGTCTCATTTGCTCTCTGACAGGACACGGGCATCAGTGTGAGGAAGAGGGTGATCAAGATTCTGAGGGACATTTGCCTGGAGCAGCCTGGCTTCCACAAGATCACGGAGATGTGCGTCAAGATGATCCGCAGGGTCAACGATGAGGAGGGCATTAAGGTGTGGCTGCTCATCTTTAGCGCAGCGAGCTTGTCTGTCATGTGGAAGATCTGAAGATGAGACATATCTGTATAGCAGTAAGGTGGCTTTTAGTCGGTCAAGCCTCTGTGTTTCTAAGCATGAGCTTGAGAGCAGTGAGATACTTACCAGCTGGTTACACTCTACCCCAGACTCACCTTTCCACCACAGTATTGAACTGCCAGGCCTTGGCCTGCTGTTCACATTGTGGAACCCAGTCTGTGTTTCATTCATTAATCACTAAGGAGCCCCCAGGGGGTGCTGGACTAGACTCTGTGTGTCTCCTTTGACTGCTCACTGTGCTTTTGACACACCTGCAGAAACTGGTGAACGAGACGTTCCAGAAGCTGTGGTTCACACCAACCCCCAGCCACGACAAGGAGGCCATGACCAGGAAGATCCTCAACATCACTGACGTTGTGAGTCTTCACCTTTTCTGGGATACGCAAAGGACTGTCCATGACATAACTCTTCAGTATTCCATCCATTTATCTGCCTTCTGATCCTGATCATGGTCACAGGCTCTTGATCGTTCCTTTTATCGTCTGTCGTATGATTCTAGGTATCTATGCTGTCGTGCTCTTTAGATATCCTTTGCTTTAATATTTATTTTTAAACATACGCCTTTTTCAGGTTGCTGCTTGCAGAGATACTGGTTACGACTGGTTTGAACAGCTTCTTCAGAATGTGAGTGACTGGTTGAACTGTGTTCCTTTTTATGTTGTAATGTTAAAGTTGTTTTGTGTTTCATTTGGCTTTCTGGAGGAGCATTCTGACCTCTCCTATGTCTTGCAGCTGCTGAAGTCGGAAGAGGATGCATCCTACAAGCCTGCCAAAAAGGCCTGTGCGCAGCTTGTGGACAGCCTGGTGGAGCACATCCTCAAATACGAGGAATCGCTCTCAGGTAGGGAGAGCAAGGACAGTGTGCTGATGCACTGCTTCTTTTGAGGGGTCCTTGGGAGAGAAGGACACTCGGTGTCTAACCTGAGTGTACCTACTGTCTCTGTGGCCCATAGCCTCGGAGCACAAGAGCGTCAACTCAATGAGGTTGGTCGCCTGCATCACCACACTGTACCTGTTCAGCAAGATCCGCGCCCAGCTGATGGTGAAGCACGCCATGACCATGCAGCCCTACCTCACCACCAAGTGCAACGTAAGCCTGCTGACGGAAAAGTGTACCGATTCATTGTCAGACTGTCGGTGTCAATTATTGGCTTATGAGTCCCCCTTGTGGCAGACAACTGCAAGTGCATGTTGAGTACCAGGACGGGCTTGTGTTTGTGAGAGGATACCTGCATATCAGTGTTACACCATCTTTCTTGCAGTCCCAGAGTGACTTCATGGTGATATGTAATGTGGCTAAGATCTTGGAGCTGGTGGTACCACTGATGGAGCACCCAAGCGAAACATTTCTGGCCACCATCGAGGAGGACCTCATGAAGCTCATCATCAAGTACGGCATGACGGTGAGTGTAAACAAACTTAGTTCATGGAATCTGAGACCAGACTTTATTTTGCCAACCTTTCCAGACGCCTTTTATTTTGGTTTTCACAGCTTTCAGCCAGTCCTCTTCAAACCGCTGGCCTGAAGCTGCAGTGCGTAGCTCTTCAAATGTGCTGCCCTTTTGCTTCTAGCGAGTTGACTCGTTCCTGGCTTCTCCTCAGGTTGTCCAGCACTGTGTGAGCTGTCTCGGGGCAGTGGTCAACAAGGTCACTCACAACTACAAGTTTGTGTGGGCCTGCTTCAATAGATATTACGGTAAGATGTAACCCCAGCCTGGACACAAGTGCGATGTCGTGCGGCTGGTTACTATAGGAGCCTGTGTGACACCTACTGGTTTTCGTGTGAAGGCCAGTTTCCTTACACCCACAGCCCTGGACATGGCTCCACAACATGGATATTTTCACCATTCTGTCCGTGGAGTTGCTGACTGTCCCTGCTGCTCTCGCAGGTGCTCTGACCAAGCTGAAGAGTCAGCACCAAGAGGACCCCAACAGCACGGTGCTGGCCGCCACCAAACCAGCTCTGCTGCGCTCCCTGTTCACCGTGGGGGCTCTGTGCCGGCACTTCGACTTCGACCTCGAGGACTTCAAGGGGAACAGCAAGGTACCCAGTTCTGGAACTTTGTGTGTGTTACTGGGAGCCCTTGTACAGGATGATATCAAGTCTGCAACAAAGGTGCTTTAAAAGCATGGCGAAGCATCAAAGCATGACGAAGGCTGATCGTAGTTTTGTCCTTAGCACAGTCCCATCAGGGGTGTATCTGCTCATGTAGTCTAACTAGACTTATGGGGATGTGGTTCATTAGCTGGTATCGCCTGAGGGAACAGTTCAGGTTTGTGTCTTAGTCCTTCCTGCCCCTATTTCTTCCCTCTTTCTGACCCTCAGGTGGTCATCAAGGACAAGGTGCTGGAGCTGCTTCTGTACTTCACCAGACACGAGGATGAGGAGGTGCAGACCAAGGCCATCATCGGCATGGGTAAGAGCCGTCGTGTCTCTGATCTCTTCCCCATCTCTGGTGTTGCCACAGGAAGTGAGGCTTCACTTTCTATATCTGCAGCTTCTGATGATTCTGTGTCCTTCCTGTCTGATTGCTTCTTCATTATTCTTGACCACAACCTCTGGCCCCTTTTCCTTCGCCAGGCTTCCTGTTCATCCAGCACCCGGCCCTGATGTTCTCTCAGGACGTGAAGAATCTTTACAATGACATTCTGTCGGACAGACGCAGCTCCGTCAACCTTAAAATCCAGGTGCTGAAGAACCTGCAGACATACCTGCAAGAAGAAGACTCGCGGATGCAGGAAGCCGACCGCGAGTGTGAGTCTCCTGCCCGCGGGTTCACGTGTGCTCTGCAACTTGCGTATGCCATCATATGACCTTGCGTGTGTGCTTCCCTTGCCCGTGTGCCACATGCGTCTTGTCGTGTACATTACACCCTGCCTTTTGTTTCACAGGGAAGAAGCTATCCAAGCAGGAGGACCTGAAGGAGATGGGGGACATCTCATCAGGCATGAGTAGCTCCATCATGCAGCTGTACCTGAAGCAGGTGCTGGAGGCCTTCTTCCACACGCAGTCCAGTGTGCGCCATTTCGCCCTCAACGTCATCGCTCTCACACTGAACCAGGGTCTCATCCACCCAGTGCAGGTACGAGTCTGAAGGGCCCTTCTGAAGAGCCACCGGCTGTGGCTGTATCCTCAACTCATGGTCTGACCATACTGCACTATGTGTGACTGTCTACTGCCTCTAGTCACGTGGTTTGAATAGTATTGAAGCAACTGATGTTGATGTACAGTGAGCATGGTGGTAAGGGCATGTGACCAGAGGGGTCTACTGGGATGGGTGTCACTCGTCTTAATAATGAGTGTTTAATAACATTGAATCCTGAAAGGGGCAGTTCACCCCCAAAAAAAGATGTTCAGATGGCCTTATGTGGTATCTACCCATCTAGGCTGTTCTGCTGGGAGTTGCCTAGTTTTGGAGATTTTAGCCATAGGAATGTCGGACTTTTCTCAGATATAATGGGACCGAATGGCATCCTTTCCGTGGTCATTACAGCGCCACAAAATTGTATTTGAAAAATTTGTCTCTTACCTGAAATCATGACCTGGTTGTTGAACATAATCTATAGACTTTGTAGAGAGCAGATTAATGTAGGAACTATTTTCTTCTACCGACCTCCACTCACCGGTCATATGCCTGTGCAGAAGGTGGCGTTGGGCTCTCATGGTTGTATCTTCTGCACAGTGATACAACAGTCTGTTATCTTGAGTAACTGGGACATGATTTCTGGACATAGCTGTTGAATTTTTCAAATTAATATTTTTTTGGCATTTTAATTGCCACAGAAAGAATACCATTCGCTCGCTTTATGTTTGAGAAACGCCTGACATTTCTATGGCCAATATCTCCACAACTAGACAACTCCCAGCAGGACAATCTAGATGGACAGATAGCACTAAAGTTCCTCTAAAACACATCTTTTTCAGTTTTGGGATGAACTGCCCCTTGACCCACTGTGCGGTTTAAGAAGCCTTCTACCTTGTATAATATTCTTTTTAAAAGTCTGTCGTTTCCCCTCAGTGTGTACCATACCTCATCGCCATGGGAACAGACCCAGAGCCGAGCATGAGGAATAAGTCCGACCAGCAGCTAGTGGAGATAGACAAAAAATACACGGGCTTCATTCACGTGAGTGATCTGTCCTGTGGTGCCTCGCCACCTTAGTCGAGGCAGTCTGTGAATGAGAAATGTCTTGGTCGACCTGGTTAAGTGAAATTTAAAATCCTCCCCCCCCCCATGCAGATGAAGGCAGTGGCAGGGATGAAGATGAGCTACCAGGTTCAGCGGGCTATCTGGCCAGCCCAGAGCACCATCATCCGTGGCTTCCGGCCGGATGAGACGCACACGGCACTGTGCTCGCATCTCTACAGCATGGTGCGGGGGAACCGGCAACATCGCCGCGCCTTCCTCATCTCTCTGCTCAACCTGTTTGACGACAGCTCCGTGAGTAACCCGTGTCCATACGGAACCTTCTGCGCTCTGACCGCACGTCATGGAACATTCCACCAGCTCCTGACCTCAGCGACGTTTCCTGTCGGTGTGCTGTGTTCGGTATTAGTCTAACCCCTGCTTCTTCCCTTCCCTTCCCGGCTCTGCAGAAGATGGAGGTCAACATGCTGCTGTTCATCGCCGACAACCTGGCCTGCTTCCCCTACCAGACTCAGGAGGAGCCGCTCTTCATCATGCACCACATCGACATCACGCTGTCCGTGTCGGGGAGCAACCTGCTGCAGTCCTTCAAGGAGGTGAGAAGGTGGCCAGAAGCCACGGAGGCGACACACCCCTGATCCCCCCCCCCCCTCCCCGAGTGCTCACGGCCCCCTTGCTCTTTCTCCAGTCCTTGCAGCCCACCAGTAAGGAGAAGGACCGGAAGAACGGCTCGGGGCAGAAGCTGGAGGAGAAAAGCGAGGAAGAAGCAGCATCCAGCTCGGCCATCAGCGAAGATGAAGACGACAATGATGACGACGACGATGACGTGGTGGTACGGCGACCAAAGAAGCCGAAACGGGCAGCCGTGGACTCGGACTCGGACTCGGACTCGGACATGGACCTGGGCGCCGAAGACCTGGGCTGGGTGATGGAGCGCAACCCCACGCCGCTGCTCGACTTTGCCAACGCCTCCCAGGGCATCTTACTGCTGCTGGTCCTCAAGCAGCATCTGAAGGCCCTCTACGGCTTCTCAGACAGGTACCGCCACCGCCGGCGTGTGACGGCTGTCGTTGCCGCACTGCATGACCCGGCGTCCTTGGTTTGGCTGAAACTTTTATCCAAAAAGGCTTTCTTTGCCCAAGTATGCCTGCGACATAGCAGAATTATTGTGGGCGCCGGTAGCTGATCACCTTTAGTTGACTCCCTGCATCCTGTATTTTTTTTTCAATGCTCAGGCAGCCTGGATAATGGTTATGATTCCTGTTAAACATCTAGCATTTGTCTGCTTGGCTGTATGTTTGCCGTAATGAAAGATTGTCCCAGGGTAAGAGCCCTCGTGCTCCACTCACCACTCACAAATCTGTCTGCAGTAAAATACAGAAGTACTCGCCCACTGAGTCTGCCAAGGTGTATGACAAAGCCGTCAACAGGAAGTCTAACGTACACTTCAATCCTCGCCAAACCATCGAGTTCCTGTCCAACGATGTTGCCAATGCCATGCTGACCGAGGAAATCAGGCGGAAGATCATCAAACAGTACCTGGATGTAAGGAGCTTGACTTTGAACATAGCAGAGGCAGGCCAGTTGGTTCTGTAACAGGCCTCCATGTTGTGGTTTTTGAAATGTCGTTCGTTGGGTTATAATGAGATAATTCAGAATATCAGAAATTGGTGTTTTTTTCAGGTGAATGAGGCACCATTAATCAGACAACTGAGGGAATTTCTGGTGGTTTGTGTGTCTGACCAGTGGAATAGTCGCTCTGGTTGACCCCAGCCTCTCCTTTTAGTTCAAGTTATTGATGGAGCACTTGGACCCAGATGAGGAGGATGAGGAGGGGGAGGCTTCGGCCAGCACCAACGCTCGAAATAAAGCTATCAACGCACTCCTGGGTGGCTCTAGCCCAAAGAACAGTGCTGCAGTTGACACGGAGGACGATGAGAGCGACGGCGAGGAAAGGACTCCAGGGGTGAGATCTGCACTGTCTATGACTGATTCACCTAATTGAATTAATGATACAGTCACACACAAGCTCATACCAATGTTTTGAGGTTCTAGGTGTCTGTTCTAAGAACCACTGACCTAAAGGGAATGTGGAGTTTCTGGGTTCTACGTCCGTCTTCCTGCATTCACAGATGAAATTTAGTGTAGACACTTTTCTGACTCCCAAAATCCTCTTTCCACAGTCGTCCCGGAAGTCAAAAAAGGGCGGGGATTCAACGGAGGCATCCGGTCACATGAATGAGACTGTGGAGGCTATGGACGTCATTGCCATCTGCTGCCCCAAGTACAAAGACCGGCCGCAGATCGCGCGGGTCATCCAGAAGACCAGCCATGGCTACAGCGTGCACTGGATGGCCGGGTCTTACTCAGGCGCCTGGGCCGAGGCCAAGAAGCGGGACGGACGCAAACTGGTGCCTTGGGTGGACACTATCAAGGAGTCGGACATCATATACAAGAAGATTGTCTTGACGAGTGCGCACAAGCTGACTAACAAGGTTGTGCAGACTTTGCGCTCATTGTATGCAGCCAAGGACGGGACTTCTAGCTAATGAACTCCACTTTCCCGTCACTGTCAGCCCTCAACAGCCAAATGACACTAGGAATCGAACCTTTTTCTAAACCCACCACACAGACGCAAGATTATCAGACACTACAAGGCCTTGAAATGCAACTTTCTGGCAAAAAAAAAAAAGAGCAGGATTGTGAAGTAGGTCTGTGAAGGTGTCCGTAGATGTGTAACAGGACACATCGCAGTGAAGCAGAAAGCTGAACCAAGACTAAAATCCTGAAGGAAATGTTTGGGAAACATTGTGTGGGAACCTCCTTCGCTGTTGTACAGCAGAACCCCTGGTCTTTTGATTTCTACTCCCACTGTATCATAGTTTAACACAAAAACTAAAATGTTTATATCTCGGAAAAAGATTTCTGTTTAAAAAAATAATAATAAACTTAAAGTGAATGTTGGAACTTAGTCTGTTGATGTTCTTAATAAAAGTGGTCTTGGAGTTTAACCTAGTGCCGGACGGCTTTCTTTAGCTTAGCTTATTTTCCTGGGAAAGCTGTTTTTATTTTTTATTTTTTCCTTTTGTTTGTCCATGCTGTACAATGGCAGAGTCTCCTGGATATAATTTATTCTGTTTTAAAGGAAGCATGCAGTATCTGTGGCCTACCTGCAGGGGGAGTTTTTGTAAATGTAGATTTTGATGTATTAGGTCACCCTAGTTAATGAGGGAAAGGGATCCCCAGCACTTCTGGTGGAACAAATACTGCAATAAATTTTCTACTTCTCTTTGTTACTCGTCTTGTTTGCATTTGAGTTTTTTGGGCACAAGCTTCATATTAAAGCTGGAATAACGGTTGTGATGTGTAGATAAAACACACCACTACAGAAGGGGCAGGTATTTGGGGCGTGGTTCAATTATTAATTGGGCAAATGTAATTCTCATAGCCTGAAAGCCATTGGCTTTCATAGAAAGTGAAATTGAGTTGCCACGAACAGAAACTTTACCCACATCCTATCCAGTTTTCTCGGTTAGTGCTACACCCCCCACCATCAACCCCTCACTTTCCTTGTAGAAAGACCACAACGTGTCCCGTAATGACTCGGATCGAATATTTTAATTCGTGATGCTTTTCTGCCCCCTGGTGGCGTCTTTTTGAACTGCGCTTAAAAAAACCCTCACACTTGGATTTCCCAGTATTCTTATCCTAATAAAATAATTAGGACTGGTCATGAGTCGAACTTACCAATGCAACAATTTCATTGTGTTGCGTTAACGTTAATTTTACATTCATCCATTCATTAATTATGAATTTGTATTTTACTTAAACTGAATACTGTGAATTGAAAATTTTAATTTAATTTACTACACGTATAATGTACTAAAGGCTTTTCGAAGCCATATATCATAAATATTTTAGTAAGTCAGTCAATATTTTTTCCCAGTACTTTCTTTTTCTCAATAACAATTACATTTCAAAATGTAAGTTCATGCTCGTGTTGCGTTTTATATGGGTACGCTCTTGAAGTGTCTCTCCATAATGAATAACAATTTGGTTCGGACCACTTTCTGGTAATGTAAACGTCAGCTTAAAAACGAATCATCAATCTTGTGACCGCTTCTTCCATGCAAGGTCGCGTGGAACCAAGGCATAGGTCAGTAGGCTTAAGACATGCTGGAGTAAATGCCTGTTCATAACATGGCTCACGCACTATGGGTGACTGTGCGTAAACTCGCGCAACAAAATGAGGACGCACAATGTCTGCACACACGCAACAATGAGATTTAAATCCCCAACACTGGAAGCAACTGAATAGCCACATCTTCCGCACATCTGCAGTTTTCGCAGCCAGATGCGTTGGTGGTATAGTGGTGAGCATAGCTGCCTTCCAAGCAGTTGACCCGGGTTCGATTCCCGGCCAACGCAGGTTGTTTTTGAAGTTGAGCAGCTTAATTCCTGTTGCTTTTGGTCTTTGGTTTCCTTATGTTCCCAACATATCGGGGTGATAACCGGAATAGCCGCAGAATTACCTGTATGAGTTTAACCTATGAAATTCTGAAGAAGCTGTGAGATAACGACAAATGCTGCCAGTCCAGAAATGATGGGTGAGTAATCAACTCGAAAGCTTCAAACATAGGTTGGTTTAGTGGCTAACGTCGGTTTTGAACAATACCCGTGAGCCGTCGTCTAAAAAGATGATTAAAGAAATCGAAATAACAAGAGAATACAATTTACAGTGCAGAATTTAACGGTTCATGTATTTCCCAGGATGTTGATGTTTCTTTTTTCCTACAGATGCGTTGGTGGTATAGTGGTGAGCATAGCTGCCTTCCAAGCAGTTGACCCGGGTTCGATTCCCGGCCAACGCAGCATCTTTTTCAAGCAACAAAATCGATGCCATTTGCCAGTCCGTAAATACAGTATCAAGCTGGTAATTAACATTCTTAATTTGATGGGATTTTCAGCGTTAAACCGTGGATATTGGGACTGAAAGTAGCCCGTAGTATCTGCAGGACTGGACCGAGCCGTACTCCCCCTTTCTGGCAATGCTCAGTGAGCCTGCGGGTAAGAGAGGTTTTTGAACGCAGGTGGAGTCAATCTGCGCTCTTCTTGGTCAATGACTCATTAATAATTTATTAGCACTTTGCACACGGGAAACTTCACCATAACGATTGTAAAAGCTAGCTCAAGTTTCTATATAAGCCACACTAAGAACTGAACCGACGAGGAAAACGCTCAGATGCCAAGTCAAGAGCTGCTCAAAGTCAAAGTGGGCAACTAGAGACCTGCAAGCGTTACGTCCCGCCTCCTCCTCTACTGATCATAAGGAAACTTTAAACATACGTTTTCAGTACATTTTTCAAGATTTAAATTGTTTCGGAGAATATACAATTAAATTCTTCATAGAAAACAACTATATAATATAAATTAAATCCAGTACCGACCAGCACGTAATGCATTCGCGTTGGTGGTATAGTGGTGAGCATAGCTGCCTTCCAAGCAGTTGACCCGGGTTCGATTCCCGGCCAACGCAAACAATATTTTCCTAACATTATTCAGGCTTTACTGATACTGAACTGCCGTCAAAGCGAATTCATGGCTTGAGGTCTGTGCATTGCATTCTAGCCATGATTTCCTGCTACATTTATAAATAAACTTTTTAAGCACATAACACACCTTAACTATGGCTGCTGGTGCTACTGCACATGCCACAATTTATCTACTGTGCTTGTCCACGTGTGATGCATGTTCTGACCCCCTAGGCTCTCTGCCTTCCTTCCCACATGTCTGGATGGTGACTGGGGTGGACACCGTCTGAGCTGGAGTCCTGGTTCAGTCCCATGGAGGGGTGACATCATGGATGTGACCTACGAACTGTAATATTGTGGGTACAGCCTTCGATCTGCCACCCTACACAGGCTGGCATGGAGAACAGACTCATCGATGGACTTTGGCTTTGCCCTTGACCACATTCTACACCTTGCATTTAGCAAGCAAGCCCACTCTCTTTTTCTATAATGTTAGCAGAGGTTTTTTTTTTTCTCTCCTTAGGGGTTTTTAGTTCCTCTCCTCCATTGTCACCTGAAATGAATCTGCATGTGGTGGAAGGTCATGTGACTGTATCATAATTATTACAATATCAGATCAAACGGACAACAGAGTTGGTAGTGTGGGCACACTGCTGGTCCCATGTCAGTAGGGTGTGGCACCCCCACAGGCCTGGATACATGGGCTAATATGGTGTGGAAGGGAGTCCTTCAGCCATTGTATCCTCCCCTATGGTAAGTCAGCTCACAGCTGTTGTAACTGGCCCTCGAGATCCTGCAGATTGGCACTGGGTCTGAGTTGATCCCACACATATTTGACTTGGGAAAGATCGGGGGACCTGGCTGGTCACAGGAGGACCTCAACATGACGCAGACAGTCCATAGACACACGTGCCATGCGGGGACGGGCTTGTCTTGTTGAAAGACAGTACTAGGGTGCTGTCTCAGGAGGGGTAAGACGTGCAGACGCAGGATGTCACCGACGTAGCGCTGTGCCGTCAGGGTCCCCCGAATCACTACCAGAGATGACCTGAAGTCATACCCTATGGCTCCCCACACCATGATGTCATACCCTATGGCTCCCCAGACTCTGATGCCAGGAGTAACGCCGGTGTGTCTCTCCACAACATCGGCAGGGTTGGTCCTCTCCCCTCGGCGCTGCCATACGCGCGCACAACGGTCATCCATGGTAATGCAGAACCAAGATTCATCACTGGACATGGTACGACGCCACTCAAAACGCAGCCGTCTCTGTGCTGGTGTTAACGGCAGCCTATGCATGGGACAGTTAACCCGTATTCTGGCTTATATTGTATATTGGCGCCACCTTGCGGCATAGTTCATATCGTATTTTTCTTTTACTAAAAGAAACGTTTTGTGTTACTACGTGTCCTCAAATGGCACAGAACTTAAAGTTTACTTAAATGATTTTCTGGATTAACCGTTCAGCGTTGAAAGAGAATTGTAAATCCACCTTTAATTGCACGCATGATTTATTTTTTATACTTTCCATTATTAGATTAGAAAATTGTCAAAGAAAAAAATAAAAATAAACACATCACATAAACACTTTATTCTTCTTTCAACAGACACTTTATATCATACTTACGAAGACTGTGGATATGACGGTATTCCCTCTATGAGTTATACAGTGTTACTATAAAAGCGAATACCTTTATTGGCCAAACCACTTTAATCCAAAGATTAAAGGAGGAATATAAAAATTATAAATGATATAGAATTACAAAAAGTTCGCGATCTAAAACAGATCCATTTGACGGAGGGTCGCCAACCCTCCCGCATCTGGCGTGACGCTCACGCTTTCAGACTCTCACGCTGACGCAAGAAATCTTACGGCAAATCTATATTATTCCATTATAAACCTAAAATTGGCTACATCAAAAGCCTAGGGGGAGTTTGCAAACCCTACTGACTATTTACAAGGTAATAAATCTGTTATATACATGTAATGCGTGTGCATGTGTGAGCAGACTTGTCTCGAAAATCTCGAAAATGTGGGAAGCCAGGTGACCAAAGTCTGCAACCCTGTTATCAGTGGCCATTATTCTGTCCTTCATGCTTCTACCGCATTTTCGCGTTTCATGAATTGCACACTGCTGACCGCTAGATGGCAGTAAATGTGCGCACTCCACGTGTGTAACCATCCCTGTTTCATCCATTTACCTGCGTCGTGAATCGCTCTTTAGGGTGGGGGACAGACGTGATCGAGCAGGTAACGTAAGGGATGAAGAACCCGGTGAAATGATAGAATGGAGTCGGTATTGCTTTTTCAAATGAAAACATTATTGTTTCGAAATCACTAAAATGTTAAATTGTGAGTTTTTCCCTTCCGAACATGATTTAGTAGCAGGGGGGTGTCCACGTATCAGGGTCCTGCAAAACACACCGAGCGTGTCTTACAGATTGAATTTTATTGCTTGCTTTATAAACTTGCCCTGACTATAGCGCAATTTCTATATTCATTCAAGCTGCCAAAATAAGTGATTTTGGTTTGTTGGTAATTGCATCGTGTTCTGCCACAATTTTATTTAGTTTGCATTGTTTCATATGCTGTGCCTCGGTTGTACGCCTTGCTTTGCTCCTCCAGTATCCTGCTTTTTTACGCTTCTAACTAGTTGCTCCGTCCGTCTCCCTCTCGTCGCCCCTGCCGAGGACTTATTGCACACAGACTATGCAAACACCCCATTCTCAGACCTTTTCCCGTAATGCGGTCCTGCTGTAGGACGTGTCCCAAATCAAGCTTACTTGCATTTGTACTGTAACGTTTGTTATTGGTTTCCGTGATTGTGAAATGAAGTTCAGATAAGCCGAAGGAGCACAGGAATGCAGTTCAGCTCTCCGAAGTAGTGTAATACAATTTACCAATGTCGTGTTTATTTAAAAGATGTCTTCGCAGTAGTGTAGCTGTGCAGACTGAGTCATTATTAATACTACATAGACAAACCGTTCAAGAGTAAAAAGTGTGTTTGTCACAAGTTGTGACAGTTGTTTGTACAGTAGTATGGATATAATGAGGTAAACCATCCCAATAGAAAGACAAGTGCAAAAACAGCAACTCAGTACAGCTTACAACAGGTAGTGTGCCGTTCGGCTGCTCTGAGTACTTGGCCTATCAACCTCTGAAATTGTCCTGGAAGCAAATATGGGTTCTACCTGTTCCTAGCTAGGTAAAGTGTACTTAATAAATGCCCCCCTCCCCCAAAAAAATAAATAAATAAAACTAGACCTTTGCATTTAAGTGATCAAACGCTCTCCTACACCCTTGTAATGTGGCTACTAAGGCTATGTACTAATGTCCACTAATACTCTTCTCTGATCTCTTTCCTTCCCGGCTCTCTTCTCACCTCAGCACCGGGAAAGCATACATTACAGATGATACTTCCTAGCTGTCTCCTGGCGCAGCTGTTCTGGTTCATAATTACAGAAATTCTTCTTATCTGTACACAGTATGGGGGAAAACTGGCTCTGTGCTTCAGTGTGTCAACATGGTCTGTACCACAGATCTGTCTTTTTGGGACTTTGTGAAAATTTTCTTTTGTGGTTTTATTTTACAGAAACACAGCCCTGTCACATTACTAATGTCTGTCTGTCTCTATACAGCTAAGTGTCAGAAGCTCATCTTCAAAGAAAATTAGTTTTTAAGTGACAGCAACCTTCCGTTTAACATAAACCCATTAGTTTGTAACCTGTGTAAAAAAATATATATACGGCATATATTTATCCCGTTTCGATATTCCAACATTTACTTTGTTGCAAATGGCTGAATGCCACAATGTATTAAAAAGAGGGTCACAGTTCTCCTCGTCAACCTTCTTCACCCCAAACAGTGCAGTTTTCATCTAGCCGAATCTGACGTGTATGTATTGGTGCATTGCAGAACATCTTGTGGCCATATTTGAACAGTCTACTGAAAGCCTGCAAGTAGAACATACTTGCTGTCATGAAAGCTTGAGTTATTTCATTTTGACCTTTAGGGCTGAAAAGCAGATGCCCAGTTAGGGCCGTCCAGCACAGATACTGGGAATGCATGCCAATGGCTTTGAAGAGTAATCGTAGAGAATGTACGGGAATGGTTAGCAGTGCTTGGGATCTTTGAGGGACACGCAGAAAGTACAGTAGATATTATGTGCAGGATAATTGTCAGTTATAAAATGTTTCCAAGTGTACATTTTCAAAATAATTTGTTAATTGGTTTTGTAGTGTCTGGACAGACCTATAATAAAACATTGTGCTGATTTTCATATCGATTCACTCTTTCAGGGCTAAACAGGACTAAAGGTCTAAAATGATGACTTCAGACTTCATTACATTTACGTCATAATTTTGTAATTCTTTTTCTTATCTTATCTTTACCTTGTGTGAGAGTGAGCCTTGCGCTTTTCTCCTGTCACCCTGTTCCCCCCGAATGCCAGAAGCCCAAGGCTAAATGGACTGGTACTTACTTATGCTGCATTCCATTTAGGTTGCACTTCGGAAGTCGCAGCTGTGAATGACGTCCCAGCTGAGTTAGCCGTGTTCTCGTACGAGTTGGAAAGTCAATTCTAGTTAGGTTGATTGTTAGCCGTTGCTAGCAATGACAATTGATGATAACGCATTACGCAGTATTTTGTGTATACTAACACCGTAGCAGCATGTCCTCATATAGAGGCTGGACAGTACTGTATGTACACCCAATTTAATGAGAGACAAATAAGACATAAGTGCTAATAAACAGTATATAATTATTGCTGTTACTTATGTTGATGAAGGGTGCAGCCATCTTGAATTCTGAGGTTGGGATTGCAGAGGTTCTTCTGACATTTTGGAATTCTAACTTCAGGGGGTATTCCAGTTGAAATTTCTGACCAGGAACTCTGAGATTCCAACTTCCCTGTTCAAAGGGAACACAGCACTAGTGCTTGGCTGTGTGACCTCTGTGATATGATCCAAATCCTGTTGGCCAGAAGAGGGAACTCTTTCCTCTAAACGAAATTAAATGCCAGTGTGGGTTACTGTATACGGTGCTGTTTTTATTATGAGTTCTTACGGGCTGGAGTGTCGATAATCAAATATTGCATTTCACTTACGCAAAGAGCGCTAACCATGACGCCATTTCTGAGATTGTCTATTACCCACTATAATAATATGATAAATTACTGTATCATCGAGATTAAAAAAATATGATCTGAGAATTAGCCTCCGCGGGCAAATGTGACTTCCACCTGCCCTAGAAAGGGAACTGCATGTCATACCTCCAGGCACTGCTCCCTCCACCTGTTCCGACACCAACTCATCTGTACAGTCAATCAGGTGTTTGACAGATCCAAGTGGGAAATCTGTGGGGTGTTGTGGTTGCACCTCAAGTTTACACAGAATAACACAGAAACACAACATTTTAACCAGCACCTGGGACGGTCCCTTACGCCGCCCTGTGTGACTGTGGCTTGACAGGCCTTGACTAACATTGCCTTTTCCCTGTGGTACTGTCACAGTGCTCTTGCTACTACTAAACACATTGCTGCTCCATTGAAATAAGGAAACTAAAAATCTGTTATCTGTTAAATACACACCACAGTGCCCTCCGCATTGCATGGACCAAGTTCAGATTTTCTCTGCTGAGATCCAGAGATCTGTCTATTCAAAATGCCAAGTCTCCTAAACATATCATTCTTCACCTCCTAGTTTGATTCTTTTTCAGTGGTTATTACCTGGTTGAGTTGACAGTCTTCGCATCTGAGTTCTCTCCGTGTTCCACCAGAGCTTCACCTGTCCACAACATCATCGGTCTTGCCAATCCTAAGGTGCCAGCGGGTGGGGCATCCTGTCTAAGAGAAGCAGGCTACTGAATGATGGGGGTGGGGGGGTGACTTATGCAGGGGCTCTGCCGGAGCTTGTCTCCCCGTTCTGACCCCCCCCCCCCCACACACACACACCTTGGGGTCACACAGAGACCACAGACAATAACCAGGCCTCAGCGAAGTGAGAACTTTACTCGCTCAGAGCCCTGATAAAAGTACCATTCTTCTGAGGTTGGGTCCATTGCCGACATGGTTTTATTGATCCAGTTCTGTCATTTTGTTGATTTAGGCACTGCAAGCATGAAAGTGCTGAAGTTATGAAAAATCTCGCTGTCTGGCCAATGAAGATCACTAGGGTTTCTGGGAGCCTAACACCATGACTGTATTGTTCAAGTTGCAGCCAGATATTCTTAAATGTACATTGGCAGGAAATGAAAACTGCAGGCCATTACGATTGCCGTCTGTACCTTATTTTCTAGATGCCTAGCAGATTTTATCCGAAGTGACTTTCGGGACTCATAACTGTTGACTGAACATCCTGATAGCGATTGTTGTTTTACTCTGAAGCAGTTTTGGTTAGGGGCCCTAACGTAGGGATGGACCCTGGCTTCTTAGAGTCTCTTTTCTAGAATGACCTGCTGCAGATTAAGAGCATCTACACTGGGCAGCAAAGGAAGAAACAATCTCTTCTTCCAAACACTCGTCTTGGTCAAAATCGTGGGACAAACCCATCAAGGTGTTGCACTGATAAATGTGTATGCCGCACTCATGGATATGCATGAGAGAAGGTATCCATCCATCCATCCATCCATTTTTTGAAACCGCTTATCCTGTTCAAGGTCGCGGGGGGTCCAGATCCTATCCCAGAGCCTACAGGCGCAAGTGGTATCATACTGAACTAATATCCAGTAACCACAAATTTCTTGACCCCCTAAGCTATGAACTGAAAAAAAAAACATGTTATGACAGAATATGCGCAAAGAAACAGTATAAAAATTTCTTGTGTTCTCAAATGCTACTGCCATGTTGTTGGGTGGCAAGAAGAATAGAGGTTTGGCTGCTAAACATCTCCTCAGGACCACCACAGCCATGTCATGTATCTGTTACATTTTCCTAACATTTCATTTTGTTTACTTAATTAGTGAGTTACCTTGATGAGGTTTTGATTACCCAAACTTGGTGTGCTAACGGTTGAGTTAGCAAGTACAAAGACACATTAGACGGTTACTTTGAATACTGGGCTGACATGAGGAGAGGTTTTGAAATGACACACTTCAGCAGACATAAAATCACAGTTTTGCACCAACATAAACATAATTTAAACATAATTTCCTTTGGCTGCCAAAGACATTTGCAGAATACTCTAGTTCCTTAGGCAACACCTTATTCAAAGCACCATTCACAAAGCTGGAAACGTCACTGAACCAACATGCCTTGGCATGCAAATCCATGTCTTCAGCCACTCCCGTCAGTGGTAAACCTTGCATCTTGTATGCTCTTTGGTTCACCTACTCGTCCATACTGCAAACATGCCAGATACAATTCCTTCTTCCTCAGACACAGTTGGAGAGGTTTGGTTGGCTCTGAATAATATAGGATTGTATTTTTTGCAAAGAAACAACAAATTTGCATTTCTACATTTTTTACGTTTGATTTGTGTATTATGGCATGGTGATAAATGGCTGCCTTCACGTGTATCGGACAAATAATAAAAGTCACCTAGGGTAACCCAGCAGATTTAATGCAGAATAACTAACAGCCACCTGTGCTGCTGTCCTGGGGCCTGTTTAGGGTTAAATACAGAACAGAGTGACACGCTAATCAGAGCAGGTGTCTCGGCGTGATTGAATGACCAGTCACGTACACGTGTACTTGCACGAAGGATGTTGAACCCATTACACTGTATGCGTTTAACAGCGTGGACTGGATCCAGTCTCTGGAACACCCCCGACTGACCCCTCCCTGCCGTGTCAGGTTAAACCTGTGATTCATTACCAGTCCATCCTGCTAGCTAAATATTTACCCGTCGATGTTCAGTGTAATAGGGGGTCTGGGGATGGTGGTACCAGGGTGCTGGGGGGCCACATTTGTGGGGCAAACTTTGATGGCCCAGTGGGATTCCAGTTATGAAAAGGTTCTTGGAGGCCACCCCTCCTGGTCAGAGAGGGAGCAATCAGAGTGGGGGGGGGCATGCCCTAGACTGCCCGGTCGTTCCAGTGCTCTAGGTTACATTCCAACCTTTTCACCTCGGACATGTGAGCTGTTGTCAATCATCAACGGGAAATTCATAAGGCATGTGGGTGCATTTTAGCTTCTGCTGCTTTTGAGGCACTAATACGACTTGAGCCTTATAGGTCTCTGCGTACGAACACCAGCCATACACATAAGTCTCTTTTCCAGGTTTTTTTCACGTCTTTGCATTGTTTTTTCATTTATTCAGACTTTTTCCTGATTTCGGAAAGGTCAGCAGCGTCACACGTCATTTCCAGAACTCGGCTCGGCTGACGTCCCGCTCCTGGTCCGCTGCACCTTTGCGCTGATGTTCTCTGGATACTGTTTTAATTCCAAGGATGTTTCAGTGCTCATTAGAAAGGTCCTAACGTCATCATGTTTGCTGAATTCTGGCCTCCATTCATAGTGCTGTTTAAAATTAAGTTCAGGATGAAATATGTTTTTGTTTTTGTTAATTATTCTTCCTGATAAGTGTGTATTGCGAATTGTTTAATTAAAGTCTGGATGAATTCTGGCAGCAGTCAGTATAAGCAAATACAGCATGGAAGGTCTTTGATTACTGTTAAGTGTTTTTTTGAGATTACAGAAATGGCAGTTCATTGCATTCTGCTCTGTCTCATGAATATACATGAGACCTAGCTTTTGTGGCACTCTGCTCATGTAAATGCTTTGTGGCGTGAGGGAACGCAAATTTATATTTGGGTATGCAGAGTTACTTGTAGAAGTTACCTCAAGGGTTCTTAAAATGAGCCTTTGTAAATGTCAAGCTCTTAATGTCCCTCCCATCCAAAATGCTATTTGTAACATTCCAAAGAAGACCATCTAGACCAAGTTAGGAGGGGCAGTCTGCACACTGGCGTCTGGTGTGAATTTATACCTTACCTTTGGGTGTCTGTAAGAGAATCACGTCCATGATAAACCGCTATAACTGCACTTCTGCAGAGATTGCCCGAAAACTGCGTTGGATGCGCATTAACCTTTAGTATTACCCTTATTTTATGAAGCTATTAAATAATATATTAGGTGGATATGAAAGGTCTAACTATCCAGGGTTCGAGAGATTATCGATGTCTAGTGGCAGGAAAAAAAAGACCATAATGATACCAGAAGATTCATATTTCGATGACCACCTGCTGTGATCATAAATATTAATGGTGAAGACCACATTCAGAGCTACTCCCCGAGCGTCAATGGTGACGGCTTTGTTTGGATAACAATGGGGGAACCACGCTGCTTCACAAGACTGTAGCTCACTTGTCCTCGTTTGACCAAAGTTTGAGTTCAAAGATTTTGCAAAAACGAAGGCTGTTAGTTTTACTCTTCGCATGCAGTTACTACCAAATAATGATTGTGACGGTTTTACCTAACAAAAGTATGGGTTCTGCGAATCTCCTTGTGCACACAAGTCACCTCCATTCCCACCTCCTGATGATGACATGCTGGAAGATGATAATTCATGGGTTGAGAATTTTTTATGGAATACATTTGCTCCTTGTAATGAAGCAGTTTCACCTTAATACCCATGAATAGAACACTCACTGTATAATTCAGGAATTTTCACTGGGCCTGTCAATAGCAATAGCCGGAGGACTGAAATACCAATCACCTGTTAATTGACCTAAAGGCCACAGAAAGGTGATATTCCTGCAAATGAATAATTCAGGGAACTTCCTATAGTTCCTACCACTCGCATAATCTAGTCTAAATGTCTGTGCTGCCAACTGTGCCGGCTTCCTCATACAGGAAGCAGTCTTTCTCTGTTGGTCTGCTGTGTGGTGGTCGTCCCCCTGGACGGGTGAGAAAACTTTAACCATGGAAGCTCAATCGATGAGATTTCCAATGTCCGTTTAACCCATCTCCCAGCAAAATGGGAGTGTCTGCAGGCTGATTTACAGACGACGAGGAATGTTTACCCTGTAGGTGAACCACTGTCTGTATCGGGGAGGCCACCCCTGTCACCTCTATGTATACAGCGGGCCGGCGTGCAAGTTGGCCGGTGCTTGGCGCAGTATAAACAGATTCTGACAGCGGCTGTAAACCGGCGGAGTCGAACAGGAAGTCGGACACATGCTGTCAAGTGGCCTGTGGGGTCTCCTTCCTCCAGATGCCTTTGGGGGAGCCTCCTGTGAGAACCCAATAGCCTCGTTTTGGAGCTAAAATGGCAAGCCTGAAGTGGAAACTCTTCTCTGGATCTGGCTGAGGGGTGCACTGCTTTGGATGCTGGCTGCCCTGATTCTCAAGCTCCCAGGATCTCCCGGCTTAGCCCCCTGACTTTGCCTAGTGAACAACTCCCAGAGACTCCTGAAATGTTCATGTGTGTTCTAAGGCATGGGGGGCGGGGTGGGGGCGGGCTTGGGAACAAGGAGACAGAGGTCCTTTACGAATACCGCATGGCCTGATAAAGATCTCACACGGCTACATCTGTTGCCAGTGTCGATACCTGGACAATGTTACATATCTCAGTTTTGCTTTAGAAAAGATCCCCCCCCACCCCACCCCACCCTGCCACCAACTTTCAGGCTCTCGCTGGGGAGTAATGAGACCACCTTTGTTTGACTGTCTGGCCCCAGTCTTTTGCTACTGCTGCAGTCCTTTTGTTGGATTTATGAATGGCTGACTCTCAGTTTATTGAGGCCGAATCCTCCTGAGCTTCTCGTGCATGTCCTGAATCTGAGAAGAGACTCACAATCTGGCTGTGGTGTTTTCACAGGAAGTGAGGAGACTGGTTTAGATTAGCTGTGATGGATGTGCTTGGGGGAAACAAGGCTGTACAAAGTCAATATAAAAGCATCCAGTGCTTTTAATGTCTCACTGCTATCCCATTATTGATCACAACAGTGAACGTTTCCAAGCCTGCCTTCATATAAACACCCCGTTCCTCAACCAGAGAATCCGATGGGCCCACCTAGAACTTGGATCTAAACCGGCCTTTGGAAAGATTTCAGTGTTTCTTACACAACTTAGGACTGATAAAAGCAGATTTGTTGTCCCTGCGAAATTGCCCTTTCCTGAACTTGCTCGGTTAAATCGTAACTGTACACATACGCATTTAAAGCTATTTCATGCCTCTGAAATGCAGTCTACATTTGTTGCAGGCAAAGTTGCACCGAAACTGTTTCTGAATGTTGTAGAAATTAGCATGAACTTGCATTTTAGTCTGGAATAAAGACGAAATGGTTTTCTCACAGAAGGCTAGTCTAGGGTTTTGTGTAGAAGCCTGCAAGGTAAAGCAGCACCTCTGTCAGTTGAGAGTCATCTGACAGTCAGTTATATCAGTTGATGTTATATCAGTTGACGGCCAGGCAGTTAATAATAGGGATTTAATACAAAGCAAATCCAATGTGTAGGGAATTGGGTGAGACACAGTACAAGCTAACCCTGTTTCTGCAGTGAGCAGTTACTGGGTTTTATAATTGTGTGGTAGCCATTATCCTGCTGTGCTCTACTTATTTCAACTGAAGATATTGTGGTTATAGAGGTCAAATATTATGTTAGATCTTGTCTCCTTGCCAACTTCTCAACTAAAAAAGGAAAGATATTCCTAAGTTAATTTTTTTGGTACTGGTCATTATTTCTGCATTCTACTTTTTGAGCTTTTGCCAAATTCAACACTGCCCAGTTTCTAGTGACAGGACACTGGATGTGTGTGTTTGATTGGTGATATTAGGATCCTGCCGCACATTGCTAACAAGGATGGGAGATAATCTGTGATCACGCTGCAGTGATCAAAAGTCCAGCTAATGGTTCTGCTGCTAGCAGGGAAAATAACCCACAGAACAAATAAGTGTTATTAGTCAGTGTGTCTTTTCATTTGATCATATTCATATTGACAGTGTCATATGACGTTATCTGCTATGGTGTGCCAGTGGAAATATGTTTAAAATGTGAATTAAAGGATTATCGAAGACCTTTCATTTTCAAAGAGCTTTATTTACATTAGTAGGTTAGCCGCCAAGCTAACTTTAGAACAGTCCATCATCTTGCTTCCAGCAAGGTCGGACCTGAACCGCTGTGATCGCATTTTTTTGTCTTAGTGCGGGTGAACGTGTCATCACTCTCGTCCATGCCCTCAAGACATGAGTCGCAATCAATGACGCTGGATCCAGTCTGAGAGGTGATGGGTTAGCGCAAACCCAGCAGCACTGTTAAGGAAAGGGAGCGTTCTGCTTTTGTTACTGGAGTGTTAATTCACTGTCTCATAGGACTGAGCTTGGTTACTGCAGTAATGTACTTTTCATCTTGGTTACGCACTTTATGGGGGTGTGGCTATCAAATTAAGGGTATGGATGTTTCGGGACAGGGACAAACTATTCAAAAGAGCATATTCACCTTCGTCTTTCCCAGTCTTTGGTAAAAGACTTTCCCAAGTAAACCAATATAGACGTTGACGCAACTTGTGTCTGTGTCAATGAGATGATGCTTTATTAGCTATTTTCAAAAGTACAATATAGCGGAATGCTCCTTTTCACATATCTCATCTTTCTTTCCTTTGACACACACACACACACGTACAAATATATTGAGAATGAAGTTTGAGGTCTGAGCCCAGGGTCAGGTCACATAACCAACACCCCGTGGAGCATTTTGGGGAGTTAAGGGACAAACGGACATGCGATTATTCTTCCAAGGACAGCACTCAAACTGGTGACCTTCCTATCACAGGCGTAGGGGCGGGGCCTAATCCGCTGGGTAAATCACCCCCCCAGCGGTGATTCTGAAATAGGTGCAGTTTGTTTAGTCTTGTGTTTATATGTCTGACACTGAAGCGACTATCTTTTCCTTTTGGTCTTTTCAGTTCTTACAGAACTGTAGGGCTGTTTATGGACAGTGCTGCTTTCTAGTGATCCTCAAAGTCACTCTGTGGTACCCAAGTCTCCAGAACCTTCTTTCTGTTTTCTCGCCAGAGGTCCATTCTTATCTTCTGTTCATGATTAGTCGTGGCTCTCACAGCTGCCCTCGGTCTCTGCTTTTGGTTGTTCTTGCTGTTTCTTTGTTCTTGTAAAATGTTGTAATTTGCACAGCTGGACAGGCAGCAGAAAGGCAGCTCAACAACCCTCAGCACTACAGGAAGAGCTGGCCTGAAATTTTAAAGTTTATTTAATTTCTTCCTTTTCTGTGTCGGGTATTTGGATTGCCGCCTCAGTTCACACTTCGCACACTTTGTTTTTAGTTGATGGGCTGTTTTGTTTTGTGATAAAATGGTTTTTGGCTATAAACATGATTATTGTCCTTTTAGGGCAGGGGTCTCCAACTCCGGTCCTGGAGAGCTACTATCCAGTCGGTTTTCAATCCTACCCGGCTTCTGATGAGCCAC
>JAODLC010000044.1:5471815-5497723 GCA_026781145.1 Hippopotamyrus pictus
CACACTCATACAGATACACACCTACACTACACACACGCTCCTCACACTCATACAGATACACACCTACACTACACACACGCTCCTCACACTCATACAGATACACACCTACACTACACACATGCTCCTCACACTCATACAGATACACACCTACACAACACACATGCTCCTCACACACCTACACTATAAACATGTGCGTGGGTCCTCTCCACCGCTCCAGTGTCTGACTTCCTGTGACATCACGCGGCACTCGCGTGTCCCGATGGACATCCAGGCATGAGGCTCTTTGTGGGGATGTCAGGGGCTATTAACAGCCATGGTGGGAGAGACAGAGAAAGCCGTCCTCGGAAGCCCCCCCACCCCCCTCAGAAAACATTAGCAGCTGGTCCCGTGGGGATCATGCCCAGGCCATGCAATGCAGAGTGTCTGGTCACGCCAGATGACGCCAGCAGAGCCACTCGGTAGCGTGACGGTTACGACGGCAGACTCGTGACCAAAAGGTCGCCGGCCCCGGCACCGGGGGGGGGGGGGGGCTGCTGTCGTACCCCCCCAAACAAGGCACTTAACCTGAACGCCGGCTGTCATTAAAGGCAGGGAAGACCTGTTACCAGTGACCTTTTTGCTTAATGTGCCGTATAGAAGGAGGGTGAATGACTTTCTGGTTTACTGTGTTTCTGTATGTGATCAAGTACCGGCGACAGCAGGAAGAAACCAGAATGGAAAATCATTTTATCTCAGCGTCTCCCTGTAATCTCTGATCGAGGACACTCCATTACTCAATCAATCACTCCCTGTCTGTCTCTCTCTCTGTCATGCACACACACACCCAGTCGCTCTCACGGAGGGACCAATCTGGATATGGCGCTGGACCCGACCGATCGTTTATCAGTGTGGTACTGCCTTGTCCCGGTGTCCATGGGCCCATCCTGTCATGGTCCAGTTAATCTTTTTATGCGGGGTTTGCTCTGCGTAAGGAGCGATGCTTATGATTTGCATGTACAAATTGCTGGAAGGACTCAGCAGTTCAGACCTTAATGAGGAAACAACCTAAATTACGTTAATCGTAATTGCTGAATATCACTGAAATACAGTTATACCGGTAATGTGTAATGGATGGAAATGTTTTCGGGACAAAATAAGTGCAAACCAAGGTCTCAGTGGAGGGTGAACACTGTGTACAAAGGAGACAGAATGTATGCTGGACACCAGGCCCATAGCCAGACACATTTCATGAGGGGTCCAGCAACCGTATTCCTTCATAGATCTTGCAGGACAGTATGGGGGGCGGGTCCCACTTGGTAGATTTTGTCAATTTGTGGGGGATGAAGCCAATTTTGTGGAGATTTGTAATTTTATTACCTGGCTACGCACCTGAATGACAACAAAAAAATTCAGGGGTTGGGGGGGAGGGGGGGTATCAAACCTGTTCTTTTAATATGTGCCTGCTGGACATGGGCAGGTTCATCCAGGAACCCTGAAGCTTCTCTGCTCGCCTCCTGTCAGCTTTTGTACTCAGCACATGCCCGAGCACGCGGGTCCCTTCAGCGGCGTCCCCTCCTCGCTCTGAAACGAGCGTGCAACTTTCTGAATGCCACGCCCACCTTTAAAGTGCGTCCCCCCCAGCGGGGGGGGGGGGGGGGCACATCACCATTTCACGTGTGTGCAGCGGGTTTCATCAATCGCGCAGTGACCTCCTCCGCCCTGACCAAAGGGGGATGCAATAGCCCTCATATGTGTCACAGAACGAACTCCCTGGATTCTCCATGAGAAGGATTTAATTGCTTCACAGTGGACACAAATCTGGCCTTGCTTGTTTGAGCGATGGAAGTTCACATATCCGTTTTAAGGTGACGAAGCCATTCTCAGCTTACATTTTAACAGACACTCCCATATGAGCTTGTGAATATTTTAAGGAGCTTATTTTGGATGTGTGCTGGCTTACATTACAGTTTCCAGTTCATAACTCCCTTGGGAGCTGCACAGAAGAATAAAGAATGAGGTGATGAAAGATATGACGTCTGATTTGTGTCACCATCGACGCTTTTTGTCTTCCTATACGGCACGGTTGTTTCACTGAGGTACTCAGATTAGGGTTCAAATCTTTGCAGGTTTAAATACTTTAAGCAAAACTGTTGCTCTACCTTTTGCAGTTGAAGAGAAGGAATCGAAGATAGTCTAGAGGGAGGCTGGTTGTCGAACATGAATGTTCCAGGTGATGAAATCGAAAGGTCACAGTGCTACCGGAAGCTTCCAGTCTGTCTGTGCTTGACCTCGTCACACTCAGATTACCTTCCTAGTTCTTTGAAACAAACCAACTTGATTCTATAGTACCCAAACCTTCGCATCAGATGCCAGGTTTTCAAGCTTTGGTAGGTTTTTGTGCAGGACATCATCAAACGGGTCTGCAGGAGAGACTGATGGAGGCAGAGATGCTCTTGCTGTGATCTCTCACACAGTCCGACGGCAGGAAGACATCTTACTTGGAGGGTCCCAGTCTATAAAAATTCAGTTGTCTTTGGAAACATGCTGTTATCTTGTGCCAGATGTGTATTTATGGGGAGTTGGTGTTTATTCAAGGGATCTGAGATAAAGTTAAATGCTTCCTTCCGTGTTGCACTATTGCTGTAATATTTACAGAACCATACTGAATAAGGGCACTTGCATTAAATATAAAAAACTAAAGAATAAAATGAACAAAATAGTGAGTGTAACAAAGGCATTGCCTGATTCTGATCTTAAATTCCATTTTGAAGCTTCTCAGCATAATTTATCTGACTTGTTTGTCGTTGATTTTCACGTCAAATACACGACGACAGCAAAGCAAAAAAAAAAGAAAACTTACTAGCTGAGACCCCGTTAGCCTTCTATATAAATTGTAAATTATTACGGAAAAAGGATATCAAAACATTACTTGCAGTCTAGGTAATTTACATTCTACAACTAATGCACACACGAGTCTGCACACACACACACACAAAAATAACAGACTAAATCACGGGGCTGCTTTTCCCATAGCTGCTGTATGTAATGCTGCATGTAGATCTTTCCACATCTGGTCATGTGACATTCTGGGCCTCAGTGAGCCTGCTTACTGGAGAATTTTCAGTAATTTAAAACTGCAAAAAAAACAAAAAAAAACGAAGGGAGGCATTTTTTCTGATAAAAAGGAAACTGTGAGTGCATCTGTCCTCTTGGTCCCGGCTGGTCTCCTGCTGCTCTGAGGGGGGAATGTCGTTGTCAAACATCTGCTTGCTTTGTCCCATCAGAGAGCGTCTTGTGTTTATAGACAAGCCGCTGATTAGGATGACCTTCTCCGTTACAGCTTTTGCTGCAGCGTAGTTAGAGCAAACAGAGGTGTAGTCTGAAACAACACATGCCATTTGTCGCAGGAATGGACACACAAACACACGCGCTGCAGAAAGATAAACGCATGACTGTTTGCAGAGGACTAGTGATACACTTCTCCAGTGTTTTTGGGCATCACACATGTTTTAAAGTTATCATTAAATATTGCATAGTTTTTTTAAAGAATATACAAACAGAAAAAATGACATATACATTTTTGTACGTTTTTATGGCTGTTGATGGCTATTGAACAGGACAGGTTGGTTTTAAATGCCCATTGTAGATGTATAGAGTGTGGAGATGATGTGAAGTTGTCCCTGCCCCAGCTTATTGCAAGCCTTAACAAGAACTACTAAGTTTCAACAAACTATCCTGTTTTTTCTTTGTTGGGTAAAGTTTTTCATTAGCTGCAAATTCACAATGCCTTTATAATGCATTCGAAGAACTTTCACTGCACCTTCATAATGCATTCAAAGAGTATTCAAAGTAGCATCCTTACGTACCTTAACAGCTTTAATGTACAATAATAACAAACCTTATAGTTATATAATCATATATTGTTTGTTATTAATATATATTATATCTGTAAAGGTATGTTAGGATGTTAAGGTATACTTGCTGCTTATGAATGTTCTACGGATGCATTATGAAGATGCACTGAAGGTTCTATGAATGTATAATGAATGCATTATGAAGATGCACTGAAGGTTCTATGAATGGTCTATGAATGCATTATGAAGATGCACTGAAAGTTCTATGAATGTATAATGAATGCATTATGAAGTTGCAGTTACTGTAAAGCTTTACCACTTGTTGTTCTTGTTCCTTTTTTGGGTCAGTCCCCAAACCAAGTTACTATGTATGCATAACTTTCAGCTTTGCTTGCTATTTTCAATTGTTCTTGCCCCATGCAAAAGACTGTGCAATGCAGTGACTCGTAGGGCCAAAACAAGTTTATCTAACAATCCAATTTTCCTGTATCTGGATGTACGCTATCTATGGGGGGTTATCTGTCGGCTCAGTCTGCATCTTAACCCAGTCATCTCAACTCATACAACCGTAACTGATTGGTTAATTAGTAAGCCAGAATCAGGTGCCTGTGCCATATTAGTGAAGGATTACTGTTAGTTAGGGATGCAGAATGTATGACATCCTTCTAATCTCAGAACAAAGCTGTCTCACTGAGTCAGAGGAAATCCCGACTAAAATGTCAACCCAGACAGTGAAAACGGTCACGAATTCCCAACTGCCTCAACAGCCATGGGGCTGTGAACTAAGACCTCCTTCAACCTTCTCAGTGCCCTGCTGTGGGTTAGCATGTTAGCACCCGCTATCTTTAACCCTGCAAGAGTAGGCGACACCTTAATGTAAGCCATCCCCAGTCAATTGCGCTGTATATTTCACATAAAAGCAAACATTGGCCGCCCCCTTATATTTTGTAGGAAGCTTTTGGCTACCGGGGGGGGACTTACCCATGAATCACTGCCATTGTCCCTCTCTGAACGTCACTGTCATCATGAGACTGTCACCAGCTGCAGCCGCTGACTCGCTCAGGCTGGCAGAGTGCTGTAGATTGGCCTAGCCGTGCCCTGACTGCATGCATCTCTGTCACAGCAACGGAGGTCATGAGTTTCAGTCTTCTGTGGGGTCTGCCGGGACGGGAACCCTACCTACCGCGCTTCGCTGGGTGCTGCTTCACACATTGCTTCAGGATGTTCTAAATGTGGCATAATTGGGAAATTGCACTTATTGAATTTACATGTCTACTTTTCAAGTTCTTCATCTTTTGCGAATGCTATTTTGTCACCGATTTTCTGAATATTTGCATTATATATGTAAAACAAAAACTCTGTAACAGATGAGCCATTTAAAAATGATAGGATGAGAAATGAAATGAGATAGGGGTGTATCTGAAATCAAATACTTACACAGTACGTACTGAATTTCGTAGAAGAATACCACACGACCATTAAGGTAATGCATACTGTTTGTATGTATGAGAACAGTACAAATGCACTCGGACATACTGTGGTCACCATTTCACACAATACTTGACCCAGAAGTGTATGTACCAATGATGTAACCTAACCCTGTGAAAATTAAAAACTGTTAACAATTATCAAAGACAAAAATACATACATGAGTCAGCTCATGTAACTGGGTATTGTTTTCTACTGACATTTGTACAGAGCTGGCACATTCTCTGCCATATTGACAAAAATTTCTGAGCAAACAACATTATTTCGCTTCTCTTTGCATCTCCAGTGGCCTTGTGAGATAGGGTGTTATCTATCGGCTGTACACATTGGAATTTTGCAGAATGTATAAGTTTGTGGGCACCATTCACCTACTATCTCATCCCTACTAAAGATTCGGATATATTACTCACTCTGCATACTAGATTTTGCCTACTACACAGCAAACGAGTATTCAATTTCGGATGCAACCATTGTGTCACTCTGGGTTAGTGTAGCGTGACGGTCATGTACATGCATAGAACACCACAGCAGAAATATGGCAACTGAGGTCAGAGCTCGAGAGTGACAACTTAATGAGGACAACCGAAGTAAAGAAGTGGGTACTGGCAAGGTTTCGCAAAACAGTATGCAAATGTCTGCAAGTCTCATAGAAATTCAAGATTGCACAATGCACGTTTGTCAAAACTTGGATCGACGATCCATACTGGCCACACCTCTGACTGTTTTCAGATGCTGCAGAAGTTTGCTCCGCTGTTCTTGCTTTTACATTATTACTGCAAAGACCTATGCAAAAATACTGTAAGAACATCTCCCAAAGTGCAGTAATGGAAACATATCCTTCTCCTCGAACGCCCCAGGCACTGACTGGCCCCTGCGTCCTCAGTGAATATATAAACACCACTTCTCACAATCCTGGATTCAAATACAGAGGCCGGCTTCTTCCTGGGTATTCTGTTTTATCTCCCTGTTCTGCTCCGGGTCGCCTGATTTAAGTCATTACCTGGATTGTCATTCACCTGGTGCTTCAGGTGTAAACGCGGTGCTGAAACGATCACAAACCCCACTGAGCTATCGTCCATGAGGTCTTCGCTGTGTCAGGCACTCGGACGCCTGCTAGAACTCACGCTGGTCTCATATGCTTTCCCTGAAAGGTTCTTCCTGTGTGGTCGTGAGCCAGCTCGAGGTCAAAGGTCATCATTAAAGACATAAATTTACAAAGATTTGCGAGTAGTACACGTTTATTTTCAAGAGCACTGCACGACTGGGCCGGCGCCAAGGTCGATGCCGAGTCCATGTTTTTAACTCCACAGCAAGCAGTCCGTTCGACACACAAGGGCCACGGGGTGACAGGAAAGGTTGTAGGTTTGAGTCTTATGTTTTCAGTCTTGCTTCTATGAACATTGCATGTATAACTCTTTGGTTCAAAGTGTAAGCTGAGCAATAAATAATCAATCTAGCTTAATGATATTACCCGTAAATTGCTCTTGCAAAATGTGATATTTTTTCTTTTGTCTAAAACTTATTTAATTTGTTGTAAAACACCTACCTGCTTTCTTTAATGACTTTGACCTAAGTCTCAGACAATGCTTTTTCTAAGTCTGTTTTCTACACTGTTCCCCAGCAACCAGCAAACAGACCCTTACTGTCTGGAAATGCTTGGGAAAATCTGCCTACGGTTTTCTCCTACTTGCATATCCATGAAAACTCCGAAAACTGAAATAAAACAATTTGAATAAAACAATGGTCACTACAAAAAACAGATAAATGAGTAACAGAGCCAGTAAATGGAAAAAAAAAAAAAAACAAAACATTTAATCCCTGGAAACATCAGGTTCACCCCGCAGGGTACTGGGGTCCAATCTCCAGTCTCTAAATGCTTCCTGTTAGATGAATATTGGGCAGGCAGCTCAGAGGTGAAGAGTTGGACCTGAAGAATGGATTTTCCTGTTCATTTCCCAGCAAGGGAAAAGCTGTTTGACCTCTGAGCAAAGTGCTGAATCTGGTGGGCTTTAGCGCAAGTCCAAGTGAGAACATTTTACATCACTTTAGACAAGATGGTTAGTTAAGCATAATGATATATAACTGGGGGAGGTGGGATAATCTCATATTTTCAGTTTTTATATACGTGGCCCCTCCCACATTTTATGGTTAAGGTATTATTTGGCTAAAGTCATCTCTGTAGGATATAATTCTAGCAAGTGGGTAAAGCGGGCATGCTAAATGTAAGCTGGCCTTCCTGTGTCCTACCTGAAGGCTGTAGGGTCACGTCTTAGCAGGGAGCATTGCTGATAGGCTGATCGGTACTCTGAAGCTGAAGATGCTTCAGATGTAAGTAGGCAGAAGTCAGTACGTGCAGTCAGTTGGTGGGGTCATGTTTAAGGGGGTCAGTCTTTGAAGCAGGGCCCAGCGGTCGGTCTTAACCCTATCCTGACCTGAGCGGTTAGGAGGCAATGAGAATATGGACAGATAAAGGACGTTGTGTTTAGTTGTTTCGCTGTGGTTGTTGCTCCAGTCTCTCTCTCGCCTTGCTGTCATTACAACATGTTAAAGCTTCTTTTTGGCACCAGAGGAAAGCAAAAATCAAATAAATAAGAAAAATATATTTTTCCATAAAATTAACAGTAATAAATAACAATAAGTTAATTCAATCTTAATAAATACTTTTCACATTTTTGCTTAGAGTCTGAGTAGATGCAATGCACCGGCGATTCACTTTTTCTCCCTGTTTGAAGTCTCTGGAGAGAGTCCAGCTTTGTGTCAGAAACTTCAGACTGTAAACTTTGGAGGTCTGCGGCAGCATCACTGGGCCAGATGGTGTCCCGGGAGCTACATCTGGTTTCGGGAGAGAGGATCTGCTCTTCTCTCCAGACAGACAGCCACAGTGTCTCCACGGATGCACACGCTGCTGCGGGCTGGGGTCTGTCCGCGCCTTTGACCCAGCCACAGGTCAGTCTGTGGGCGCCGTTCCTCGGGAAAACGGTCTTCGGAAGGCCGCAGCGTCAGAGCGACGTGGTCCTCGGATTCAGACGCAGGCGCACCTCTTGGCCGAATGTCTCCTGAGCGTGTGGTACACCAGGTTGTCGTCCAGGAAGGAGAGGTCGTCGTCGAAGGCCACCGGCCGGCAGCAGGCCCTGGGCGGCGAGTGCGGCTCCAGCCTCTTGTTTTGGGTGAGGTTGTTCAGGATCCGGTCGTAGTTGGTCTCGGACGTGACACAGGGGCCGCTGCAGTACTTGAATATGAGTTCCTCCTTGGTCTGGTAGCCCAGTCCCAGGTCCGTCACATTTAGGTGGATCTGCTTCAGGACGCAGCCCCCGTTTTTGGTGCCACGGACGCCCTTCCTGCCCCAGCGCCGGTGCTTTCTGCCCTCCTTCTGCCGCCCTCGCTTCTGCCCCCGGGAGCTCCTGCGCCCCCTATCTGTGGACCGGCGCATCCGCCTCATGGTGGCTTTAATGAAGTCCAGAACATACCCAAGCTGCTCCGGGTCAGGACTGGACCCCCCATCTACAGAGGGAACATCGAACAAAAAAAAAAACAACAACAGGCTTTGTATGGATTATACAGCAGAAGGCAACCTGTCAGAAAGACTAAAGAACAGGAGGTGGGAACAGTGAGCACCAACTTTTGAAAGACTCGCTCTGTTTGGTCACAGCCCAGAGTAAAAGTTCACGGTCTCGTTTTAAGTGCACGCTACTGCAAGGCTCACAGTTCAAAAACTGCAAGCTTGCCGCCGCCTTTGATAAGTCGTCTTTCATAAAACATCTGCATCTATAGTCAAAAATTCAGCATGCGGCTCACAGCAACCGCCGTCAGGCCAGAGTAGCAACAAGCAGCATGACGACTACAGCGGTCATTCAAAATTTACGCGCTGCGGACGGGGCAGATGTGAGTCAGCTGGAGGACGAGGCCTTGGTAGAGGGTGAAAAGGTGAGGACCTACTGGGCTTGGAAAATGGTACCATGGCCTCCCTCGACTGCTTTTCCAGGGAAGGGAGGTGGGGTGGGCCAGGCGTATCAGCTGACAGGTTTAGGGCGTCACTGCTCCTGTGTCACCTGTCACCTGAACTGCGTAACCTGATCTGCCAGGGTCCCCATCACCCCGCAGTTACAGCATCCGGCGGTAAGGCGATCCGCGTGTCCGGCACACCGGCAAGGCTCAGCGTGTCCAGGATGCTGCTTTGCCAGAAAGGCACGGTGAAAAATAATAGATGGCGGGGCTTTGGGGCAAACTTTCGTTCATGTGGCTCTCAGAGGGTAGAGGTGAAGGACATCCCAGCGGGGCCCTGCTCTTTGGGGGCCACACAGGATGAGGGGCCTCAACCAAAGCGGTGAACGACCCAGCGGGTGCACAGCCTCTCAGCCCTTCACAGCCCAGCTTGATCAATCAGGCTACAATGAAAATCTAGTTCCCAGTGTCTGGGATGCATTAAGTTGCCTGTTTCAAATGAGAGGATACATGGGAATCTGATTCGGCATTAATTACTGGTACCTCACATCAAAGGGGCGGGGGATGGGTTAGAAATTCTGCCAATCATTTTCGTGTAACTAAAGAAACTCATTCACATTACGGAGGTTAAGTCCGACTTAAAGCAGAATTAAAAACATTTAAAGTCTTAATGAATTCTAGATTACTGCAATCATAGGATTCCCACGGGAGACAAACAGAAGTTGCTGTGCAGCTAAAATAACTTCTGTCTCAATGGATAACAGAGAGAATTTTACATCTGTATCGTGTTACTCTACGCCGAGAATTCTTTCCGACTTTTTGTTATAAAGCCAAGGATTCAGAGGTGCCTTGGCACCAGCGGCAGAGCCAAGCAGGCATGCGAATACTTAGCTGCCAGGCACGCTATACATGTGAGGCAAAGACAAACAGATTTATACGGAAGAAAAATGCTTTTCGGACAAAGAGCATGAGTGCAACGAAATGAGAAGCCAGTATAGAGCAGGTCATTATGTCAAAGATATAACAATAATAACAATAACGGTATGTATCATATGAGTATGTTAATAACATGTCACAACCGTTAATACTGTACAGTGGAAAAAGTTAGAGGAGATGAAACTAAATCCATTGTGGTACGTAAAAGCAAACCAGCGAGGATGGAAGGTGAACAGCGGCCAACCGCACAGGAACCGCCAACCAAACACGATTCTACCACAATAACAACAATGAACGTAATAATCAAATTCTGCTGGGTTTCTCCCCAAGCCTGCGTCCTGCGATCGCGTCTCTGCACTGCTGTCGCTCTCATTCACGTTTATGCTCCTGTTCTTAGATTCTTCTATCCAAAGCGAATTGTAAAACTGTGGAATGGACTGGGAAAATTAACTGTAAAAAAAGTGTACAAAACAGGGGCTGTGTTGGATTCTAGGCCAGCAGAGTTTGGGTTAAGAGGCTCATGGTTTGGAGATGCTAGAAACATCTAAGTGCAACCAGAGAGTTCAGCTCCGATCCAAACACTCTGTGTGTCTGTGATCCAGCAAACTTTGCAATTACATAACACATATACTACTATAAACACCGCCATTATCTGACCACACAAATCCTCAGCTTCCTCATTTAAGCCTTGGATTGTCAAACAGAGCTTGTGAGACAACATAGAGGAGAACATCCAGAACCAGTACGAAAGGCGACACTGGGAATCCCTTCCTACATCCGTCCTTGAATAGTCCTGGAAATTAGCTTTGAGGTCAGTTCTGACTCAAGCTATTGCAGTACCACAGACTCGATCCTACGGTCTGGGGGAATATATCTATGTTTTCTGTTAAATCAACTCACCGGCTAATGTGGAATACATCTCAAGTTCATCACCGCTAATCGGTGCCAGTGAAATGCCACACTGGATATAAAACTGGATTTTAAACAGTTTCCATTGCATAATCATTCATGGTGAAAATGATGACCCTGAACTGTCTCAGCTCATGCGAGATGTCAGCTTGGCCTAATCCACGTGCTCTGCAAAGATGCAATAATTAGAGCGCTTACGCTGATTCTGAAGGGATCGTTCCTGCAGTCTCACTGACGCTTCGTTTTGGGTCTCCGATGTGGATTCGGACTCTTCGTCATCCAGCAGCACTGGTGGGACGCTGAGGGCTTGGGCCAGGGGTCGTAGGCGCTTGTCTGACCGTAAGCTTTGGAAGAGGGGGCTTGTGGAAACGGTGCTGAGCAGCAAGAAGCACATAGCCAGCAGGTCCCATAACTTCATTTTAAACTCAATTCCTATAAGAGAACCTGTGTGGAGCCAGGGAGAGTGCAATTAGATCGTGCATGCACATGTTTCAAAAGGCTGGAACCTTCCCTCACGTTAGGCGTGGCTAACGGGTTTTACCGATCCCAAACCGGTACTGGCTGGCCAGTAGCCTTATGACTTTTATATCATGCATATGATTCATCATTTCTGGGCGACGGGGTAGTGCAACATCGCGGGCTGCAATAGTGTTGTGCTTATTAACAGTGAACGTCAAACTGTGGAAGACGGTAATTTACGGTAATGAAAACGCAAGTTTACACAGCTTTTTTTTTAGGTTTGTTAAACACAAGTAGGTGACACTGCGAGTAGTTGGATAGTGTAGTTTCGCGCGGAGAAGGCACATTTCCTACTATTTTTTAAGCTAGAGTCAAGTTTGGCTCCGATATGGGGATGGTCCGCTGACATCAGACCGCCTGATGGCATTACTCCCGTTACCGAGATGGTCTTATTTAAAGCAGTGGGACTTCACGGGGGAGACCCGCTTCGGCCGTATTAACACGTTTAGAAAAAATCATGGCTGTTAGCTTTAAAAATTTGTAAACGTCTATTTGATTCGTCGATACCACATGCAAAAATCTAACCCCGAACTGCGTTTTACAGTTCAACTGTTGCGCGTCTCATTTTTAACCACAAGCATTAAGGTACGTATGAAGCAACAGAGCGTGAATTTATGCCTTGCAGACGACACAATTTGTAAATGCAGCCAGCGGGGTAAATTTACCAGCTGCAACATTTAATGCAACCTTCTCACCTTCACTTGGGTCCATACAGACCTGCCTTCGGTAGCCAAAAACAAAAACAAGCAAAACAAAAAGCTACGCGTTTGAAAGGTCCAAGCCTTTGTGGTGGAAAAACTATAAAGTCTGAGTATCAAGTGCGGTAATCGTCTAAGTAATTGCAGACTAATGTGGCCATGCTGGCTGCGTGAAGTAAGTATGTCCCTTGGAAATATCACGCCACTCTTGGGATCCAACAGTTTTCAGCCTCTGCAAAAAGAAGCGATCCCTCCAGTAGATCTCCAGGTACATGGGAGTGACTGGCTGGTACCCGCACGGCCAGGTGCGCAGTAACGGGCTCCCCAAGTGTGTGCGCGGTACAATAAGACGAACTCATTCAATGAGCGGAACCCCGAAACTCCGATTAAAATTTCTTTCTGTCTTTTGCTGAGTGCGGTTCCGAGGATCAAGTCAAGGAAACCAGGAGCTCCGAAACAGCAGAAGCGGGATCGCCAGTACGATCGTAACACCACAGATCCAGAGCAGTTCAAAAAGTTATTAGCGTGGCTTGATTACTCCTCAGGAGAGTCCTGCTTTTCCGCAGCCTCCTGTCCACCTCTTCTTCTGCTCTCGTTACCTGGTCTGGCAGGTTGGACGAACCCGTAGGGCAGATGCAGATCTGGGAGCCTTACTCTTGGACAGATGTGCGCACTCCCAGGATCGCCTCCTTGCCAGAAGATGCTGTTGGATAAGGTAGATTTATACATTCGGGGGCGCTGACGTCTCGCCAAGCCCGTCCTCCACTACTAGTTTATATATATATATATTTTTTTCCCCTTCAATCTCTATCACGACCGGCTGAAAACAAAAACACCAGCCTACTTCACCGCGGGAGAGGATCACCCCGCCTCCTCGGCCGGAGGAGACAGGATTTGGCCATCGCTCCAATAACGCTTGAAGCTTCTTGGAAATACTATTTGGTGAGCTTTATTCTTTGTGGCAGCAAGTACGAGACAAAATTATGGACATTTTAGTATTGGGATTGGGTTAATAAATGTACCTCATTCCGTCCATATTCCTGGTTTTGAGTGATTAGGGGTATCCCATTCAAATAATGTCAGACAAACCGTAAATACCAGGAATTTTCAAATAATGTACTTAAAAGAATTAAAAACGCTGACGGAAAAGTCAGTCATCTTACCAAGACATTTAAATTTAGGGCTGTCATGTTTTGAATTCCTCCAGTCAGTTGCATGCTGAAAGAACGAATTGCAGCTTAGATCATAAGGCTGAAGATTCGAGAGATATCCCCCAATGTGTTTGGCTGTATTGCACAGTTAAAGGCAAGTCGTCCTAAATCAGATCGATGGTAAATATTGATATTGAACTACTGCTGTCTCAGCTGCACTGAGATCAACACAATTATATATGAACCAGAGGGCAGCAAATCTGATGATACAAAGTTTACCTTAGAACCACACAGTTAACTCTAACGCTCGCCGAAAGTTTAACATACTATCTGCAGACAGAGAAAGCATTTTTTTCTGTCTTTTTTGTTCTTGATAGTTTTCCACGTACAGTAAACAAAGCAGTCAGTTAAGATCTGGAGATATTCCGGTGGTCTTTTTATTTAAAATTCTGCGTGACTGACGTCATACTTGCTAGCACTTCTTACGTATCTCTTACATGTGGTCTTCGACTGTCACATATATGCATTGACCTGCATTGTTGTTTCGTTTTAATATTGCATGTGGTGTTCCTTTATTAGCAATGCGATATTACCTAATGGTAGTGGTGGGAGAAATGAGACTTTGAATCCGACATTGGGAGGGGGTTATTGGGTGGTTTCGATCGTCTATTGGGTGGCGCATTGTGTTTTTTTTTTTTAACCGACATTTAATGGCAGTGTGCAGTTATCATATGACCAGCATCCACCTCTTGTCAGTTGCGCCTGGGAATCCTTTTACTTCAGTATGTCTCGCACTTTCTCGATATCCTCCTGCAGCTTGGCTGACATCTCGCATGAGCTGAGACAGTTCAGGGTCATCATTTTCACCATGAATGATTATGCAATGGAAACTGTTTAAAATCCAGTTTTATATCCAGTGTGGCATTTCACTGGCACCGATTAGCGGTGATGAGTTTGGTCACGCGTCACACAAATGACAGAATATGGCGTGTAATGCTTGTCAGAGTCTTGTGAACATAGCCTCCTGTGACTGGTACCATGGCCAGCATCGACTGAGCTTGGGCATTGTTCCCCCTGCACTGTTTTTGATGCTCTCCTAGTCGACCTGAACCCTGAAGCCTTCATCTGGCAGGTTATCTCTCTACCCCAGTCTCTACAAGCCAGTCACCTCTAAACTGGTTAAAATGCAGCATCCACTGCACACAAACCAACAAACCTGAAAATGCCCTGCATGCTCCAAAATGCTTTTTAATTTTAATTTGTTTAGTAGACACCTTAATTCAAAGTAACTCAGGCGATAAAAGAGTGGATGTCTTGGGTTCGAACCTGCAGCCTTCTCTTGGTCGTTGCAGATACGCCTGTTTTTGGGGGAGTCTCTATGGGGAAACCGCGAGGATCAGATCATCGTTGAACATGAGGAGGTGAGGAGAAAATGACGTCTGTTGGTGGCCCGTGGGATGTATATGTATCTGTCGTCACGAGGCACACGTCATCTGAATTATTTAGTTGAGTACATCCTTTGCCGTGATGTTCTTCCATGTCTCCCTCCACCCTCAAAACGTCAGCTCATGTACGCTATGAACTTTACCTTAATATACAGTAGCTGGTACCCTGTAAGGCTTCTGCATTCATTTTGACAGTAACAATATTTTGAAATATATAGATGTGTATATGTTCAAAACATGAAACGTATAGGATCGCATTACACCATTTGTTCTGTACAGCTGTAACCCTGACCAGGATACACAGGTAGAAGATTACAGATTCATCTTGTATATGGAGGTGTGGAGGTGTGATGTTTTAATAATTTATATATATAGCTTTTACACCTGGGGATCTGTAACCTCTTTAATTCTGGTTCCCTTTGCATGAACTTGCTTGTATTTCCAGTCTTTCACAGGCAATACCGTGTTCCATATTTAGAATGTTTACTTAATACAGTGGGCAGGACTTGTTAACGGGGCCCAACAGGGCAAGTCACCGAACGACATTTCGGAAAATGTCAGGCTACGGCAGTAGAGATAAAGCCAGGGCTGATTGCAGAACAGCGTGACATCATCTAGCGCATTATCGCCCGGGCTTAGCCACAACCCGCGGCCCGCAAAAAGGGTGTTTCTCCGAGCAATTCAAGGTTAAGCGATGGGTTTGAAGGTATAACAGCTGTTCCCCGCCTAGGTGATCAGGTGCCGAACAGAAGCATCGCGGTGACGTGGAGTTCGAAGAGGCGCTACGGGGGGACTTTGCCGTCAGCACGGCCTGGGGGGGCGGCGGTGCTGGGGGCGGAGCTGGGACGGCGGGAGGACGGCCGTCATCGCACTTCTGCTGCCAGAGACCAAGAGTAAAGATCAGAGTCCCCCGCCGGTCAGTAAAGTTGCATGTGGTTACACACGTGTAAGATACACCGTTCCCTGCCCAGTCGTAAAAAAATAAACAGGTCATTGACACAAATGTGCATTTACGCTTTTGTGCAAAATAAATGTTATGAGGCAGAAAACGGCTGAATGCACCCCGTCAAGACTCCCGTCATTTTTACTTCTGACCTAACACCACACTTTTCACACATGCAATTTTCCCACAGGACTTTCCCCCACCCATCTTAAAGAAAAAGTGATATTGACCTCAAGTAGTTGTGTATATATGGCATTCATACATCTTCCAAGGTCTTATCTGGTATAGGTTCACAGGGGTGGGTTACACGCGATCCCACACGGCAGATAGCACTCAGCGGAGGACAGCCTGTGGAGTACGCGGCACGAAACACACACGCTTTCTACCCGCAAGATCTGCGCGACATGAGGAGAACCTGCAGACTCCACTCACACGGCGGCGCAGGGTTTTAGGCACCAGCCCTGCTGGTATGAGGCAACATGTTAATTAGCTCTATAACCTGGCAAGCCATTAATATGTATTTTCTTCCTTACTTCGGGGGCCGCCTGCATTGGATGCAATTTTCTGTGTAAAATGTATTCTGTTAGTCATGAACAATGGCGTCTTTTAATACAGTAAAGGAAGCGACTTAAAAATAAAATTAAGGCAGGGATGTAGATTAAGCTCACAAAGCATTTAATCATTTTTGTTCTGGTGCGTCCCATTAGTATGGCAGGGTATTTTCAGATTTGAGCTCATCGAAAGGACCTCTGACCTTTAACTCGCTAGTTGGCTCCTTAACTGCCTGTATAGAAAGAGACACTGAGAATGCACACCAGATACGTTCTATATTACAGAAAGTGTAATTCATGATACATTATACCAGCTCAATCCCGCTTAGTACTGTAGTGCAAAGAGCAGAGTGCTCTCTGTATCCTAATACCTGTATTTTCAAGCATCTTATTGACTTTTAACTTATAAACTTTTGACATTCGATATCAGCCTCTAACATTAAGTGCTTATTTGCACTGGCAACTTGGATGATACCTTGATCCATGCACCCGTGTCCCATAACCACTTATCATCCAATTTAGGATTGTGGCCTGATAAACTCAACAAAATACAAAATGCTCGGGAAAAACTGATACTCTGAAGCGGGTGAAGTTGGCTCAGGGATTAAATATTACCCTCTCGCAAAACCACTTATAAATACAGTTCAAAAGATGATTCCGCAGCGCCAACGGGCCAGCTACTTGTAAAACTGTGGAGAATTATTAGGGTAAGCTTTCCCCTCAGAATGTACCTGTTTATACAGCTGAAGGCTTTACTGAGAAACAGGCACAGCTCATTGCTGATCTGCATCCCCGAGCACTCAGCTCCGTTACCAAAGTCTAAATATCACTGGATTTCACTTTACAGTAATTCTTAACCACTTGCTGTCAGGCTGTTGAAAAAACGAATTTAAATTAGAGCGCAAACATGTTAATACCTCATCAGAATGTACGATTTTTTAACGTATTAATTTCTTGACTTGTTTGGATTTTGAATTGAGTTGGATATCACATTTTAATACTGGGATACACCAGCTGGGATTTTAAACTGAATAAAATGGTGCCCCTTTTGATGATTTAAGTATGCTGGATACTGACACTGTCTACCCGGACAAGGTGCTTGCATGAGAAGCAGGACATTGGACAGGTATGGACATGTGACCCCACGTCTTCGTTTAAATGTGGCGGGCATGTAGAGCGGACGGGCTGTGAGGAAAACCAGAAGAGTAAACATTTACCTTCTGATGTTTAGTATAGAGCACAGAATAATGGGTGAATCTTCATTTTCCTTGGTGTTGCTCCTCGCAAAGATGAAGTAATACACTAGTCTGTGTAATGTCAGGCTCCCCTGGGATCAAAGCTCCTTAATTCTGTTTGGAAAAGTCCCCGGTATGGAGGAGAAGCAGTACTCCGATCTGTCCGTAAACAGTGCAGCACACACCTTGGTCATGGGAGATTTCTTCCCCCATAGGAGTCACCGGGCTCTAAGCAGACCATTAGTGGCAGTCAAACACACTTCCATTTTACATTTCGGAGGCCTCTTGGGCTTCTCTGGATGACTTTACCATGTCTGCTCCAGCCAAGTAGGAAGTCAAGATGAATGAGCAGAAGATGGGCAAGGTGAACCCTCGAGAGTGCCTATTGCCATCTCCAGAGCTTCCTCTACATTTCCTCATCTTTTTGTTTAATCATACATGAGATTTAAGAAGTCCATATTTACTAGTACCCATAGCAACACTGCAGAGCCCTCTCTGATTATTCTTGGAAGCGTCGCAAAGACACACATTTGGAACCAGTTATTACGGTCCTGGTTATTGTTGTCATCAATGCCATAATAGAAGAGTCTGATTTAAAATGCTGCATGACCTGAATTTGTCCATAATTCTTGTTATTGTCATCCTCAGTATGGCTAATGATATTTAATTGTTTTGTCACTAAGTGAAATTAGTGAAGTTGATTTACTGCATAAGAGTGTAGTAAACTAGAAGTAATCCATCGCTTGCTATTTGTTAGCAGCTGGTACCAGAGAACAAAAACAGTGAGCTGATTTTTTATTTTTTTTTTACTTAAAAAGTTAATAACGTATGTAGGTTAGATCAAATATCGCACCTTAGGCATACTGATTTCAGGGAGGTGGACGAGGGACAATGGGGGGGGGGGGGTGGAATATTCGTTAGAATTTGTCCCTGGGGAAGGTAGGGTGCTGGCAGTAAGATTTGCTGACTGGCACAAGCAAGTGGTAAAATTTGCCGACCGGCATGGTGACGGTAAAACTTCTTGCTGTCTTTTTTACCGTCGCTGAATAGTAGGACAACGGATATCCGAGGCACTTGCGGATGTCAGGGAGCCGCTGTCAATTTGTGAGAGACTCTCGGTATAGTACACTATAGTATAGTATAGTGTACCATTAATATACAACTGGTGTGACATCAATCCATGATGATGTGGTTCTTGTAAATAAATAGAGCCTGTCCAAGTCCTCACTCTTACTAACAGTTGAAAGCCATCATTCAAATCCTTTCATCACCTTACTGTGTATCCAGATTTTGCTGTGATTGGTTAGCTGAGATGGCCTCTCCCCTCCTTCAGCTGGTTCCTGTGGTAGGACCAGTCTTTACCAGAGGGCTCTACCAGCATCAAGGGCACGTGGACTTGTGTGCGACATCATAGTGATGTGCGTCTCCTAAACGCAGTGTGGCTATTGCATGTCATGCCTTTTACCCTCTGAATCATTCTATGAAGACGCAGTAGTTTAAGCACTGTCTGACAATCACCTCAGCCACGTCATTTACCTCAATGATCTAAAAATATATTTGTATCTGTCTCCACACTGACACCCGAAGAGTCACACATCTGTTCATTGCCAGCTGTTGTTGTTGGATGTTAATGTAAAGATTTCTCCTCTCGGGTAATTTAACATCAAGGACTGCATGTAATTTCACTTGTGTTGTTTTTAAGACAGTCAAACTGAGGTTAATTGTGGCAAAGTCCAGGCAAGTTTAAGACTAAGGAGTTTCTTAAACATCAGAGCTTCTAAAGAGGCCTTTGATGATTCAACTGGAAAGCAAACCACCTTGGAGATGTTGGGAGGCGGGGAGTGGAGCTTCGAGGTGACAGGACCATTTTCAGAGCTCTTCTATCCCATGTGCTTGTGGTAGCTTGTGTGCTGCGTCAAGAAACTGGGAACGAGGCCTAATGGTTAACGGTTTGAATGCATTTCCCAATCACTGGGGGCCCCTAATGTAGTTTGTGTATGAATTACAGCATGCCCAAAAGAATTGGGCTGGTAACCAAATAAAATAGCATAAAATATATCATTATTTCAAAATTATAACCCATCAGCTATGAGCAATAATCTGGTTTGTGATTTAGGGGTCCTGTTGGACCAACTGACCAGCATCATAAAAAAAAAGCAAAATAAACAAGCGCAGGCACTGGATGTCAGCTGGAGCTGCAGTGACGGGTGTCAGCAATGGCTTATTACGAACAAATGAAGGATCCGCGGCAATGTGGGTGATTGACAGTAATCTGTGTCTCTGTAACTACCTTTAAAAGGCGGTATCTGGGGTTAAAAAGTAACCGAGTCAGTCGCACACTCACAAAGGCTGGGGTGTGGTTCCAAAGAGTGGACTAGACCCCGAGCCAACTGACAAGGTGCTTATCACTTGGTATGTACTGCAAGACCTAGTATGAGTATTGCTAGTACTGAGAAATACTAAGCAAGGGGATTGACTGTGGCTTCCTTTCCTAATTGTTATCCCCGGCTGTTTGTTTTGCTTCATGAAAAGCAACTTGATTTGTTTATTCTGTTGGAGATTTACTCAAGGGTACAACTGAAGTCACAGTTGTTAGGCTGTAGGCAGTATTGGTGGAGGCTCATACGATGCCCTAGGCAGGCTTCCCCGCCGGCGCCCCCTGTCTGAGATGATGTGAAATTAGCCTGCTAAGTCGGTGCCCCCTCAGAAAACAGCGCCTTAGGTAGCCTACTTGTCGCCTAGTGGGTTGACCGCCGTCGACTTTAGGACCGATTCCGCAAACGCTGCAACCGGCCGCGGTTCCTGTTCACGGAACATCCACTGATGTTGGAACCTAAAGCCGTGTTGAATTTTCCCACCAAAGCGCAGTTGAACGTTCACTCAACTTAAAATACAGGGCAAGGCTTGGAGCTAAGAAAGTCTTTGTTATGAAACATAACACATTTAAAATAGATTTCAGGCCAAATTCCAGAAGAATTTAGGAGGATTTGTTTGCAGATGTAAAAATCTTTCCTTTGTTCCCCTTGTCTCCACCCCAGCCCTCTAGTCTAAAGGAAGGTATTAAATGCTGTTTTTAATAAAGGATGTCCTCCTGTCTTTTTCCCCCTATGGGGGCATGATTAAGAAAAGACACTTTGTTCACCGATTTTTCCAGAACAAACAGGCTAACAGCCAACAGGTCATAATAAATGCATCCTTGAACTTTGCCCCACACAACACAAACAAGGTTGTATCGTTATGTAGAAAATAAAACCCAAGCATGTTGTTGAGCTGGTTTACAGTGGAACGGTGGCCTTGAACTTGAGGAACTAGGCTGTGGGAAGCTCCGAGCGTCAGGTTTGTAGCGGAGCGGTGGCCTTGTGAAGCCAAGATCTGCAAAGTTCTGCTAGCGTCCAAGGTCAGGAGCTCCTGCGATGTCAGAATGGCCCGAACAATAACCATGACACATTTACAGTAGTCGTTTGCTCATATGGCAACAATGCAGGGAAATCTGGAAGCCTGTGATTGGTAGCAACCAAACCGCATATTTCAATTAAGCCTGGACAGCATGTGCACATTGTCTGACCCAACTTTGTCCCAAAAAAATTAACATTGATGCAGAACTTAACTGAGGGAGCAGGTCACTTTGGAGGACCATTAGATGACGTCTGACGTAAGGGCAACAGATGTGTCAGGCTTGTGGAAGTCTTATTTTCAACTGCTCCTGTAGTATTGTTAACTGGGATCCGCGTATCTGCATATTCACATTCATTTTTTCATGGGTCCCCAGCATTCATTTCGCCGTACTCTGTTTTGATATTCTGAAGACACATTTCTGTCTCCTCCGTGTTCCTGCTCCAGCCTCTGTGAACAATGGTAAACCCAACATTCAATGGGGGCAGCTCTGCTCATACACATAGTTGCGTGTGTGAACATGCTTGAGTTAGGTCAACCCCACCTACGGAAGATTCTATACCTCATGCTTCTAGTTTTTCTGCCTGTAGCATCCGGCGTCCCTTGCCAGTTGAGCTTAACGGCTACTAAATCCTGGCTGGAGAAAACACGAAAGCGACTGAAGAAGGGACCATGGATTAAATGCCGGCATAGACTTTTCTATGTCCTGGGAGAAACACCAGGGCAAAGGGATGGTCAGAAAGGAGAAGATTTTAGCAATCGAGGAGAGCAGGATGCAAGATGGTCTGCGGAAGTCAAAGTCAGGGATGGGCCAGAAAAGTAGGACACACCAAAACACCAGGCAGGCAACAGATAGAGAAGCCAGAGAGGATCACATAGGTGTCAAGTCTCACGTGTTTTCCGTGAAACTCACATTTTTAGGCCATGGTGCCATCTCATGACTGTGAGAGGTACATCTCCAGTGCCAATACTCCCCTCATTCCGTTATTGGCATCAGTCAAAGTTTTCACATCGGTGCAGCACTGTGCCTAAGGAGACCCCTCCATTTCTTTGATGGCTTACGGTTCCCACCAAATCGTACAGGTTTTTAATGACCCATCTCGGTTTGTTTACAGTGTGGCTGGGTTGACGTGTGGGATAATGACCTGTGGATTCCAAAGGAAACACCAGTGCTTTCTCACGCGGCCTCTGGGTAGAAATCCAGACTGGTGACAGTTACCGGTTTTCCCAGGATACCCAGAATATCCTGGGCTCTGGCTGTATCAAAAACCGCCTCTATAACTGATGAACTTGTAGGTTCCGGGGCTATCGCCACTACCTGCTCGTCTGGAGGTGCTATAACTGTCCCTGTATAAATGCATCATTGCATGCGGTCTTATGGTCAGGGCATTTTTAAAACAAATAAAATGCTATTGAATTTTCTGACGTTGGTTCTAGTGTTGTGTTGTATGTTGCAATTTTTCATGTGAGTGGGAAAAAGTGACGTTTAATTAAATGGCTTGCAACTTTTTTCCGTACACGCATGACAGTTGCATATTTTCTGTGTAACATGTTCATGTTTATGACATGTGAAACACTTCATACAAAGAAACTGTACTGGAATCGCTGCTGGGAATCCTGTCAGCTTACGCACCCAGCTGGAATGAGTATGTCTCCCACTATCTTAGCAACAAACAGATCAGAGGAAAATTGCGCAACTTCACTATGACAACATTGAGGCTGGGGTGACTGTTATTCACCTGATGGAAGCCCAGCCTGAGGAGCGCTGCCCATTGGTAAGAGCCAGAAATGGTCATGGGGAGATGGGTGAGGTGGTGACAAGCTGGGCCTGCCTGCTCGGCTCATTGTTTGTGACTTTATGGCGGCCTTTAAGTCATTAAAGCTTACATTATCAGCGCGCCGCTGAGTTATAGCATCCATTAATAATTCCGGAAATTCCAGCGTCAAAAACACTGACAGCAATCATCCCCTGATGTGGCTTAACAGTCCCTGATGCTAACAGGATGTGAGGCTTTTGGACCCATTTTAGCCATTAAAAACTCATAGGAACACCATTGGAAAAGTGGTGCTGTAAACAGGCGTCATACTCTGTGGCCATTGCATGACCATTCAGAGCAATCATGAGATTTAATGACTGCCATGAAATGGATGCCCATACTAACAGACATTGCGAGATGAAGGCGTCCTTTCCCCCAGACAGAAACCCATCTAGATGTAGGCAAAAGGGTGAAAGATGATTGATCAGATCATATTTGATTATCCATTGCTTGGGGGTACAGGTTTGTGCTCCTTACACCGGGTTATGTGTCTTTGTGCTTCGCACTGTTTTTCGAGACAGGTGCTGTATGTGCTGGTGTCATGTTGTGTCATGTTGCTCTGAAAACTCACAAGTCAAAGGGCTGATTGTGAGGTCTCATGTACACTTGGCACTAATCCTATCTGGTGTTCCATCTAAAATGACTAGTTACGTTTAGAACAGTGATTTACTTATAATTTTCAGTTTATATATATAATTTTTTTTTATTGTGATCACTCCAGTGTAGCTTCAGAAATCATTGGGGTTGTTTGAGATTTTCTGTTGTTTTTTTAGTATTACTTATTAGTATTGTTTTTTTAGTATTACTTTAGTATTAGTATTGTTGATATATTAGTTTGTGTTCTGTGTCCCACAACCTTAACAGAATATGCTGTGAGAAGGATGGATGGATCTGTGTTATTAGTTATTAGGGTCATAATTATTGGGTCTTACAGTTTAGCCATTTATACCGTTCATACCGATGGTCTTGGACTGAAAACTCGCACAAGTTCTGTAAATGCCAAAGGAGCTTTTAATTCATCTTTTCTCCTGTCATCTGTTGTCCATCTCAGACAGACATGTGCAGGATATCAGGAACTGCAGTTATATCGGGCTAGGAAGCTGCTTTTCGTACATGCATGCCGTGCCTGTCAGGAGGGCTCTGCCATGAAGCATGCTGAGCAAAATAAAACTAATTTAACCCGATTCTCGGGAGTTTTGTGTGGGTCTAATTATGCATAATTACAATGTAGAATATAGCAAATAAACATAGGAAACTTTTAGAATGAATATTATTTCCATGTTGAAAAAACTGCTGAATTATCTTTAATTCAATACATATTCTGTAATTTACCTTCTTTCTGTTCCAATTGTGTACAACAGCAAGTATCTCTGGTGCCCCCTACTGGTGGGGCAAAAACAGTTTGAATTGTTCGTCTTAGAACCCACAGCTGCAACACTTACAAATTCCACAGATCGTGTGGCGTGGCAGATAAAGGATCTCAGATTGAACAGTTTCAGGGCTCAGCTCTGGCGTTGTTAAGTTCCATACTTACCCTGCATTGAGAAAATGTGTGAGGAAAAAAAAATAAAATAAAAAAGGGTAAAAGGAGTTCTAAGCTGTGTAATTCAGAAACGCAGTGTCATGTTGTGAGAGGAATAGGGGCTGCTCCCGGGAGCTCTGTCAGACTGCTGAGAGGCAGACTTCATGGCTACATGGCTCTGCTGTCTGTGGCTGAATCCGTGCTTTGAATGTCGGTGTGAAGCTGTCGGAGACGCCCTGCACACCCACAGACATCTGGTTTTGTCGCGAGGCAGCAGCATGGAGCGCATACGCCGAGACGCGCTTTATGTCGCCTCTTGCTAACCACCTCTGATTCGTCTTGTATGGGGTCTTTTTGCCTAGAATCCACAATGGTTGGGTAACTCTAAGGAGTCATTTGGCTGTTACTGGTATCATGTTTTCCTCATAAAACTCTTTTTTATATATGAAGCTAAATGTTTTCAGGACTCAGGGGAACTTTGTGGAAAGTAAATAAATCACAGACATAATCTGGCCTCTTGTAGACTTTACAGAAAGCCACTGCAGGTGCTCTAGTGAAACTTCTAAGCCCAGTGCACCTCTACACAGAATGAAGGTGATTTAATAATCTGTCACTTGCCCTCTCCCCCTGGTTGTAGCTCTGTTGTGACCAAAAAGCCACAACACAATATGCGAGGCCCGGGGAAAAGGAGAGGTATTGCACTTGAAATTGCTTGGTTAGGAACTGGTGCATTTCTTCCTGCAACCATTAGATGGCAGTAATGGTCAAAATATGGGGAAACCTCACCCTTCTCGAGCCTCATTTGAAGGCAAACGAAAGAGAAGTTCGTCTGATAATACACTCTTAAACATCTATGGACCTTGCATCTTTCTGATAGTTTGCTATATAAATGGGATAGCTTGTTAATGATGGTTTGGTATGATGCACAGTACAGCATATATTCTACAATAGATCGTTGCTATCAGCAGTTCGAGATCATCGGAGGGGAGGTCTCCGTTATCAAAGCTGATTTCCCCACCATGAGATCAGAGAATTCCTTCTGCTTTTGGAATTTACAACAGTGTTTGATTTTCAGTTTGTGTGATTGACTGATGTTCCATCCTGGGTGTTAAACATAAGTGGAGAGAGTTTGGCGTTGACACGGATTTCCTTACGAACGTGTTTCCCTGCCTGCGATAAGAACATTGTACATTAACTAGGCCAGTGGTTCCCAAACTGGGGGGCGCACCAATGGAATAGCCTCAGGGGCAAAATAATCTCTTCACAAACTGGGCGATTAAACAAATAGAACAACGCAACATTACAGTACCTAACAATATATAAACCACTTACGTGTACTATTAGAGCATTTATGTAATTTATTTAAACTTAATTTTACCAGGCAAATTAACTGCTTTACGCGATATTCGGGAGAAATAGCAGATAACGCATCGGAACTTCCTGGGATATAAACGTCACGTTCTTCAGCCAATACGGGCAAAGTTGTGTCGTCACAGAGGCAGTTCCAGTTTGTTCAGCCGGCTGAG
>JAODLC010000044.1:5514467-5554605 GCA_026781145.1 Hippopotamyrus pictus
CATTAAGCAGGCTGTAGAGGAACAGACATTAAGCAGGCTGTAGAGGAACAGACATTAAGCAGGCTGTAGAGGAACAGACATTAAGCAGGCTGTAGAGGAACAGGCATGCCTTGCAGTTATGGGGTAGGGGGTTAAACTAGACTATGTTAAGCATCTAAAAGGGGGGCCATTTGAGCTTGGAACCCCCCTGCCCCCCACGTCAAACTCTATTTGAATTGATGGGGTGACTTTTCATCCCTTCGTCCTCATGAACAAGAATGAAACAAACGCAGTCAGCGCACTGGGGAGTGATGTGTGGCTCAGGGGTTAAGGTTGTGTGCCTGGGGCTTGAAGGTTGCCATTTCTGGCCTTTTCCGTTAGGGTCTGGATTGAGGGCCTTAATCCCCGGAGGGCTCCAGAGGTGCCAGATAAATGGCTGACTCTGTACTCAGACCCCAAGCGTTTCCTTTGACTTTAAATGTGTGTGTAATCACATCAATAATACAGCAGTCTAATGCTGTCAAACGACTATCCCTGTGCAATGCTTAGCTAGTGTTCTGTTTGGGGAATCCGGATCTGAAGTCCAGCCCAGCCCTTCCACTGTGCCCAGTTCAGCTTCCACTGCCTCACTGGAACATTCTGATCACATACCACCCCTTTTTGGATCTTTGCTTGGTGTTGTGTGTTCCTGTTACTGAGCTCTCTTCTCTTCTCTTCTCTTCTCTTCTCTTCTCTTCTCTTCTCTTCTCTTCTCTTCTCTTCTCTTCTCTTATTTTGGTTACTATTATGGTTTATGTCATTAAAGACGTCTCGCTCTGTACTTGCATCTAATCTCCGCACCTTTACAACTGCAAATTTCAAAGAACAAATTTCCAGAATTCACTCAGTCCACGGCCTGGTCGTGCCCAACACACTCTTGTACCTTGGCAGCTGGCCAGGTGTGTTTTTGAATTAGTCTTATGATCTTTTACATGTAAAGGTCTGCCTTGGAAATATTTTTTTTTTCCTGAAGTGGAGAGTCTTGTTTTAAAAACATTTGAGAGTGGAGAGTTTTGGAAATTTGCTCTTCAGTTAGACTTCATGGATGTTGACTTGAGACCCAGAAACTATGTATAATAATGATATAATAATCCTAAATGAACTCCAAATGAAAATACCTTTTTTCAGCTTGTAACTGCTCTGAGATGGCATACATCCTACACCGTGGCTGATGTTTAACCTGAGTGTGCTTCAGCCTGTGACATTTTGCAGGTGCAGAGGAGATGCCAAGCGGCAGCCATAGACAACCTCATCATACCAGCTCCAAGATCACAGAAGCCACCTTTGATACAGATGATTCAGACCGTGACGTCTACGTCGAGGAGGTAAGCATGTCCGAAAAACCATTAAATAATCTCCATGCATTCGTTTCAATTGCTAATGATTCTTTTATTTTATAGCTCTACCCGTTTCCCGTCATCCGGAGACACAGAAACAGGAAATCCCAGCTGAGGCCCAGGACAGGAAGTCCCGCCTCCCAAACTGAGATAGCAAATGTGATACTTCGACAGATGGCTGCTGCTTCCAACACCACCGGCAGCGTTTCGGAAAGTGTCATGACGAGTCTCCCCCGGACCACCGGAGAGTTGTTGCCCCCTAGTACCACCCTAACTGCCGCCCCATCTCCAGTCACTCTCACAAACGCCACAGTAGGGTCTCCGTCTGTTAGACTTGCCCCCTCAGCTATCAGACGCGCTAATCTTACTCCCATCGAGTCCACAGCTGTGCCTCCCCTAGACCATGCTTCTCCCAGCTCCCTGACCATACATCCTCCTTTTCTGGCTCCCACCCCCATGGACACTGTCCACCCATGGAAGGGTGCCGTCCCCCGCCTCAGCGATCTGGCATGCGAGGATACAGCATGTCCCTATGACAGTTTCTGCGTCGATGACTATGACAGCGGAGGCTCGCGTTGCCACTGCAGCCTGGGCAGGAGAGGGGACACCTGCTCCGAAGGTGAGCGACTGCGCTATCCCAGCATGCTCTGCTTACGGCCCTCCCTGTGATCTCTGTCTTGTATGTACTATCTTAGTTTTTGCCGATTTGAGGAGAAAATGTGATTAGTCACTGTCTTCACCTCTCATGTTATCTTACAGTGAGATGGTTGCCCCCCATTAAAGTCACCATCTTGACCACTATATACCTTTAAATATGGATAAGGTGTAGGCAGGTGGAAATTTCAGGTCCAGACAGTAAAAGTCCAGATTTTGTTTCAACCAACCAGTTGAGTATAAAGAGTCACAGTTACAGAATATTCAACTGATTGGTTGAAACAAAATCTTGGTCTGGATTTTTACTGTCTGGACCTGAAATTTCCACCTCTGGATGTAGGCATGGAAGGTCATGGAGAGTGTTGTGTCTCCCAAAGCTGTTCCACATCCCAGACACGTTCAGTTGTATTACATGTTGCTTTTTATAATTGTTCTCAGTTATCTTGTAAAATGTAATTCTAGAGCTCAAAGTCATCACTGTTAATTATCTTAGCAGATGTTGTGATCTGAAGCATGTCATGCAGGACACACTAACATGCACTTTTATTCATTTTTATAGCTCCGTATAATGATCTCTCAAATGTATGATCTTTTGATTGCAAACCCAGTGCTTTAACGACAACAGCAGCTGCTGTTTCTCTGCACCAAAACTGCAGTGTAGAAGATGTCACACGGGACTTTTGTCAGGCTGGTCTCAGCGCTGAGAGGCAGGGTTGCTTATGATGTGATTAGAGTTACTTTTGGTGTCAGTGTTGGTGCTGGTCTTAGCATCGATGATGGTGGTAATTCCTTTGGTGCTGGAGGTGATCGAGCTGTTAGTAATAGTTTGGGTTTTCGTGTAAATAGTAGTGTTGGTGCTGTGGTTGGTTCAAGTTTCAAATTTTATTGTTACGTGCGTTCAGAGGAACAGTGAAATGTCACAGTTGCAGGGGAGGGGACAGGTGCGGAGTGGACAATAGGATCAACAACGGTGCAATATAAGACAAGAAAGTGGAAGACAGAGCATTATGAGACAGGACAGTGCAAGACAAACACTGCAATATGAGACAGGACAGTGTAAGACAAGCAGTGCAATATGAGACAGGACAGTGCTGGACAAAAGGTGCTTGTGCTGATTTTAGTGTGAATGCTGGTGTTGGTGTTGAGTTGGTGGTGGTGTTCGATCTAATGCTGGTGCGGGTGATGAGGTGAAAGGTTGTGTCGATGCTAATGCAGACCTTGCTCCTAGTTTACACCTGCTTCATGAGCTCTTCAACCACCACTGGTCATGTGGCTGCTGGATTGAAGCAGGAACGAGCAGCGATGGATACGGCGGCAGGGGGAGGCTGAGGGAAACTTAACGCATGGTTGATCATCTCCGGCTCCTATGAGAAACAGCGCTTGATAGTGACCTTCCCTCCAGCTTCATGTCTCTCCTACAGGCTTCTCTCCCTGGGACAGAGAAAGAGGCAGACAGAGCGAGGAAGCAGGAGGAGCTAGAAAGCAGACAGAAATATAAACCGGAATACTAACAGCACACTTCAGCGTGCCTGACCTACAGCCCTGCTTTTTTGTTAACCCCTCAGCGAAATTCCAAAATAACCTCCTTTTATTCGACAGGGGTGACGATACAGTTCCCCAGGTTTAACGGCCACTCCCACATGACATTCGAACCCCTGAAGAACTCCTATCAGACGTTTCAGATCACCTTGGAGTTCAAGGTAAGCAGGTGCAGATTTTGGGCCAAAGCCAGAGGGTTACCTCGCTTGACTCTGGCTGGAAGTTCTCGCCAGTAGTTGCGTTGCCCCCCTGTCCCCCCCAGGGGCCTGGCAGCCAGCTCCTCTTCCAGGTGGTGGAGAAGGTCACAGTGGTTCTTCCTGGCTGTGTGTGGCTTGCCCATGCATGTACCAGTGTCTCTGTATGCATGTACCAGTGTTGGATTCCAAGGCCGACACCCGTGATTGCTTGCCTCTGTGTGTGTCTGTCCAGGCAGAGGACGAGGAAGGGCTGCTCTTCTACTGTGGGGAGAACGAACGTGGTCGTGGCGACTTCGCCTCCCTGGCGCTCGTGCGCCGCAGGCTGCACTATAGGTGAGTGGGTCTGAGGGAGTCAGTCGGGAAGATGTGGCGTGCTGTGGAAGAGGAAAATGTCACAGGTAGGATTGTGCAGCACAAGAGCCACAAGTGTGCTGGTTGGCTCCTGATTACTTAGCGTGAGGGTCATGACAGCTAAGGAACAGAACAGTAATGTTTTATGTATCATTGGGAAACTATCCTTTCGCCCATCCCATCTAACAGTCCATGAGATACGCAGACGTATATAGGTGAGAGCAAGTTTCGAGGTTACAAGGGCTGGCCGGCCAACCATGGAGCATCTGAGGTTGAGGGCATTACAGACAGTTTGATAGCTATGTAAGTAATCCATTATGCGTACGTTTACGTAAGTCAGGTTTTACGCAAGCACCACCCTCCCCATACCATTCCAGACACCTTATAACACAAAACGCATAAGCGTTCTAACGGTTCCCCTCACAGGTTCAACTGCGGCACGGGTGTGGCACAGATCGCCAGTGAGAGCCCGGTGTCCCTTGGCCAGTGGCACACTGTCACCGTCTACAGGGATGGCCTGAGTGGCTGGCTGAGGCTGGACAATGACACGCCCGTCACAGGCCGCTCGCAGGTGAGAGCACCCTCAAGGCTGCAAAGCGGACAACCTGAACAAGAACAAAAGCAGGAACAAAATCAAAAACCTCACATAAAAGCAAGTTTGTGAATTCCATCCCACTGTTACCGCTAAACTGATGTCTGTAATAAGGCTTACATTTTGTAAGGAATTAAAGTCTAGCGCAACCTAGAGGCTGGATAGCATGGGATTGGCGTCATATATCTGTGTCGTCATAAATATATTGCAGGGTTCTGTAAAGGTTTTAACAGACATCCTATCTCGAAATATCCTTAGGGGGGAAATGAGGCTTTTAAAGCCACTTTGAGGTTGAACCGTGCTGGGGCAGGTGGGTGTGCCACTGTTGAAGGTGCCCCCCTACGCCTCCTGTCTCCCTCAGGGACAGTACACCAAGATCACCTTCCGCACACCTTTCTTTGTGGGTGGCACACCCACTGTGTACTGGCTGGCGAAGGTGGCAGGGACCAGCCATGGGTTCCAGGGCTGTTTGCAGACGCTGCTGGTCAACGGCAAAGTCGTGGACTTGAGGCCTTGGCCACTGGGTGATGCCCTGAGCGGGGCAGACATCGGTAAGTGCTGGGCACCTCACCTGAATATGTGCTGTCGTTCGTTCTTGTTGTCACTGTCGGCCATTTTGTCTGGAACAAGAACCATCTCTATGAGTCTTCCCCAGACACCCACACAGGTGCCACCCGCTTATTTTCACTGTACAGACTTCACTATGTGACTTAATATCTTACCATCATTGGAGCAAAGCTGTATTGGTGCAGCTCCACTTGTAGCCCTGTAGGTGTTGCTGTAGAGCAGAGCTCACGCCTGACTACACACGAGTCAGTTTTCCTTGCCTGGGTGTGTGGGAATCAAACTCGCTTACACCTCTGTGCCCTCGAGGGTTTCGTTGCCCATTTTTTCCAGCACGCTGCATTCTCGTCTTCAGCTGAAGGTTTCATGTGGTGTCACGCAGAGCTTGGGGCAGTGAAGGCAAACGGCCGGCTCGCAGATGGCTCTCGTGCTGGTAGGGGGCTCTCTCAAGGTAGCTGGCCCAGAATATTCCCAGTAACAATGTCAAACCACGGTCTGTCCCTAAGAGAGGGCCCTGACTGGAGGGAGTCATAGTAACACAGTAACTGTATTTTCTGCAGTGATGGATATCACCCAAATAACCTAACATTTGCAGGGATAATATTTGTAACGATTCCTTAAATCGGTTCGAGGGTTTGGCTGGAGACAGAGGTGCTATTCACAGAGCCGGAGTAGGACATTGTGTGCACTCGCCGTTACTGTGTCATTTTCAGCCTTCTCAAACTGGCCTCATTGCCTCCTGAGGAATTTGTGTGTGAGCGTGGGGTGGTGGGGGGGTGTCAGGTGACTGGGGTTTTGCATGCTGATCAGTATGCCAGCCCCCATCCCTAACACGAGGCATACTTGGGGGGCACCGTTTTTAACCCCATTAACCAGGAAAAAAAGATGGTCGCCAGTCCCAGACGCTAAAAGAACCGCTTTATATTTATCGTTATTCTTCTCAGTTTATTTTTGTTTCGCTGTGCACCTTAAGGGCTTCTGCGTTTCTCCGTGTTTACAGTGGTGACCTCAAGCCCCCAGTAACTTCTGAGAAGGAAACCCAGTAAATCTCTGCTCCCCTCGCAGCCACAGGCTGCCCTGTCACTCTTCCTGGGCACGTTCTGATAAACAAACTGGTCATCTCGCGATGCTCAGTTGACCGAACCGGTCCGGTAGTCTCTGTGCATCTGTCTGTATGGATCAGTGGGTTTCAGTGGCTCGGGAGTCTGATCCGGTATGGACTCTGCATGCTCCTGTAGGAGGCCGATGACTCGGTGAACGCAAACTCCGGTCATGCTGCCAGGTCTCATTAGGCACACACACACACACACACACACACACGCGCGCACACACACGCAGACCTGTAATTATATCTTCTGTGGGGATTCTCCATTCATTTCCATTCAATCCCAGCAAGGATGACCTTAACCCCTACCCAGCCATAACCTTAACCATAGGTAACCAAACAAAATTTATTTGGTCTTTTGGCATTTTTAGTTTTTTGATTCACAAATTCACATAGTCCCCACAATGTAATATATACATGACCCACACACACACGCACATTCCGTGGGACGGCTTGTTACTGGCACTCGCTGTGCTGGCTGTATAAATAACAGCTGTGAGTTCCATACGTGTCACAGCCGCCACGGGTGGGGGTGTTTTCTTCGCGTCACGTCGCTCCATATGCTGATCAGAGTGGGGGGTCGTGACAGCACGGGGGAAACGCGCTCCGTGTTTGGGGGTTTGGGTGTGATGTCCCCTCGTGTGCGTTTATTTCGTACGTGTGCAGTGATTTCCCGCGAGGTGTGTGAACGCAGTGACTGCTCTTTCGGCTGGCAGGCGAGTGCAGTGACGGCGTCTGCGAGGAAGTCACCTGTGCCAACGGAGGCGTGTGCTTCGCCAACCGAGCGGATGGGTACATCTGCCTCTGCCCGCTGGGATTCAGGGGTCCGCTGTGCCAGGAAAGTGAGTCCCGCCTCTGTCTCGGCCGCTCTCATCTCGGGAACCGGCAGGGTGCTCGGGGTACTGCATGGTTGTGGGGTTAAATCCCTGGAGAGTCAGCATCTGCTGCTGGAGTGTGCCGGTCTGATACTCAGCAGAATTAATGTGTGAACTTTGGAATAAAAATATCCTCTGATACTATATAAACTGTTACGAATGTGGCTGAATCTTAAAAATTAACTGATGTCATTTTGAGATGTAATGTTACGTTTTTGCATCCATTAATGAGTAGCAGTATGGACAGACTTCCACCGACAGTATTCCGCACTCACTGATCCTTGTTCCTTTAATTTTTCATTATTTCTGACTTTAATCTCTCCCTCTCTCTCCGCTCCCCTCCCAGGTTTCTTGCTCGCCTTGCCGTGGTTCAATGAGAGCCTGCTCTCTTATGCTAGCGCCCCCTGGCCGCAGTCCTCCAGGCATTACCTGTCCTTCATGGAGTTTGAGATCGCCTTCCGGCCATCGGTGGCTGACGGCACACTGCTGTACAGTGAGGATCAGGGCAGCCGCGACTTCCTGTCCGTCGTGCTGGTGGGCGGGTACCTGGAGTTCCGTTTCGACTGTGGCTCTGGGGCAGCGGCCATCAGGTGTGCTGGTATCCTATGTCTGCACTGGGCCTGTGGCATCAACACCTTCAGAATACCTTGTGGCTGCATTTCCCCTCATCTGCTGTCCTGGCTTTGGTTACTAAATGGAAAATAAATTGCCCCATCTAGTGGTGGATTTGAGCCAAGCCTGGTAATGACACTTATTTTAACTGCATTTATTGACATTTTTCTCTTTCTTTACAATGGTATGTATGTTTCTGTACTATATATTAGAGCTTTTGTTGATATAACGGAGGGTATTTGCGTGTGTTTCTAATTGGTTGTTGTTTTTATTATTGCTTGGTGATTGGACTCCTGTGTGCACAGATCTGATTGGCTGTTGCTATCTCGGGCAGGAGCGAAGAGCCTGTGAGCCTGAACGTGTGGCACGAGGCGTGGGTGTCGCGCACAGCCAGGAAGGGCATCCTGCAGGTGGACAAGCAGCAGTCCGTGGAGGGTGTGGCTGAGGTGAGGGACGCCTTGGCAGCATGCGTGTGGAGTCTGACTGGGACCTGACCCCCCTCCCCTCTCTCATCCCACAGGGCCCCTTCACCCAGATCCACTGCACCAGCCCCCTGTATGTGGGCGGAGTGCCAGACTACGGAGCAACCAAGAGGAGCGCTGGGACCCTACGCCCTTTTAGTGGCAGCATCCAGAAGGTCCTCCCCCCCACACACTCACACCCCCTACAGTGAATGGCCAGCCAATCAGTTAATGAGTCAGTTGGTCAGCTAATAAATCACTAAGTGACTCACGCAGTTAATTTGTGAATCGAACTGACCGAACAGCCAATCAATCAATCGACTATTGAATCAATCCATCCTAACCCACCAGTCAGTCAATCAATCAACCATTGAATCAATCCATCCTAACCCACCAGCCAGTCAATCAATCAATCGGTCAATCAATCAATCAATCTGACAATCAAAGAGAAAATCAATTATCTGTCCAATCAGCTAATTGTTCAATCATCAACTAATTAGTCGGTAATCTGATCCATTAGTTAATTAATCAATAATCTTACCAATCAACTAATTAATCAATTATGTCTGTTAAGTTTACATTACACATGTGAATGATATTTCTGATTTTAAAATTTCTAACACATATCTGACACAAAGTGGAAGTTTGTTGTAGGACTTCTCCAGATAGTATCAACCTTCCTCCATTCTCCTGCAGATCTTCCTGAACGATCGCGTCGTCCCACTGACCAAGGGCCTCGCCTCCGGTGTGAACGTGGAGAACACAGTGCATCCATGCGCGGACCAGCCCTGTGCCAACGGAGGCACGTGTCGACCCCGGCACGACACCTATGTATGCCAATGTCTGCTGGGCTTCGAGGGAAGCCATTGTCAACGAGGTCTGTCCCTCAGGGGGTGACAGTGCGTGCAAATCAGAGGCATCAGATGGCGTGGTAGCTAGCAGAGTCTTAAAAGATCTTGCTGTTGTACCCTTCAATTAAGTCCTTTATTTGTGAGGACCCGGTCAAATTCTGTAATTCTAACTGGGGGAAAATTGTACTTTGCCCTGGTTAACAGCATAATATGTAAGTTGGAGGCGAGGTTGATGCAGTGGAGAGCAGATTTTCTCAGACTTGCCCTTCTGTAATAGTCGAAAGGTCACTGCACATCCTGCTCCAGTGAATACGTCCATCCCTGCAGGCTGAGATGTTCAGACTACGCTAACATCTGCTTCTCTCTCCTGCTTTTCACTGCCCTCAAGCAGAGTGTGGAACATCCTGCTTGAACAGTAAGTTTCATATACTACCAGGACGCTTTCTTATACGCCAGCAGGGTGTCTTTGTAGCATCCATTTTACAGATATACAAGGTCAAGCTCACCATATGATCGAGGGGAATCATATAGTGTGATGTGTGAATGTGATTCCAACATGTCTTAGTGCATTTAAATACAGGTGTTTGGAAGCGTCTGATAAAAAACTGGCTCCGTGCGACCTCTAGTGGCCGAGAAGAACAGTGCGCCACATGGCTTTGTGTTTTCTCAGCTTTCACAAAAGCCACTGAGGTCCCACAGTTTATTGGCCGCAGCTACCTCACCTATGATAACAGAGACATCCTTAAGAGGTAAGGGACAGAGCAGAGTGAATGCGATGTCCACTGAATGATGTCATGTGTACACTCTGGGGCATAGGAAAAAATGGGCCAAGCCAAAAATTGCAAGAATTTTAGTTTGTTATGAAAATTAGGAAAAAAATGACAATTATAAGTTATTCTCAGGGTTTTTCCCTTAGATTTCCTCAAATACTGAAGCCTTGTGGGTGAACTTATAGACAACGTTTTACTGGAAGCTGAATACTGTTCCACTAAGTTCTGATGGCCTTCAGACAGTGGATCAGTGGTAGAAAAACATTCCCCAGCTGGTTCACATTTAATGTGAGATCAGATATTCTCTGTAGGGTGTACAGACCAGGCCAAAACATGAGACTGATGGGCTTGCTCTCAGTCTACTTCCTGGTGGTCTTTGCAATGCGGACAGGAGTATATCTTTTTTGAGAAGTAACTGTTGAACATTCCTGTTTTGAAAATAACATCTCAGCTGCAATATTCTTCTATAATCAGCAGTATTAACCCACCTTAAGTGAACCAGCTACCTAGTATCAGCAGCTGAAAAGGCTGCTCACACAACAATGCCTCTTCCTGCACACTTTACTGTGGTTGAAAAGCATTCTTCTTTAAACCGTGATTCATTACTCCGCACAACTCCACTAAAACCACCTAACATCAAACTTTCCATAAAACCTTTCCATATTTTTCTCAGAGAGCAGTGACTTTCTAACACATCTGTGTCATCTAGACACAGAACCAGCAAGACACAACCTTCTTGTACGTGTCCTTCAAGAAGCTTTTTTCTGTATTTCAGGACCATACATGTCAGACAGTGGTCATACCTGCCTTCCAGATCCTTTACTTCTAGCAATATGACCTGTTTCAAAACTTGACCTATTCCCTTAATAATTGATAGGGAAATGATTTTTCTCTGCCTTTCGGGTTTACAGGAGAACAAATGATGGTGCAGAGGCTCTTGAGAAGGTGTAGTATGTGTTTTAATGTGCAATATGTCTTAATGTTACAGTCTGCATTGGCTGAGAGTGCATTTATGGAAAAAGTTCCCTGGACCATTTCTTACTGCCCCAGAGTGTATATCCGTGTAGCTGATGTTCTCTGTGTCTGCATGTACATGTGCACGCGTGTGCATTGGCTGAACACTGGCTGTGTCCTGCTGACCCATCCACGCACCCCTCCGCTCAGGGTCTCGGGCCAAAGGACCAGTCTGTTCCTGCGTTTCCGCAGCACAGCCAGAGACGGCCTCTTGCTGTGGAGAGGAGACAGCGCCACTCGCTTCAGTGGCGACTTCCTGTCCCTGGGTCTGCAGGACGGGGGTCTTGTCTTCAGGTCAGGGCCCTGGTGCTGTGGAGTGAGGGGTGTGGGTAACTGGTCAGGCTGGTCCAGGTTGGGTGCTTCACTTTCTGTCTTCCTCCAGCTACAACTTGGGCAGCGGTGTTGCCACGGTGACAGTAAATGGGACGTTTAGTGATGGACAGTGGCACCGAGTCAGAGCCGTCAGGTGGGCTGTAGTCATTTATTCACCGCAGGGCTGGGCGATACCATATTAATATTATATTAAACATAAGGAAATGCTGAATTTATAATGATACTGACTTTTGGGCGTCATACAACGCCTCATTAATATTTTAGCCGTACTACTAATCTGCTTCACAAATTGTGGGCGTAAATAAATGTCCATATAGCACCGAAAAGCTGCCGTCCGGCCAAATGTTTTGCCTGTCATATGAATCCCTGGTGATTATTGCACATGCCTGATGCAATATTGATATGATGTCACCCAGCCCTAACTTACCGTTGGCATGGTTAATGGATACTGTGACCTGTATGATACCCACAACCCATGAGATGGAGAGAATTCAGTGCTCATGACATCAATGGTTCTAGATCCGATTTTTTTGTCTCAGTCCTCCTAAAAATTTTTATTCTGGGGGGGCTGGGGGTAAGGTGGTGGAGGCCTGACCGCCCCCTAAGGGTGAAATCCCATTATCACCCCTTGTTTGCAATGAGACAAACTTGTATTTTAGGGAATTATTACTGAGCTTCAGCTAGCCAATAAAGTAAATGTAACAGGAATGTAAAATTCAAAAGATAATAAATAAATAAATCATAATAAAATCAATAAACATTTTAAATGCATTCATAATGGACACCTGTGCCTTTTCTTGAACACAGGGACGGTCAGTCTGGGAAGCTGACGGTGGATGGAATGGGCACTAGGACCGTGAAGTCGCCAGGGAAGATGAGGCAGCTGAATGTCAGTGGAGCCCTCTATGTCGGTAAGATGCTTTTGAGATCATTGTGGAGATCATTATTCTAATGAAGATGCATTTCAAAATTTATACCGAAATGTCATTATAAACTGGGACTTGTTTTGGACTTCCTCTGCTGCCCCCTGGAGGATGGGCTCCCCCCCTGGGTCTAGTGAGGGTTAGGGCTTCCTCTGCTGCCCCCTGGAGGATGGGCTCCCCCTCTGGGTCTAGTGAGGGTTAGGGCTTCCTCTGCTGCCCCCTGGAGGATGGGCTCCCCCTTTGGGTCTGGTGAGGGTTAGGGCTTCCTCTGCTGCCCCCTGGAGGATGGGCTCCCCCTTTGGGTTTGGTGAGGGTTAGGGCTTCCTCTGCTGCCCCCTGGAGGATGGGCTCCCCCTTTGGGTCTGGTGAAGGTTAGGGCTTCCTCTGGTGCCCCCTCGAGGATGTGCTCCCCCTCTGGGTCTGATGAAAATGTGCTATATAAATAAATTGAATTGAATTGAATTGAATTGAATTGAATTGAATTGTGATGGTTGTGGTCGTCTCACAGGGGGAATGAAGGAGATCGCTTTACACACCAACAGGCAGTTCATGCGTGGTCTGGTGGGCTGTATCTCCCACCTAACACTCTCCACTGATTACCACCTCTCCTTGATGGAGGACGCCGCAGATGGCAAGAACATCAACGCCTGTGGCAACTGAGGGCCACGGCGCCTATGTCTCCCCGGGGGATCCTGTCAGCACTGGGACTGTGAACACATGGGCCAAATAAAATGGACAGCGTGATAAGAGAGACTGCAGGTGTTTCCTGTGGCAGGTGACAACATTTCCTCTCTTCTGGGGACACTGACTGTGGAGTTTCCCGTGTGATTAAAATCTTATTTATTATTTGGTGTTTTTGTACATCGCAAGGTCATCTAAAGACTTCGCAGGTGAGTAACAAATGGTGTTTTTAAAGATGTCAACACGGATAATTAAGCAGATTTATTTCCTGCAAACCGTTTCCTGCCACCTCTCTATTGGGCATGACACTCTTTGTGGTCCATGGTTTGTTTTAACGATGTGCACAGAGGGAGGTGTTTCTGTAAGGGGGGTGGGGTTCCCCTCCACCCAAATAGGGGCTATATGTTATGTCTGTGCAACGGGCAGTGTGACTGTACTGGTATGAAGTCCAACAATAAAATCTGAACTGTCAAAACGAGCCAGACATCACGGTGCCTGTTTTCAGCTCCCCGCCATGACGGGCCAGGTCGTCTCCATCAGTAGGTCCATCTCAAACTCCACCCCATAGTCCCAGGTCTTTTCTCAGCGTTGCTACATTAATCTCCATGTTCAGTACATGTACATCTCGGTTGGTACAGCTCATGCCATAAAGGCCAACGTTCAGATGTCCTGTCCAGGTTAATTAAAGTCATTCCTCATAAAGCCTGGATCAGTCAGAGGTGACTCTTTATGTGACGGCCCAAATGGAGCATAGATGTTTGTAGCCAGTTCCCTGTATAAATTATCATTGAACCTAACTGCTCTCTGTGGCTCAGCGGCCTAAGCCTCTATGCCTGTGATTGGAAGGAAGGCCACTGATTCATGCCAGCCTTAGCAGAAAGTGGGCCGTTGAGCAAGGCCCTTAACCCCTGGTTGTGTGGGGATTAATAAAACTTATAAAGTCTTCTTATATAACCCTTTGCTCCATCCATGCTTCCTTTGTTCATATTTATACTTGGAGGGAGGAAGTTAACAATAAAAACCTGAATTAGAACAGGAAGTGTGGTGTGCAGAGAAGATGAGGCAGCTGTAACAAGCCTCATGAGTCATGATACATCCCAGATCCCGCAGGTATCAGTCCCTGAAGGTCAGGCGAAGCAGCTGCTCCTCTCTGCGTCCGTGTGTCTTTACTGATCCTCAGGGTGCTGGACGTGCTCTTCGTGTTGCATCATCAGTAAAGACACATTCAGATTGGTCAGATTGGTGTTTAAGGCACATTTTGATTGGTGGAGACACAAAGGCAGGTGTCGTCTTTGTGTTAATGGCCGCGCAGGGGCTCTTGTGCTGCGACAGCAGTCTGAGAGCCAGGTGCCGGCGGTTCAGGCTTCTGTTGGTGCAGCAGGTGCTGCTATAGTTACCATGATGAAGTAGCTGAAACACTGAAAGTGATAAAGCTTAATTACTCAACCCAGGCATCAGAAATCGCGGGACGGTGCTTAGGCCTGTCTGAATTTTTAAAAACAAAATGTTTTTGTGTATAAATGTGTATATAAGATGAACTACAGTGGTACTTGCGGTTCACAAACACAATCCATTCCAGGAAAGTGGTCGTGAACCAATTTGTACGCGAACCAAGGCAATTTTTCCCAAAAGAAAGCACTGAAATTCGATTAATTCGTTCACAAGCCTACTAAATAATAATTTTTATTAATTAATTTTCTGGTTTTTATAGTAAAAACTTTAAAGAAAATATAATCACTCTTGCATAGTCACTCTTTATTAACAGTCCTTAACCCTTGTATTGTTGTTAATGTTAATGGTTGCATTTCCCTATTATCACGTGTGTTTGCCCGTGTCTTGTGTGTACCTGGTCCAATCTGGTGCAATCCTCATGTGTATTTAGCGTGTGTAAATCTTCCACTGTGTGTGCATCTTGCAGTTCAGCGTTTGACAACCTTGTGTTTCCTGTCTGTGTATTTGGGTTCAGTGCTCGTTGGGTGCCTGTTGTGTTCCTTCTATTTACAGTTGCGCGCAGGGCATGCTGGGACATGTGGTGCATGCTGGGACATGCCCCCCACCGGCACTACACTAGTATAAAAAAAGGAATCTGGTCGAGGAATCTGTTCGTCAACCAAATTTTATATGTGAACCAATGTATTTTTTTCACTAAATTTTTGGTCGCAAACCAAATTGTTCATAGACCACAGAGTTCGGAAATGATGTGCCTGGAAATGATGTGCCAGGAAATGATGTCTTTGATTTTATTCCGATTTCATACAGGTGCTCCTCGACCTACGGTAGGGGTTACCTTCCAATGAAACCATTGTACGTAGAAAATATTATAAGTTGAATATGAATGTAATATGAAAGTAAGTTTAGTCACGTGTCGCTAAACGGCCTTTCGGTAAATGACGAACTGTACCTACAATGGTGGTCCCATCCATAAGATTACAATGGAGCTGAAAAATAGCGACGTCATAGCGTTGCGCGCGTGTTTGTGGTGATGCTGGTGTAGACAAACCTGTTGTGCTGCCAGTCATGTAAGAGTATAGCACATACAATTACGTACAGTACATAATAAACCACTGTTACTGATTTATATATTTACTAACTGTACATTTTATTGTTATTTTTGAGTACTCTTACAACTTAAATAGTTACAATAAAACGTTTACTGTAGCCTAGGTGTGTAGTAGGCTGTACCAACTAGGTTTGTGGAAATACACTCTATGATGTTTGTACAATGAGAAATTGCTTAACAATGTATTTCTTAGAATGTATCCCCATCAAGCTACGCTGTACGCAGTATGACTGTACATAAGTAACTTCTGTTACTGAATAAATAAATAGTTGCTTAAAAAGAGAAAAAAACATAGTGCGACACATCGTCAAACATTGTATGGCATGTTGACACTCACGATTGCTACGGAGCCTTGGAAGTCTGGAATGCTGTGATCTCCTGGCATCAGGAGAAAGTATCGCACGGCATATGGCTAGCCCGGGGACAGATAAAAATTCAGAGTTCGACGACTGTTGGATGTGCATCGCTGTCGCGCCATTGTAAAGTCGAAATATCGCAAGTGGAACCATCGTAAAACGAGGAGCATTTTGACTGTGCGTGGCATGGACTCCCCATGGGAATGGCCAGGAACATCTGAAAATGATCATTTAATGAGGAAAGTCTCAAGCCCTTTAGTGTGACTCAGCCTGGTTGTGACTCAGCTTGGCTGTGACTCAGTGATCTATTTTCATCTGACTCATGGGGCCTGGTGACTCTGAGCCGCAGGGGATGCTCTTGGTGCCCTGGGTGGCACGTCAAGCCAAAAACGAAACGAAAGTTTAACAGCGCTAAATCCCTTAATGACCTCTTGGAGACACTGCTCTGCTGTTTTAGTGTTGACCTGCAAGAGTGAACTTTGAATGCTGCTTGTGGATGAAGAAATGCTCCCCAGTCACACAGGGTATTTGAAGAAACAGGTGAAGGATGTAATTTTCATGCAAGGGCCTCAGTTTGACTGTAACTGGGTAAATCAATACAGTGTACTTAATCTTATAAACAGTGAATGTACAGTACAGCATTTAAATTTCCTTTTTTAATTAGTTTGCTCAAATTGTCGGTAGACTGCGTCATTGTAATTTTTGTATTACATTACAGTTAGTTACTCATGCAACTGCAAGTACGAACAATAAATTTACCCCCCCAAAGCAAAGAAATTTCCACCTCTGGGATAGTGAACTGCTAGTCGGTGTTGGACGTTCGCCCTGCACTTGAAGCTCCGCTTTTAATCTTGGCAAAAGCTTAATGCTTCACAAACCCACGCATGTCTAAGAATAGCTCTGCGATTCCTGAAGTCGAAGGCGGCTTTTTAATAGTCTCAGTGATGCCCGCTTCTGAGGTCCAGTGCAGTCACCAGTCAAACCAGAAGTTCTTGCAGCACACTCGTCATCCCTACATCTCGTTCCTTTGTTCTGGGACCCCATCCACTCCTGCACAGCTTGACCAGCAGCATGTACAATGTCCTGCTTTTGAGCAGATTGGTCTGTACCTGACGCATAGTGAGATCCAAGTTCGCTGCCTAGCAACCGATGTTGCTGCAAAAGGAATGACCATAGTCTCCCCAGAGAAGGCGAAAGACATGGTTTTCTTTAGATTTTAAAGTGTTTATTATAATCTTTTGGATTGTACATCATTCACAGGGATGAAACTTGACCCTTGATGACCTCAACAGCACCGTTCTAATTCTGGCCCAGTAGAAGCATCATTTTTTAGGGGAGAACATTGGCTGGACCCTCTGACTCATTGTTAATGACCGTTGTTGGCCTGTGGTGACATCAATCACCGTGATCTTGTGTCCCCTGCCAAATAAGAATCAGTGTGAGCTACTCAAAGCTGGAATCACAGCTCTGCAGATGAGGAGATGGATGTTTCTGCTGAGTGATGTTGTGCTGGACACCATGAACACCTGTGTGATGCAATGTCTGTTTGTTACTTGTGAAGTAATCTGCCATTCGGCTGTATCTGCTGTAAAGGTGTTATATCTCAACCAACAGCTGATTTGGGAGTGGCGTCATGCCAGAGTCAGTCGCACTACAGCGTCACACCTCTAAGGTTGGAAGTTTGCGTCCTGTTCTTGTTCTCCTACTGGAGTTTGCACGTTCTCTTCATGTCATGTGAGTTTCCTCCACTTATACCAACTTCCTAAGGCAGTAAGCCATGCAGTTAGGCTAATTGGCATCTGTAAATTGCTCATGGTGGTGTACGCACCATCAGCTGTAGTGTTCTCCTGCCTTCTACGGTGCATGGTTCCGGTGAACATGAAGCACAACTCTGACTGGACACATAAATGTGTTGTTTTTGAAAGCTCACATCAGGCTATTTGATTTGTTTGTGGAGAGGCAGTTGTCATAAATCTCAAATGTCCTGCAGGGTAGGTTTGGTGGCAGGGAGAGGGATTGTCCCATCTGAGGGGGTCCTGGAGCTGCATTCGACCCACAGGTACCCATCAGGCCTTGCTGTCTTGTTTTTAACTCCTGCCCCTTCTCCTAGCTTGTTCGATTAGGGAGCAGTGGAGACAGGCAGAGTTGTGAATTCAGCATCTGGATACTGTAAGCTGAACGTGGTAGAAGCGTCTCCAACACTTTGCTCTTGCACACGGCATTGTCTGCTCCAGCCAATCTAATGGGTGCTAGGCTGGAAGCCGCAGGCTAGCTCAGACACTTTTTCAATATGTCTTTTCCTCATGATGTGACTGACTGCCTGGTTCTATCTGTCAGTTTCTTGTGTGTGTCCTGCCTGAGGCGTCCTTTGGTCCTCCTTGCTGGTTTGAAGCGCCACCTTCAGGGTAGGTGCTATGATTACAGTCGGTCGCTCGAGGGACAGACTGGCTTTGTAGTGGCTGAGGAGTAGGGATCGTCGCCTGAAAGCCTGCAGGTACGGTTTGTGAGCTCTCAGGTCCTGTGTTTCGTCATGGGGAATGTATGTAAAAATATGGTCCCTAGTCTCTGATGGCCTGATTCTTTTTTATTTCACATTGAGGATTCTTCTCCCTAAAATTAACCTGCTGCTCTATGTAAATGGAAAACTGCATTCCGTGCCCATAACTCTGGATGTCATATGGAAAATAAAAGGATATTGTGTTGTGGATGTCCTCACCATTGTCATCCACAAGATGAAACATCCGTCCGTTCTCAGTGATCATGGAGATGAGGATCAGGAACAGGGAGCCCACAGGGCCTGACTGTCATGGTCCTAAATTATGGTAAGAGAAGATCAGTCACTCGCAGGGTTTGTGGGAAGAAACAGGGAGATGAACAGTGGCAGATGAAGGATTAGCAGAGGTGAGCAGGTTTATCAAAATATTTGTAGCTGCTGGATTCGATCAACTTATTAACTGTTCTGATGTTCAGGTCTTCCCACTCAGAAGGGTTATAGCAGCTGCAACCTGAACTTGAAGCCAGAAGTTCACCAGGTTGCCTTCCTGGTTTCATTTTCCGTCTGCAGGTAATATTTTTTTATGATGTCATAAAATTTTCAAGTTTCTGTTTTTCTTGAAGCAAATGAAATAATGCTTTCATATTCAAATAGAAAGCATGCAGTTACACATCACTTGGTAGATTCTGTGAATCAGATGTGGCAGCTGTCGGCTATTGTGATGTCAGGGGGTGTGGCTTAAATCAGCCAATGAATTTTAAGATTCTGTCCAGCTTCCGTTTCAGTACCAGCCCCCATGTTATCTTGTGATTTCTTTAACTGAACAAAAGACTGCTTTGTTTCCTGAGATTGATGCAAGAAATGGGATCAGGTGGTAAGCACAACTTATTTATGCGACTCGGGGAAAAAAACTGTTTGACTTTAAAGGAAAGTAATGACCACGAGATGAATACCAATCATGTAGCTAATATAAACTTGGGATGTGACAAAAGTACAAAATGAATGAACTTGGGTTTTTTCTCAATGACACATTCGTTAAGCTTTTTATATTTTTTAAAAATAAAAATACAGATTAATGGCACTTAATAAAACGTTCTGAATTTGAATTGGATGGTTGATCCTCTAGAAATTCAAGACTGGCTCATTGTGGTCACCAGCACTGAGCCGTGTGAGCAATGGGGGACAGACCAGCAGTTTCAGAGGCTATAAGATGAAATGTGATGGTTGTTTTGAGGTTGACTAGCCCAGGACTCAGGCTCTCTTCTGTCATAAAAAGCCTTAATTCAAGGATACAAGGGCTTTCTTTGTTACATGCAAGATATACAGTCAGACAATAACCTGCAGTGAGATACAGGGTGGTCGAGTCTGTCATAAAAACAGTGAAAGTAAAAAGGCATTAAAAGTAACAATATAATAAATATGTCATAAATAAGGAAAGTTATACTGTAACAAATAAAATAATAATAAAAGACCAGAGATGTGCAACACAGATCAAATTACATGCGAGGTGCATAAACAAGGAGAAAATATAAGATTAGAACTATGAATTAGGGATTAAGCAGTTTAATGGCTTTGGGGTATAAGGTCCTTCTGAGTCTCTCAGTTTCCAAATGTCAGCCCGGTGAAGAGGTGATTTGTTGGGTGGGGTGTGTCCCTGCTGATTTTAGTGGCTCTGTTCCAGCATTGTCTTTAGGTATATGTCCTGGGGGGGGGGGTGCTCTGATCGTTCAGTTTAACCTGAAGGCTGAGCAGCTACCAAACCAGGCTGGGACTCCCGTGGTGAGGGGCCTCTCTGGTGTTCCCGAGTAGGAGGCTCTAAGAATGCCTGATGAGACCTGGAGCCCCTCAGCTGCCTAAGATGGTACAGCCTATCCCTGGCTTTAGATGTCGGAGTCTGTACATGATTGGACCAGGTGAGGTAATCACAGATACAGACTCTAAATTTAATTATATACTGTATACAGTAAAATCCTACCTCTTTATTCTTTCTTGTAGTGAAAGGTGCTGATTGGATGGTGGATCGTGGCCCTGACCGAGTCATCAGTGCCGTCACATTAACACCATATATAATTACGCCATGAGCCCCTAGGCTCCTCATTTGGCAGCTGACTGTCTCAGGGTCCCCCCCCATGGGGGGGGCTGCATCACCGAGGCTGTTCCACATCGCAGCTCATCACCTCTTCCTCTCTATGACCTTGTGATTTACCTACATAACTGCCTCCCTGTTGGAGCCATCAGGCCCTCATACAACAGATCGCCAGCCTGTAACACAGTCTTGACCAGTGTTTCTCAACCCAATCCTTGGGGACCCCCAGGCAGTCCACATTTTTGTTCCCTCCCAGTTCCCAACACACATGTAGCGGGTATAAGGTGTCCTTGGTTGTTTGGTTCAGCTGTGCTGGCAGCAGGGAAGGAACAAAAATGCAAACTGCCTGGGGAACCCCAAGGACTGGGTTGAGAAACACTAGTATGGAAAACATATTCTTGTGCTGGCACCATCCCGGATAATAACACAGTTTTCAGCACTGGGTGGTTTTCAGTACTGCTTCCAACGGTTGGATCATCAAACTACGATCACTCATCCAGGCACTACTTCCCATCAGAGTGACATTTTAATACAGCTGCTGTTTCTGCCTGCTACAGACACTCCTTCCCAGAAGTCCCCCTTTAGCCTTCTTCTTTACAAGGGTCACAAAATATTTTCAGCTTTTTCCATAACTGGAGTTTTATGTTCCTTCTGTTTTATTCCATCGGAGAAAATGACCCCAACTCACACTAAAGCTCCAAAACAAAATAATAATCATCTCATTTATCATCAGTCAAGGCGCATTACTTATCACGCAGACTCACTGCATGGGTCATGGATGGATCATGCATGTAACATGTCTCTAATTAAGGCTTCGAATCAGCTCTACATATACGCTGTGCGCTCCTGTGATCTGGACGCCGCGTTAGCAGTGCACTTCCCAGCAGATGTGGTGGGGACCATTATCATATATGCTAACATAGCTGGACCTGTACTGTACTGTAGATTCAGGACAGATAGTGGAAAAAGATACCCCTGATCTAGGGCAGGTAGTCAAACCAGATCCACCCAAAGGCATCCACGGGCAATTATTTTCTGAGGAGCTTCATGATTATTTTCATGTTCCATGAAAGTTACAACAATAGACTTATTAGAATCTCCCTTTTTTGGAGAATGCATGCAGAAATCAATGGATCTAGTGCATTTTTCATGTTTAACTTGCATTGTTTATTTATATTTTAGCTCTCTGGGGTCACAGGATAGCTTTTGCCCAGGTCTATGCCAGAACCAGACACATTCAGGCCTGGTAGGATATGGAATTTAAGGGGAACTGAGACATATGTTAGCAACTGGGTGAATAAGGCTGGAACCCCATTACTACTGGGGCTCAGTGTGTGCTGTCAGTCATTCAGGTCTGATTACCTCTTTGGCTCCCACCGGGCGACGCCAGGCAGTGCCGGAGGGTGCGTGGGCTGCCGAACCACATTTTGCCTCGATAACGTAAATTCTGTTGGTGTGAAATTTTTATATCTATTTTATTTGCTGCACATTTAATGCTTAGTGGGAGTCCTGGATGGCTAACTTACTCCCCAAGCCGAAATCTCAATGGACTAGCTGCCCAATCAAGTGCGGAACATGTGCTCGGTGGGCCATTGGCTCATATGCACAGCTAGCTGGCGGACGGCGTCCCAGAACCCGTGAGAGTGTCCCAATGCGTCCCTCGCCGGGGAAAGATGCTCTGCCTCACAGTGCCCTCGCGATTTCTTCAGTTCTCTGCTTAAAGCTTGTCATTACCACAGAATCGCTTTTGTTTCTGTTGCCTCAAAATTTCCTTTAGTGACAGCAGTTCCTGGAGAATGAAGTGGGTTGGGAGTTACGGTGCCGAAAAACAGCTCCTTTGTGTTCCTAAGAAGGGAACTCAAACCTCTGCAGACCTCATGTTACCCAGCTCTGCCCCTCTGGCACACACCTTACATCACCCACAGCAACTTCATAGTCACTCCTCTTTATCAATTGTTCATTTCTTATACCTGTAATGGTAACACTTTACTTGATGGGGCACAAACAATATAGTACTTATGTATTAATTTACCACAAACTTAGTTACATATTGATCTCATATTAATTCATCATTAATGAACTATTAATGATTAATGTCATGCATCTTTTATCTCAAGCAATTTATATATATATATATATATATATATATATGTATGTATGTATGTGTGTGTGTGTGTGTGTGCGTGTGTGTAAAGCACTGATTGTGAGTATAACAGGACATATATAACATGTAAGCGATCGCTCTGGGCTGGGGGGAGGGAGTGATCAGCGGGGACAGAGGGCCATGTCAGCTCTCACTGTGTCCCCCCCCCCACCATAGAGACAAGCAGTAACATGGGGCCCAGCTTTTCCCCCAAGGTGGACATCCTGAGACATCCTATGAGAGGAACCCCAATGTGACTGCATTTCAAATTGGTTTCCTTTAGTCCTAAATATATCTTACAGCCCGAGGGCGAGAGACATGCCATTTTATTCTAACTCTGTCTTCGTTGTCTCATATCCTCAACTGTTTCTGAATATTAATTGACGATACGGTTACCAAGAGAATCCACCCTGACTATGGGTCATTTTTTGAGATTATATATAGTTCTGTATTTATATTAAAGAAAAATCATATGTAAGATGTTTCTCAGTCTAAAGCTTAAGCAGTAATATATTTCATGTCAACAAATTCCTGCTCCGCTAAACACTGACTTCAGAACCTTTTCTGATTTGGTTTTATTGCCAGTAAGGATTTGGGGCTGTCTTGTCCTCCTCCATAACTAAAAGAAACCTACTAATTGTCATTTTTGTGTTGTGTCCACATTCATTGACTGGCCATTGTTTGTAAGACATATTCAGACTGGTGCCTTTTGATTTCAGGTGTTGCTTTCACTCTGCTAGGCTTTAGGTGACCAAAGCTTTCAGCTAAATCCTGACACTTTTGGGTTCAAGCAGGAAGAAAAGCAACAAGAAAATGACTTGCCACAGGTCCCCCGTGTTTCACAGCAGACCTGCCTCCTCTGCAATGCTCTTTATGTGGCTGTTTACTCTAGAAGTATAGATCAGATAGTAGTTTACCACGACAGGGAATGGCACACCGGTGTACGTCAGAAAGTTCCAGAGACCCAAGGGAACAGAAGTGATGAGTCCCCCCAGGCCAAAACCCCGAGTAACAAAAGTGGAACGAAGCCCAGATATGAGAAAGCACCCTCGGCATTTATTTCTGGCATGATCTGTGACCGACACAATACTTCCATCCTGTCAAATTGTCTCTCACCCTTGGGCAGTAAGATATATTTAGGACTAAAGGAAACCAATTTGAAATGTAGTCACATCGGGGTACTCTCATAGGATGCCTCATGTTTTTCTATGAATATATATTTGATATCTCATGATTTGAACATTTGTCCCCAATATTTCCATATAATGTTTTATTTGTTGCCAAGAGCAACTGTGGTTTAGAGCAATGAAGCTTTATAAAGACTCACCCTGACAGCTAATGTAGGGTCCTCTGCAGGGGGAGAATGGTCAATGGTCAGTTAGAATGTGGCCTTGCAGTCCTCTTCTGTACTAGAAGTATTTACCAGTAATTTTACTCAACGGTTACATATGATGCACAGAAGAACAACAAGTTTAGTTCATATAGTACCTTTCACCAACCCAAGGACAGAGGCTTGACAAAAGAAACAAAAGATAATCAGAGGTGGAAAATCCAGGTCCAGAAAGTAAAAATCCAGACCAAGGTTTTGTTTCAACCAGCCAACTGAGTATTAAGAGTCACTGTCACTGAGTACGCAACTAGTCGGTTGAAACAAAACTTGGGTCTGAATTTGTTCTTTCTGGACCTGATTGGTCACACTTCAGGAGATGTGAATAATTTAGTACATACTTACTTAAGGCATCAATTAACCAGTAACTAAGTGTTTGTTAAGTATTGATCCCATGTTCATTCATCATTAATCAATCAATCATGACAGTTCATGTATTTCATGGGGAAACCTGTATTAGTTCATGATTTGGTTTTGAGTAGTAAATGAGTTAAGTAATTTTTGCCCCAAGTGAAGTCTTACCATTATTAACTAATTAGTTAACTGATATCTAATATAGTTCCTGAATGGAATACAGTACATGAACTATCATGATTGATTAGTGATGAACAAATATGGGATTAGTACTTAAACACTTAATTTGTTAATTAATGCATTAAGTAAGTGTGTACTACTACATTAATCATGTCCCCTCGAGCAAAAAATAGAAGACGTAAAATGATTACAAATAACATAGCAAAGACATGACTTGAGTTTTGAGTATAGGGAAAGAAGAACTTATATGAAGGCTCTGGGGGAGGAAATTCCACGGCTTTGGGGGGAGAACAGTTTATTACTTGTAGTTATATATAACAGTTATGGCTCTTATATATTAGCTTAGCACAAGTGTAACCAATGCACTGCAGATTGTTTATCCAAAGAAATATAAGCCTAGAAATTTCACCTTAAGCAGTCACCAGGTTGAACAGAATATGGTTTATTGTATGAGTGAGATACTTCACTTATTTTTCCAGAAGTTCTAGTAAGGTATTTGGCTTATTTTATTTTATAGCCATTTCAGGTTAGCTGCCTGGTTCAAGGGTAAGACACCAATCCTCACCCAGGAAGTGACAATGACCAGATTTGCGTTCAAACACAAAACTCATCTATTTTCTTACAGGCAATGCAACACAGTGTCTTTGTGTCCTTGTTTGTAATAAAATGGATACATTAGTTGTATATAAAATGATTGTATGATGTCCTTCTGATGAAACTCCTGTTGAATTTGGAGTAAGGGCGTAAACTTGGTGATGGGTTCAATTAGAGAGTTGCAGACTGGAAGAGATTAAACTATAAAGGAGGATAATGAGCTTTAAGTTGCCATCACAGTAATCATTTTAAAGGATCTTGAGACCTTATTTGTGAGGAATTAGAATGGGCTTGCAGAGGGATAAGACAGTTCATGTGGGATTCCCTGGGATTTCAGAAAGGACTATAATAATTGAAAAGGATGCACTTTGGTTTTTTGTTACTGCTTTGGGTGCCACTTTACAATAAGACTACCCATATATAGGGTTTATGAATGGTTCATAATCTGGTTATTAATTAGGTTGTGAAACTTTGTAAATTATCAATAGACAATTAAAAAAAAAAACTTTTTTAAAATTGTCTATTGATAATTTACGAAGTTTCACAACCTAATTAATATGAACTCCGATCATCTTCCTGGTGTGCCTCTATTCTTTGGCCTGCAGCCTGGCCCCACTTCTGGGTTGGAGTGTGTGTCCTCTGCCTCCTGCAGTCCATGGAGATTCGTGGCTTCAAAAACCCTGTGAATTCAGCAGCTGCTTTTATGTTTAAATCAAGTCAAAAATTTTTAGCATCTGTTGAAATGTCAGTACAGTGATTAATAGAACAATGAAACTTTATTCAAACTCAAGATTAAACTGGATAGTTTTTTCGCATCCCATCTTGCACTCCATCAGACTTTCAGCCACAGGATTTCAACCAGTACCCGTCTGTTCAGACTCCTAACCTGAGGAGCCACACGCCCAGTATGATGTAATGTAATAGTTGGGTTTAACGAACAAATCAGTGTCATGTTTCATGCACTTTTAGTTAGGTTCTGAACCAATATTAATGCTATTATAGAAGTCTGATAAAGCAAATCTGTCTAGATCTTTGAAGCCCCACACCTTTAGCATGTCTATGTCGATTGGCTTCAAATTCTGAACTGAAGATATGTGTGTTAAAAATGGACCATCCCACATGTCCTCCATAGGTTCCCATGTTCCAGAAGGTCTGATGACCTCCTGTACCTTGGACTAAGACACACTCAGATATGCTAACAAGAACTACACCCTTATGCTGTGCTGTTCCATGTTCTTCATCCTGCTGGGAATTACAGAATTAAAATTTTAGACGTATAGTGCAGGCCACTACATACATGAACACTCTTGCATCCCTGAGTTTTTCGTTGTTTTGTTTACCAGACTGATCTTCTTGACTAGTAATTTGTACTTGTTGTGAAGATTTGGTTTCAGTTCCCAACTGATGACAGTGGCTGTTACATTGGTGTCCTGAGCCACATACTACAGAATACTGGTCATCAGTCAGAGGAGATTGCTGAAGTATTTATAAGAGGAGACCGTGTGTATTAATGAGTTTATTATGATGGTAACTTAATTCCTAGAGTCGAGTGATTTGAGCTTCTCATCCTTATCCACATAGCCATTGTGTTAAAATTTAGTACACAGTTCTGATATTCCCAAATATAATGAGGAATACAAGTAAGAATGTCATTGTACAAAGCACACATGACAACAAAGCCTTGAAACTTGGCTGCTCTTGGATGCATCCTCCATAACCTGCTTCTCTCTTTGTTTCCACAGGAAACTGCAGTCCTCTCTGACCCAGGAGAAGTCCATCAGAAATGAATAGAAGCTCGGTAAAATTGCCTTTGTGATCATCATCGTTTTTGTGTCCTGGTCGCCCATTGCCTGGGTCACCCTCATTGCCTGAGCTGGGTAATGCGAGAGCTTTTGGGGAGTGTTGGATATCCTGGGTCAGTTGGGACATCGTGGACGATGCTGGGGTTCCTGGATCAGGGTGGTTACCTGGGCAAGGCCGGGGTTCCTGGGTAATACTGTGGCTTCTGGACAAGGGAAAATTCTTGAGCTTCTCAACAATGCAGGTAATGATGTGGAATGAGGCTTCCTATCCTGGCTGGCATGTTGGGGGTCATTCTGGGCGTTCTGAGTAACACTGTGGCTTTTCTAGTTATTTTTCATTTCTCTGTCTTGTCTTTACCCAAAGAACACTGTGTAAAAACGGCACAGAGTACATGACTCACAACCTGACAGCGAAGGCCTCAGATTGTATTGTTATTAGTGCAATATACTGAGGACATATGAAGTTTATCAAAGTGAGGGCAAGTGTGGGCCCGCTGTCATTCAAGGCCATGATACCAAGGAAGTATTAGCCAAAGTGCTGCTTTTTAATGGAGGCAAGAAATACCTCTCAGCATTTCCCAAAAACGACACAACCCTGTGAGAGGCAGCACATAAAATGAAGTAGCTTGTCGCTACCCAATCCATGCGGTCTGCATATATGCGCGTATGACCACTGTCATCATATGATAAAGAAAGATAGTGCAGAGGTATACCCGTGGTGGGGGGGTGGGAGCTAGCTAGGTCATTCAACTGACCCCTAACAACAAAATGTCTGAAAAATACAACACAGTAAGTAAATAGATCCCCAATACCTGACAGCATGACAAATGACTGCTCTCACGTGAATTAAAAATTGGGCTTCCAGTCTAAATCGGGCAGCGGTTGCATAACTATTCCATGCATTTTTTGCTACCAGTTGTAAAATGTTTAGTGTACGGATGCTTCAACTCTGAGCACATGCGTGGTCCAAATCAAACAGCAGCACATGCTTGTGTACATGTACACTGTGGATGAACCAGATCGGGATGGAAGGGATCGGGTTGGCTGTGCAGAGTGGGTGGCAATAGATATTCTCTGCTTTACACATCTCCTGGTATGCTTTAGAACACAATCTACAGTACATACTTAACATGATTGCAGTGTGTTGCATGAGTCTGTAATTGAGGCTGAGCACCATTTACCTCTTTCCATCCGTAAGTCACCTGCATCACCCCCATGATCAGACTGCCATTGGAGTTCCTTAATACCCTCCCATAGTCCTCAGCGACTTGGTATGTTCGCTGCCGTAACGTAAGTCCAGCACAAACAGCACCTGCACAATCGTTACCTGCCTGCATATCATTCAAGCTCTCAGGGACCCCACTTGATACTGTGCGTTTAATAACGTCCAGGCCACTCAGACTGCCTTGGGACCTCTCAGATGTCATACTCTGCTGCCTTGAGCTATGATCTCCACAGCCTGCTAAATGCTTAGCTTTCATGTAGACTTCCACACACGTTAACTACACTTTTAGTTATTGAACTGGACAAGGAGTCAAATAACAGATTTGCTGCGGGTAATTAAAATACCACTTTTTGTGGTGAAATTGATGAAGACTCATGAGATCACCGCTAAAGGAATTTAGCCTTTGTTCAGTTGTCTATGAAACATATAATTTTCATTTTACTCCATTATCCACATAGTGCTGGTTTCCAGTTGGTATGACCCAGCTTGGCTAACTGGGTTGCATGTGAGGCATCCGATGGATTCCTATAAATGACAGAGTACATGCTGATAAAGAGGTGAGTGTGACATGTGCTCGTTACGCAAGAACCGCGAGTCATTTTGAGTGAGGTACTGGTTTTTCATTCTTTGTGGACAGTTTTCAAATAGCACCTACCAGACATCTATGAGAAGTTGTTGCAGTTTCATCTGTTTTTTTTTTTAAATATATATAAACTAAGATAGTACTGAAACATTTTGTCTGCTATGAAATTCCATCTCTTTTTGACTTGAGTTAGGATCAGATTAAAATGTCAACCAAAGACAGATTCCCACACGGCCTGCAATGCAATGCAATGGAAAACTCATCCTGGCTGTTCCAGAACCGTTTAGCAGAGCTGTTTTCCATTGTAGACACGTCGATGTTCTGTCCCCATTACTCCAAAAGGAACCCCTCTGATGGGTTGGCACCCCATCCTGGGTAGTTTTTCCCTGCCTTGTGTCCGTAGCCTGTGGGAGAAGCTCTGGACCCCCCTGCGACCCTGATTGGGATTAAGCAGTTTCCGAAAATGGATGGATGGGTTACACAGAGTGTGGGTGAAGCCGACATGAATTTAGCAGATGCTCTTCACCTGAAGTGACAAAAAAGCTTGGGGTCGCAGAGCAAGGTTAGCCCTCAGGATATTTTCTGTTGTAAATGAATCCCTCAAAAGCCAGAAACATGTGGCCACTTTGGGAAGCGACATGCAGACTGGTGCTTTGTTGACCAAATAAGGGCAGGAAACCATCTAAGAGAACATTAGATCGTAATTCACTTTAGTCATAAAGAATGATGGTATTTTAATGCAGTTAAAACATCCTGTTATTAACTGATGCAGATTTATACTGTCTACACATTATTTATATGTGTTTAATGCTAACTAATTTATAAACCTCATGTTCAAATGTTAAATATATAGATCTGCATCTTTAATTGTAGACATCTGGCAACGTGAAATCACTGCAGCTCTAACAAGCAGTGGGTTCCCATGTGGCCAGTTTTTGGATCAAGTTTGGTTGAACCCGATTCCTGATCCTCTATAGACCATAAGTTCATAATTACAGTGAATGTGGTCTTTTGTAAGCTATCCTGTCCTCTTATCTTCTTAACTGACCGAGACTTACGGTCTCAAAGAACTATGACAACCTCTGGACTTTTGCTCGCTTTATCCGCTCTTCTTGGTCATGTAGAATCTGTCCAGCAGCATATTGTCACTAAAAGTGTTATTCTCACATTGTTGGTCCCCGTTTTCCCTCCATCATTCTGATTGGCTGACATATCAGTGGTATGCTAAATGAGGTAGACTGATCGTCTAAGCTAGGGCATCATTCACACTGCTCTGCATCCACCGGAAAGTCATGTGGAATAGACTGATGGATGATCCAGAAATGCGTTTCCAAAACAAAATGTAGGAAATAATATTTCCCGTTAATGTCACCAATAAATGGCCCCTTAAAATGTTCCCAGGGCAGTTGATCCAATTGATTCTTGCCCTGATGTACTGCTGAACTATCTGTAACAAAGATGTTGGGAGACCCCCAGTCTGCGTGATGACTGAACCCACATTCCAGATTGCTCCGTTGACCGAGGACGGGGGTCAACCCGGGTACAAGGTGGGGAATGACCGAGGACGGGGCGTCAACCCGGGCACAAGGTGGGGAATGACCGGGGACGGGGCGTCAACCCGGGCACAAGGAGGGGAATGATCCAGGACGGGGCGTCAACCCGGGCACAAGGTGGGGAATGACCGAGGACGGGGGTCAACCCAGGTACAAGGTGGGGAATGACCAAGGACGGGGCGTCAACCCGGGCACAAGGTGGGGAATGACTGAGGACGAGGCGTCAACCCGGGTACAAGGTGGGGTATGACCGAGGACGGGGTGTCAACCCGGCACAAGGTGGGGAATGACCGAGGAAGAGGCGTCAACCTGGAAGTTTCCTAACAGGCAGCTGTCCCTGTGTTTCAGTTATTGCAGCTTAGTTTTCTGTGACTAGGGGCTGTGGGATATTTCATCACTCATCTGGGGGGGAGCAGTTTTCCACATTCCTTCTGCAGTTAGCTCTTTTCCTGTCTCCCCTGTGCCCCTCAGGTCTCTGCCTCCATTGGTAAATCCCACAACAGTCATGAACAGCGGCCAGCATCCAGTGCCATTGCCAAGACAGCCAATTGCGCACGATTTACAGCACTGGAGGATGGTATGATCCGGGAGCAGAGCACATACACGGGGGGAGGGGGGACTGACACGTGGGCTCAGAATGGGACCTGGGACCCAGCCCTACACCTGTCCCCACAGAGGTTCAGCAGAAGAGGAACCATGCTGACCTGTGAGGAGCATGAGGTCTCCACAAAGCAAGGTCTGCAGAAGAGCTTCACCCACAAGCCCAAGGGCCCCACAGCACCAGCAGCTGGCCTGGTTTTATAGACACACTCCCAGCCAGCCACCATGAAATCAGACGGGAAGATGAAGGATGAAGATTCAAATTTCAAAGGAGACTCTGCTGTTTCAGTAAGAAACCAGACCTGAATGGCTTCAGTAAAACAATTAGCTGTGTAACTGGGAGATAGTGTAAAGCTGTCATCTACCATGATATATACGCACACACACACATGCGCGCACACACTTTTCCCTAGGATTTTCGGTGTGTAGTGTGATGTGGTCATGTACACACTAAAACATAAGGGTGGCTTTTCCCAGCTATTGCCACTAGAGGGAGCAAGAAGTCTTTATAATGTTATTGAAGCTTCTTAAGCGGTAAGGGAACTGACAGACCGAATATAACGGGCACAGCTGCTGGAGGATTTGTGGGATGACAGTCACTGGTGATTTGTCATTGGTGGTCACGAGTGATGTGTATTGTTGAGGCAAAACTGGGGAGGAAATGAGTGGGTGGGGCTTTTATAGAGGCATTTGCTAGTTGTAGATGGCAATAAGCCAATGGTGAACAATGAAAAGTGAAACTGACTTCCTGGACAGTAGTGGAGAAGACCACAAAGAAGAATGATCACATCTGTGATAAATCCTAAGCTAAATCCAAAAATAAGATTGTCAGACAGAGTCATATAAAGCTTTTTTTATAAGTGCGTGGATGTGTATCTTTTCTCAGTCACAGGACTACTAAAAAAAAAAAAAACCAGTAACTTATTAATGTTATTTTTGGATGTGCTGGGAAGACTATCACGTTAATGTCCTGCCTGCTCTGTTATATGAGTTTAAAAACGGATCCTGGAAAACCTAGCGGTGCAGTAGCAATGCCCGCCCCCCCCCCCCCCACCAAAAAATAAAAAGAACTAAAAAAAGAACAGCCCATTTTTATCAATGAACGTTTTGTCACAAAATGGTGGAATGACTTAAAGATGTGAAACTGAAATTGACTGCAGATTCAGGAGCCACGGCGTACGATTAGCTGGAAACGGTGAAAATCAAAATGGAATACATTACATAGTTTATATATGTGACCATTAAGTGGGAGAATGGGTAGCTATTGTGCTAACATTAGTGTAGCATGTGGACAAAATTTGTGGCCAATCAAAATGCTGGGACAGAGGCTGGCATGGACACATAAGCAAGCAGTCAACCTCAATCACTCAAGTACCTGCCCAGCGACCTAATTGATGCAAAAAAAATACGTGCGATTTCATTGGTTGTACTGGGAGAAACATATGTTAACTGTGATGAAGGAAGCAGGCAAATACATACAGCTTAAAAGCTTGCATGTGTCAGGTAGCAAAATGTTCCCCTAATTAAACACTGATGTGTAGCTTCAGAGCCATTGAGGTGCAGGGCTGACAGGAACATAGAGTAGGTGTAATTCTGTTATTCCACTACAGTCCTTCAGGGTGAAAACCAGATGCTGGTAGTCACATCTTCGAGAGAAATCAGGATACGCGTTAAGTAAATAACAACAATCGAACATCTACAATATGAACCTAGTCCACCAGCTTCTGTTTGGGCACATTAGGACATAAGAGAACATATCCCCTGTTCTAAATTATGCTAATAAGTGGAATGTTATGCAGTCTATGCCGTTCTAATTCATTATTCCCTTATGTTATTACCCACATCAATGACTAATATGCATTAATTGTCACATGTCATGGTCAGGGACGATCCAAAGAGCGGCTTGTGGACAGAAGGGGATTTTACTGAAAACAGAATGAAGTAAACAAGAAACAAAAGCGACCAGGAGGGGACAAAACAAGGGCAAGAAGGTGCACCAAATACCTACACAGGCTAGAACTAGCAAGGAGGATACACTGAAAGAACATTAACAAAAACCACGAACGCAGACAGGAAACACAAATAGCGCCTGTTGCATCGCCAACAACACTCACAATGACTGACATAGACCCCAGGCACGGGCAGGTACATATACACTCTAACAAGGCTACACGAGTGACAGGAATGGTCCAGTTACTAATTAGACACAAGAATCTCGAGGCTGAAGGGTGAATGGTATCAAACACTAGGAGAGACTTGGAACAATGGTACATGACATTACTACAAAATTAAACAAAGATAAGGATAACTAGACAAGGATACAAAAACAAGGACCTATACTAAAATGAAAAAACATATTAACAAGGAAACAAAACTAATAAACAAGCAGTTCAACATAGTTGGTGCCGCCTTGAACTCACAACAGTATTTTCTCGACCACACACTTAGCCAATTCAGCCACACACAGCAGCACAGAGAGCAGCAGAACAATTTAAGGACCAAGAAAGGGGCTACGACAATCAACATCAATTGAGGAATGAACAGGATGGCCAGTGACACCTGCTGGGCAAACAGGAAACCACGGAAAATTAATGTTGCTTAATGTCTTTAAAATTTCTGCCCTGGAGTTAAATGGTTAATCTTGTTCTCAGGATGCTGATATGAATGATGGTCATAAATGGTGCTGTGAAAGTTTTAATGAAATGCCGGTTTCCACACTCTCCTCAGCTTTCAACGCCGGGAATAGAAAAAAGACTAAGGTTGTCCTGGTGGGCCCATGGCTTCCAATCCCCACAACTCTGGGCCCTGAAAGATCAGCCCCGTAGGAAAGGATTACCTCACTTATGTGACCCCCCAAGGGATCACGCCACGAACGTGTAATTGCTCAGCAGAAATACCTGCTGGCTGAAGTCAGGAGGGCTGGCACCCGTCACTTAGGCATATTTGCGGGGTGTGATAAGCGGAGCTTTTTCCCCTCACGTTTCCTGGAATGCGGTCGCCACCGGTAACCGGCTACTGTCATAAATGGCCCTGTTGTTTCATAGTGCACTGTGAGCTAGGTGACCTCATGGAAGGTTCAGTGGGGGAAAAAAAAAAACAAGCTTTTCGAGAAGCGGGCTCATTATTCCCACTCTTATTTATTGTTTTTGTTGTCACCACAGACACCGCAGCAGGAATGTGAGATTTGGAAAAGGGCTCGTTTTTCTGGGGAATGGTGTGGTACCCATGTTCTGGAAAGGCGCCTGGAATTGTGAGGAGCCAACGTTTCAGGACAAAGTGGGTAGTATTGCCTTAAAGATACTACAGAAGCACTTATATGTCAAAAGTCACGTGCTATAATGTCTACTGGTTTTAACCTGCATGTTTTCAGAGTAATTCCTTGTAGTCGAGGAAAGATTCAGGATGAAATTAACTGGTTTGATTGTGTTCTGATATCAATCCACCATATTTCCATTGTCCCCCCCCCTTTAATACCTTGAATGCATAAAGACTGTCTGACTCGGGGGTGTAACTAGAAATTCTGGACCCGTTGACAAAACGCTGCCTTGGGCCCCAAGGTAGATTTTCCCAGGTGTGGGGGCCCCAAAAGTACATTTTGGGGCCCCTATAAAGTGCTGGACCCCTTGAATCTACCCCTCTGAAGCTTTTGGTTTGATCTCACCTGCCCACTGGTCCGATCTCCCACTTTTAATTCCTGTAAAATCAGCTTTCCAGGCCGATCTTAAGGAAGTCGGACGTGGGAAATGGGAGAAGATTGGGTTGGTGAAGCTGGAACACAGAGAGACTGGCTGAGATTTTTATCCAAGGAATCTTCTACAGCCTACAAAAGTAGTATATTTTTACCGACAGATAAAGTCAGACATATTTACTGAGAAAAAATCAGGTTATTAGCTCAGCAAATGGTAAAATTTCAGGGCATGTGTGCCAGGACCTTGAAACTCTCCATAAAAAGAGATCCTCGGAATAGATCACTTGAGCAAAGTACTAGACCCTGGAGCGAGATTTATGTTACAGCACTTCTGAACTCCTTCAGTCCGGACTGAGACGGCCAGGATGTCGAAACATTATGCCACAGTAATAAGTCAGGACTAAAGTCAGATGTTCACTAAATGTAATCTGAAAATTTACCTTAAAATTCTATTGCAGCATATAGATGTCAAAAGCTACATGCTACAAACAAATGACTCCTTTATTGTCTACTTATTTTTTATGAAGACCATTTGCTTATTGATCTATAAAGAGAGCTGTAATATAATCCAGTCTGGCATTTTTTTCATTTTTCTATGGTTTGCCTCACATATAAGATAATGATGCCTGGTTTGCGGCATTGAAATGATTCGCATTAGATTTATGTTACTGAAATAAAGACAGCAAAAGTGGGTAAACAAAAATACAGAAAAACACAGTGATAGAATGGCACACAGAGCGATGGGGTTTATTGGCTGTTAAAAAAATGTCAGGTCACCCTTCAATAGGGCTCCAGTTAGCATATCTTGGGCAATGTGAAAGTAGCCACTTAACACACAGTAGCATTCTGAGAATATCCAATCAGGGGGGCACCTGAGCAGGCTCTTAGCTAATCATCAGCCAAGGACAGAGTAGAGCCAATCAGGAGAAGCCATGATCACCTCACAGGACCTCAGCTGTCCATTACCCAAGAACAGCGCTAAGTAGAGTCCTTCAGAAGGAACAGGCTCCCTCAAATGATCCCAGCTGCTCTCCATCTAACCACGGAAATGAATTTGATAGGGACGTTCCCCAGTAATCTAATTCTAACTAGTGGAGACTGGTATGAGTCACAAATCCAAGAGAGTATAGCCTAAGAGAAGCTATCATTGGAAGCTGAAGTCCCGGGAGATGTCCTGCTGTCTGAGGTCCGAAGGGATCCAGTAAAATGTCCAGCTTCGTAAATATGCGTGACTGCACTGTCAGAAAAAAACAGTACCAGATTGTACTGGGACTGTACCCTCAAGAGTCTGCCAGTTGTACCCTTAGCTGTAGGTACTTGTACCTTTTAAGATACAGAAACAGACATTCATGCCGTTCGTACCGTGGGGATGTTCCTTTGAGTCCATCTCTGTACCTTAAATTAGACTAAAAGGTACATTTACCTACAGGTAGGGTCTATTTTGCAGATCCTTGAGGGTACAGCCTCAGTGACAAGCAAAGGTACAAATTGGTATTTTTTTTCTGACAGTGTGTGAACTTCTCTGAGAAAAACCACATTAGCATAGAAACAAACCACTGTCCTACACCACCTCAGCATGCTTGTCCTGACAAATGTGTCTTGGTTCTTGTTTTATCTCATGTCACTCTTGGCTGTAGTTAAGCAGCTTCTCCTCTCTCCTGGTACCATCACTGTCAGACTCCGCTCAGTACTTACGGCCGGGGTACCCACATCTGCTCAAGCTTCTACTGATGCGACGTGTAACATTTACTGTTTCAGAGGTACCGGATACTCCGAAATATACTACAGATGAACGTCATGCCAAAAAACTCCAGCAGACACTGCTCCTCTGGTTACGACTGGTAAAGGAGTGAGGATTTTCTGTGAATCTGCCGACTCTCTGCACTCTGGTTCCCCTGCCCCCACTAGGGCCTTTTCACATGGTGTTGGTCCAAAAAGAGCATAATCCTGACATTCATGTGAGAGGGGTCTTATCTGATTTAATTTGCTGTTGAGTGACTTTTCTGGTCATCTATCTAATCCCAAGATGAAGTGGTCTGAAGACAGCATACCTGCCAACTTTAGGTTATGAAACTTATGGAGGTTTTTTGTCGTGCGGTGGGGTAGGGATTCCGGACAATAAGGTTTGCTGAGCGAGAAATTGGCCAGATTCGGAAAACCGGGAGTTAATCGGGAGAAATGGTGAATCGGGAGTATGGCTGGAGGTAGGCAGGTATGGACTGATTAACCACACCTGACAGACTGCGGGCGCCGGTAATCACAGCGGCGAAGCACGTCTCTGTTAAAGACCAAAACTGTTATCTTCTCTGTCCTCCATCTTAATTGCAGGAACATCATTAAACATTCACCCAGAGAATTCTCCCTGCACACTGTTTCCACGAGGAATCTCATTTTGTAAAAGTGATCACATTAGCAACATGTCACATTTCTAGCTAAAGGTGAATAAAATAACTCTACACATCTGACTCATTAGTGCTTTTATTTTGTTTATTGCAGCCTTAGTGACGTGCTGCGTTTGAGGCATGAGATACGTCTAAGATAGGGATGCATTTAAAGCAGCATATGTGCAAATCCTACATCTATAAAAAAACTGGATAAGCTAAAGTCTGCCGGCATGAGTGTTGGTGCAGCCTGGTCAGGGTCTTTGGGGAACCTGGATCTATGCAGCTGTCACGCAGTGTTGTTTGACGTCTTCTAGCCGGACTGTCATCAATTCCACACCCGGCTTGTGTGCATGGGAAGTGCATGGGAAGTTACGTCTCCGGAGCATTAAAGTCCGGCCAGCTAACTTCGTAACGCTGTTAACGTCACTGGAGTGAGAATGCAGCAGGTCACCCTGATTCATGCATGCATCCCCCTAAGTAGGAAATGTCCCTGAAATCCGTGATCTCCCATATGAAATCGGAATTACACTAATAATAATAATAATAATAATAATAATAATAATAACAATAATAATAATAACATTTTTTAGTTAAGTCTTTAAAGGTGTATGGCTTAGTGTTCCGTACGGCGCAGGATAACTTTATTTACTAATTAAAGTGATTTATCTGTGTCTTTTTTTATGCTGTCAGCAGGTACTTGGTGATATATTTTTGGAGACTGCTTGGCAGGATAGACAAGCACATTTATTTTTCATTGCAACAAGTTAATGTTTATCGGTCGGTCCACCGCACCAGTCCAGGACAAAATCACTTGCTTAAAATGACCTTTTCTGACCTTCTAAATGACTTTCTAAAGAGAAGCCAAGCTGTCCAGTTAACAGAAGTATTACAGTGCATTCATTTTAGTGAGCTTTTCATTTATAAAAATTTTCTTGGTCTGCAAAGACGACGACGGATTAATGTTCTTTAATGCCGGTTTTATTCCGTATTGTTTTGATTATATTACAGTTTGTGTTATTTTTGGTCCAGCCCCTGCTTCCGTGACGTAAAGGGAAACGGGGGCATTAACCTCCCCCCGACGGGGCAGCCGGAGTATCAGCAGCGCTTCGCACCCGGCAGAGTAGGCGGCTGATCCTACGGCACAGCTGGAGGACGACTGATTCACGCCGGTAAGAACCCGCACTTACATCAAACCGGAACCTGGGTCGGATGGGGGGGATGAAAAAAGACTGGGCGAACCGGAGCGCCTCCGGATAAAAGTAGCTGGGGCAGCAAGTGCACCCCTTATAATTAAACACTGTCCCGTGTGTCACAGGGACAAAAGCGGCTGACGGTCACATCGCGTCTCAGGACAAAGGCGTGTTAAAATGCACTGTCCTTAAACTTGGAGTTTAGGGGGGACTTAATTGCAGATTCAAAAGCTTGTTTCTCAGGTTCGCACTTTAATGCCTGTTTACACACTGTTCGCACTTTAATTCCAGTTTATAGCCCGCACTGGGGTGATTATGTAGGATGTATTATCTGAGTGTGAAGTTTTGATTTTTTTTTCCACAAGGCTTGTAATAATTTAATAAACGCAACATGCATTTTCCATTTGTCGTTGTAATTTTGTCGAGCACGGGGACTGTTTTATTTCAGTAATATAACGGAAAGTTGGATGGGATGTTGCACAAAAGAGCGCTTCTGTCTGTTTTAATGAATTATTCAGTTCAGGGTCACTTGACTTTTCGGTGGCATCTGGCTTTGCGTTATTTTTGTTATGAGATTTCTGCACGCAAACCCCCGGGCTAGCATTTTCACAAGATAAGGAAATACGTATGGCAGATCCTTCGTACCCATTTTACACTCGTCTTATTCGTTTGGAGTAGCCTGTTTTAATAAAAACTTGTTTATCGGAGATATGAATGACATACTTAAGTTAGCGTTTAATGTTTTTTTCTACTTTAGGTGTTTTAGCATTTTTAAAATCATTCTGGTTTCAGATATTTCTTCTGTCTCTATATTAAGGAGGTGTGAGTTGGTTATATGAAGTTGGTCCGGTGGAAATTGCACGTTCCGTTTCTTGTTTGTTTCTTTGCTGTTGTCATTTTTTTCATAATCCACGAGCTCACGTCAGAAAACACACGGCTGATCTCCAGTTCAGCTGATCGACATCCATGTGGATTTATAATAGCGAAGGATTTGGCCGCACTGCCTCGTAAAATGTCCAAATATTTGGCGGCATTTCTGAGGCTGTTTGGACCCTCTAAACAGATCGCCTATTAAAACATAAATATAGATGTTCAATCACTAATGTATTTTTAAATATCCTGTACCCCCACATTTATTCCCGACTCATTAAAATATGATACCGATCCAAATGCACTTTAAAAAATTACATTAAGATAGCTTTACAGTGTTTTCTGATTATTATCTTAAGACTTTGGTCTGAATAGTGGGTGAGTTTAGTCTGATTCAGTTCACATGCATGCGTCTAATTGCAGCCCTTTTCAGGGATAGTAAAGTGTCTGATAGTGCTTTTAAAGTCCTCGGACCCACCTAAAAATAGACTATATAAATAGATTACGTTTACATGAACATACTTATGTGTACAGATATGTTTAAAGTAGTTTTCAGTTCGGATAAACTAATTGCAAGCTGAAGTTATTAGGCCATGATAATTAATTTATAGTTTTTAAATGTTTAACAAAGCTATTTTTGTCTTGCAAAATGACTAATGAAGTTAATGTTCTGAGGGGGTCATGGTTTAAAACGTGAATGAAAATTGAGCAATAAACCTGTCAGTTTTATTTTTGTTTTAACAAAAAGGATTTTTAGTAAATGTTCAGCACAGAGCCTCCCAGTGTCTCACAGCCCCGCTCTCAGTGCCCGAGGCCCAATTTCAAGCGGCAAGTGCGTGGCAAGACGTGCTGTCAGGTGTCACCCAGATACAACCCCCCCACCCTCCCCTGTAATTTAGGCCTATGGGTAAAGTTGTACCAGCAATCCCATACTGTAGGTCCCTATAGGGCTGGTCAGTACAATCACACGTCACAGTTGGCTGCGTATCGCTTACCTTGCTTGGTCCGTGGTCCAATTGTTTTCATTTTGTTTTAAGCCCTACGATGGCTCCCAAGCGTCCTGCATGTTCTAAGCCTTCTGGTAGTAGTGAGCCTAAGTGCCAGAGGAAGACCTTGGCCATTCAGGAGAAGGTAAAACCAGAGGCGCATCTTGTCAGCAGGCAGGGCAGGCAGCTGCTTGGGGCCCCCAAGCCACTAGATGGCGAACGAGAG
>JAODLC010000044.1:5558983-5584093 GCA_026781145.1 Hippopotamyrus pictus
GATGCATGGACGTCATTGGTAGTGGCGACGTCACATGTTGCAGAGTGTGCTGGACATCTTGATAGATTGAGGTCTCCGGGCAGCACCCCCCAGGAGGAGTAGGGGAAATAAAATATGCGATTAGTCAAAGTATCCCCTTGAGCCCTCATCTTCTCAGCAGCATTGACACCTTACTCATTGCTCTTCTTGTCCCATCTTCCTGCTCACTAAGGCCAAGTGCAACCATCTTGACTCCCTCGCGGGGAACAGCAAGAACAATGCTGAGAAATCTCCAACTGACAATTGTAGCAGTAAGTTGTTGGAGCTGGTTAAAGCTGAGAGGTGTCGCTTCGCTCCTACCTGTCAGGTTAGGATTTACTAACTAACGCAGGTTGATGGCTTCCTTTCTTGAGCCTCACAATCCTGCACTTGACATGGCTCCATTGCAGGCAGCTCCTTCATTCATGTTGCCACTCATATTTACTGGCACCACAGGGTACCGACGTCCAATTACTGCTATTTGGCATGTATTTTATTTACTAGTTATTTTAGTGCTTTACCATCCATATTATAAATAACGTGATGCAAACTTTACAGTGGATTTATTGGCCATTGTCATTCATACTGTGATGCATATAAATACTCATCCACATGTCAAGGCCGCCTGCACCCACGGAGCGTCAGGGTGTGGTTTTCGCGAACATCTTGCAAAGTTTCCACGCTTTGGTCTTCTGCCTTCTGATGGCTCTCCGAGGGCAGCGAAACCTCTAAAGCTCTTGGCCCAAAGCCTTTGTCTCCCCATTCGGCTCTTTATCCTTGCAGAACATCTGCGACGGTCTGATCTGAATCGCATGTGTGCTCATGTTGGGATGAAACCCTCGGTGTCCTTTAAGATTTCCCTGCCCCTGGGACACCGGAAAGACCCCATCTTTCACCCGTGGCTGTTTCTCGAGCTTTTCGAGCTGGACCGCGTGGTGTGCTGGACAGTTGGGGGGGCGAGGCAGGGTAGGGGGGTGACTCTTCCATTTAGCCTTTCTCTGGTGCTCAGCGTCCCGACTGAAGCGATCAGGCAGCTGTCATTATGCTTGGGCAGAGCTTAATCCCCCCCATTACCGATGGGATTATACCAATCCCGTCCGATATCCAAAGAGGTCCCATTGCAATGCTGCCCATGACATCCCTCGAAAAGATAAAGATAAATAACAATTGCAGCCTTTATCTGTGGCGGCCTGGATGACAGGAACATCCTGTTTTATTTCAATACTCACTTGGGCAGAGGAAGCTTTTAACCCTAGCGGGTGTGTGTGTCTTGCACTCTTAACAGTTTACTCTGTAAACACTTCAGATCGGCCCACACTGAAGGCTTTAAGTGTGCTTCCTTCCAGCCTGTTCCCGCTTTTACTGCACTTTCAGTCTGTCTCGCTTTGTCCTCCTTCTTTCTCTGTTTGAACAGAGGAATTACAGTCTCCTAGTAACACCCCCCACCCCCGTGACGACTGAACAGCAGTGATGCTTTCTGAGGATGGACAGAGATTCCCGCTTTGGCCCTGGATGAACGCCACCTCATCTTGTAAAAAAAAAAAAAAACAAAAAAAAAAACATTCTGTTTCTTGTCAGGGAGCAGATTCGTGACATTCATAGACTGAGGCAGGAAGAGGCCGGCTGACTGTAAAAGTGAAGGTTTATAATCCAAATGAGGTCTGTATGAAAGCTGCTTTGGCTGGAAGGCCCCGCCACGGCTTCCAGTGAAATCTAAACGCTCGAGCCCCTGTAATCTCACGGCACGTTCAGCTGCACCCGTCGCTCATGAGCTGGGCGCCCGTGCCAGGCCAGCTGCAGTAACCCACACCACATGATTTATTTTTTGACCCAAATGAGGGCAGATTGGAGCCGTTTTGGTGATCAGGACGGTAGTATCGGTATCTGTAATGGCCACATACTTCCGATTCTGGAGTCTTAAAAAAATCCTGCTCTTCTCTGTAATTCAGCCTGAGAAAGGCAACCAACCCCCATTTCATCCACAGCTGCATGCAGACTGAAGGACATCCTGCGGGGCACTAGGTGGCAGAGCAGTTAAAGGCAGGATGATTCAGAAATGCTAGGGCTGTGTTTCAGCAGAATGAGCAGCCTTGGAAAATGAGTGAAAGGTAAAGGCATATAGCAAAAGGGTCTTCAGCTCTTCTGGAAGGTAGGACACAAGGAAGAGGCTAGACATTGAGATGGGGGGGACATCTTCAGCAGTATTGTTACTAACTTGATCCTTCTATAATCATGCTTCACTGTTTATGATCATTTCTCACTCATGGGAGTTTTAATTATAGAAAAATGTTTTGAGGGAAGAAGGAAAAATGATTGGTTTAGAGAGATAACCAATCAAATGTCTTGGTCCCACTTCCTCTAGTTGCTTGGATCCACTTCCTCCACAATCTGATTGGTTATCTCCCTGAACTAATCATTTTTCTATCTGCCCTCAGAACATCTTTGTGTAAGTAAAACTCCCACAAGCTCATTTCTCACAATCATTTTTTTCTATATGATGCTTCAAAACTTTAATTTTTTTTCTTCTCTTAAAGGTGAGCTCTGTATGAACTTAAAATAATGTGACCCATCTCTCAGTTCCCACAGCCAGATAAATGGCTTTGCCATTGAGTGCATAAGCATGCTGGGACATAATTGGTCTTGAAGACCCGACATTGTTCCCATGGAGACAGCCCAAATAACAGAACGATGGTCTTTCTGTAATTTCTCGGAGCCATACTCACCATCTGCGTCATGCTTTCCTCACCTCTGGCCCCACCCCCTCCCTCCTCCCCTCTCTGTAAAGTCTCTGGTCACGTGACCTGCAGACTCAGGGTGTCAGTGTTGCTCCAAAGGGTTCAGCTTGGCCTCGCACCATCCCAGCGGGTCATTTTGTCTCACAAACAACATCTGAGGCTAATGAATTACATCCTGGGATGAAAAAAATGTTAATTTAAATCACCCTTTCTGGTTTATTGAGCTCTGGGGCCATGACCGAATAAGGATTGATTACTGAGGGAGGTGTTCATGGGACAAAAAAAAGACTTTTTAATGCCATGCCTGTTCAATATCATAAGAGACATTTATTCTTCACTCCTGGGGGAGGAAATGAGAGCGAGTGTGGTCCAGGGCAGAGGGAGACTTGGCTGCTTTGATGTAGGTCCACTAACAGATGCCAGTACAGTGCAGGGTGATGAACGCGCCAGGCGGTTAGGCGGCATGTGCTGCTACATCTGCTCAGGGAAGCACACCAGGCCATCCAGGTGGCGCAGGGCTGGCAGCCGAGACTGGCAGGAGGGTGAGGAGAGGCAGGGCACGCAGGGAGGACAGACACTGCTCTCTGAGTCTCTGACCCAGACCATTGCAGTATCTGTTTGGGTTTGGTCTAGGTTTGGTCTAGGTTTGGTCTCGGTTCCACCTTAAAAACTCATTACCCCTGTTGATGTTTGTTTCTTAAAATATCCGGCTGGAAGTGCCCCCCGCCCCCTGCCAGTGGTATAAATGGGCACGGCTCTGCCTTGCAATCGGCACTCTCGGCTGACGGGTCCGGGGAGGTCCAGGAAGCCCAGGTTCTGCCCACCTGCTTTCCTCCAGGTTCTTTCGCTCATTTGGTAGGCTGAGCTCTGAGTATCCAGGCCAGTGTATTTTAGGGGTGGGGTGGGGTATGGGGGTTTATGGCACGGTTTTGTATATTATCTATGTGCCTCAGGTCTATTTGCTTTTAGCTGTGTGCTGATCCTCCGTGTCTCCCCCCCTCCGGTTGTCCTGTGTCTCTTAGCTGTAGTCTGGGTTGTTTTTCGATTTCCAGATGAACATCTGACCGACGCTGTCTTCTTGCTACAGCAGTAATTATTAATTATTAAAAAAACTCCTGATTTGTGAGATGCTCTATGAAGATGACGGTCTGTAGAACTCAAGTCCTTTATGCCGATCGACTCGCTGAGCAGAAGGGCCCTCTAACCTGGTTGTTTTTTTTTCGACAGGAATTTTCAGAGCTGCTAACTACACACCTGAACTCCGTCTGAACTCCACCCGAATCCCAGCGAAACCCAGCGTGACCAACTAACATGAGCAGCAACTACAGCGTGTCCCTGATGGGCCCAGCTCCTTGGGGGTTCCGCCTGCAGGGGGGCAAAGACTTCAACATGCCCCTCACCATCTCCAGGGTGAGTCATTCTCTAGGGACCCCCCTCTCTTTGCCACACCTCCACCCCCAGATCTCCTCTGCCTTGCGTCATTGCACTACTCACACCCTTGGAATGGCGGAGTGGCCATAAACCATGATTTATCTCTGTCTCCTTAACTCATCCACCGAGAGTTTATCCTCTGCTGTTACCAAAGCCAATGCTGATGCATGATTGACTGATTCAAGCCCTTGTTCCCAGCTGTGTGCAACCTGTCCGTGTCGTCCTTGTCCCGTGAAAGGCCGTCACTCCGCTGAAAGCGATCTCGCTTATTTTTATTTGCCGTCACACTTCTCGGTGCTTTTACGGCTTTTCTGTGTCGCTCTGGTTACACTTGCCTGTGAATAAATAAAGCCAAAGCCTGTTTCTCCGCAGTGCAGCTGCCGAACGAGGATCCGTCTCTGGAACGGACTCACTGAGCGTGGCGGGTTTTCATTTAACTCCGGGGCTTCGATCTGTCGTAAATTGTTTCCTCAGATATGTACAGAGTGGAGTAGCCACACGGGGCACGCGTCGAACATCCCAGCAGCTCTGCGTCCGTCCTAATCCTGGCGGGAGGAACAGGAACTCGGCGGCGAGTAGAGATTTGCGGTCCAGCGAGTGCTGCGGATCTCACACACGGCATGGCTTCCTTTGCGTGCGCGCTGTCGGTCATGTGCGTCCCTCTCTGGCTCCTTGGGATCGCTGCACGGCATTGTGGGAATGGCTCTTCCCCGGGGGCTCCTCTGTCAGCCATGGGCTCCGGCGACAAACATCCCATAATTAGCCTGGGACTCTGTCCATCAGCACCCCATCTCTGTCAGCGCCCTTACAAGACATTAGTCACCATCCATAAAAACCATTGTTGTCAGTTTGGTGGAAAACACGCTATAAAACTGAAAGGCACACAGGCACACAAACACGCACGTGTGCCAAGAACTGATGGGCTGCCCATTTATGGGAGGAAGCTCTCCTTGTTCTTACTTGACTCATCCTGATGGCCAGAAGGCTCTGATTGGTACTCCCTGTGTGTCCTCTCCCACCTGACTGGTGCTCCCAGTATGTCCTCTCCCTCCTGATTGGTGCTCCTGATGTGTCCTCTCCCTCCTGATTGGTACTCCCTGTGTGTCTTCTCCCTCCTGATTGGTGCTCCCAGTATGTCCTCTCCCTCCTGATTGGTACTCCCTGTGTGTCCACTCCCACCTGATTGGTGCTCCCAGTATGTCCTCTCCCTCCTGATTGGTGCTCCCAGTATGTCCTCTCCCTCCTGATTGGTGCTCCTGGTGTGTCCTCTCCCTCCTATCGGTACTGCCCACTTCGTGTTTACGAGTCTCGATTTTGTTCTGTTATTTTGGACTTTTGGGCCAAGCAGGTGTCTGTGTATCTTTAAATTTTTATTTTATTTATTCAGCCTTATTACACTGTTTTCTTTGTACTGACCTCTATGGTCTGGTTACCAACATTAAACTTTAGCGACTACAAATAACTGTGATAAAGCAATGAACTACTGTTATATTTTAAGGTCTAATTTGTATACATATAATTTATAGACATAATTTTAAAAAACACATAAACTTAATACATACATACGAAATACATACATAAGTCTTATTATGTGGGTAATATTTATATTTGTCGTTAACACTACATCATTTTTTAATACTTAAAATCAGGGCTTGCTCAACACCCCAGTATATCACAGTGCCAAAGTGTGAATAAAATATTGGCTCAGATTGAAATGAAGTAGGCAGGAGGAGGTGGTGCCCAGGACCAGGGCATGACCAGAGGTGTCCACGTGGCGTGCTTGGATCAGCTGGTGTTTATAGCAGTGCTCTATCTGTTCTTATTATCTATGGTCATTTCGTAACTGGTTTGCCGAGCTCTAATTCTGACGGGTCACATGACACACGTCTGGGTTTTTTATTTGTAGGCTTTTTGGAGGGGCCTGGTTCTTTTCAGGCATGACTGAGCAGACCCACGGACAGCTCTTTGGAGGGCAGTGCCATGACTGTGCCTGACCAGACTCAGGAGACTGTGGCCTTTAATATTTCTTCCTGGTATGTGTCACACACTACACTCACGGCCCCCTCTGCTCTCCTCCTTCCGCGTGCCGTGAGGCCTTGGCGTACCTGCCAGGGAGGCCTGCCCTCAGCCAGATGGGAAGGTGGCGGCGAGGAGAGAACACTGGGGCTTTTCAGAGTTCTAGAACACACCCAGTGTTCCACCATCGTACCAAGGCCTTCTGGGATATCGCTTGAATGTAGAAGCAGGATTCGAAACGACAGTTCTGAAGTTGGGCAGAAAGGGTCTTGTCCGAATACACCCGCATGGTTAGGGGAGCCGGTGGCCTGGTGCCCAGCACCATTCCCACACAAACAGCCCTTGACCGTGTGCGCGCTCTGCCTTGTCCAAACACTTTAAAATAGGGCTGCAGTGTAAATTTATTTTCTTTTTCCATTTGCAAACCCGGATTTATTAGGGATTAAGCGATAGACCGTGGACTTACAGAATAATAAGCCTTCAAACGAGGCTGTAAAAATCCGCCTGCGGGCCGTGTGCCGGAAAGAATGCGCTTCTCTCCTAGTCAGACGTAGGGGGCGCTGTGGTCGTCCACACTGTGGAGTCGAGGTCGGCTCTGACAGAAACGGCAGCTGTTGTGGAGAGAGGGAGGCTCCAATTTTAAGGTGTCGTTTTCACTGTTTGATAGCCCTCAGTCAGCCTCGGACCTGCCGGCCAAGCCTCCCCCCTCCGTGGTGTGGTGGAAGGCCTCTCCGCTCTGCACTGCATGCTCTCTGACCTACACGGTCATGTGCAAGGGGAGGGGGATGTTGTCCAGGTATCACGGGTTTCCGAGTTGGTCAGATCAGCACGCTCCTGGGGTGTTTCTCAATACCAAGAACGCAAAGATCATACTGGTCGGCTAAATTGCCTCCAAATAAGTAACTTGGTCCACAATGAATCATGGGATTGGTCCCGTTCGGTGAGGATGCAACCAATTTTTACCATCCTCTATACTTCTGTTCTTAGTGTTGGAACTGGTTTTTGGCAAAGGAGGATGATGTAAAACGGGTACACAAGAACACAAGTACACTTTTTGAGGAACAGCCCTGGAGTAATGCATCTGGACCCATGATGTTCTTTGGATTACAAATAAAATGCAGGGAGAGCTCCAGAGTTTGCTTTTTATTGCCCACAGCGATTGGTTGCCGATGGCATCCTGCCTCTACGCTGTCAGTCCATGCGGGCACATATCACAGGAGCCATCTCATGTTGTACAATCTATACACATGCATAATTTATGCCGCAAAGCAGGAAGAGATCTACGAGCGGCCATTGATCGCGCATACTCCTCTTGTCAATGCTTGCGTTAGCTAGCTAAGCACTGATGCTTTTACTGAGTTGTAGGAACAGGCTTTTTCATCGATATTCTATTTCCATAAGTTCTGGTTATATATAAAGATAGGATAGATAAATAACTGCATGTCTGTATATGAAACATATTTTATGTGTGTCTACATCAGAGGTGGCCAATCTTATCTTTAAAAGGCTGGTGTTTGCAGGTCCGTGGGATAACTTTCAGGTCAGCTGTTCAAACTCAGGTGCGAAGACTTCAGCCAGTTAGTCCTGTAATTAGTAATCTAATTAAGGAGCTGCAGTGAAAACTGCATACACAGCAGAACTTTATGGATAAGACTGGCCACCCCTGGTCTGCATTGATGACAGACGTGTTGTTTGCATAGATTTATAGTTGCAGTAGAAGATGAACATCTCTGTAAGCCTCATAGATGTTTTATTTGGTTAAGGAGGATGAAGACGCAGGTCCTGAGTCTTTAACGCCCGGCTTTCTTTCCTTCCGCTCGCTCGTCTTCCCTCCACAGCATTTAGGGAGAACAAACAAACATTCTCCCTTCCAGAATAAAGAGCGCAACTTGTTCTCTAGTGGCAGGAGTCAGGAAACAGAGCCCCAGATGGACACGGATGTCGAGGCGGTTTTACTGGAGAGACATGAGAGCAACAGACAAGAAGATGGATAGAAACCAAATTGAAAAACACAGACTGAACTGGACTTGACGAGACGGCGGTTGGGTTTAATGAATACAGTGTCAGAATGAGTTGGGCCTGAAATGATGAGCTGTGGAAATAATACAACCAGTAGATCATGTGACATGGCATGATTCACACTGAAGGAGAGTAGGGGGTGGGCTACTGGAATTTCACACCAGTAATACACAGTGATCTTTTTCCCTATTTGAAGGGGTTTCTAGCTGGTCGTTTTAGCATGATCTGGGTCCAGGTCTGAATTCTGCAGGGTGACGGAGAAAGCTTGACCTTACATTTATGTCTTTTATCCCCCGCCCCCCTTCATGGGCCTGTGGATTGTACCGCTGCTGTATTGGGAGCCACGTCATTCTGGGAGACTTCAAAAGAAAATAAATGTCTGTATTAGAGGTCTCAAAGATTCTCCGTTCATGAACGATAACAGATGTGGGTTCACTGTGTTTGCACCTGCAAGTTCAACAAACATAAGCTCATGTTTTGCCGCAAGGTGCCCAATTCAGAGAGTCGGAGAGTTTTCCTGACACCACACAGACACACGCTCACTGAAACACACACGCTCACTGCCTCAGTAGACTGGTTAACCATCGCTGAGGAGTTAGACACCCATCGTCTCATGGCTCCGTGACATTAACTACCTCTACATTTTGGTTGGTGAACATTCCCCGTTTTCGCTGGCTGTCCAGACACAGTCATTGTCATTCGCTGTGGGCAGTGAGACTCCAGTTCTCTGCGTGTCACCGTCAATGTCACCCATGTGAGTTACAGCTCTACAGTAGGCACGCAGCCAGAGAGGAACTCACAATGCAGGCCGGGCAGCCGAGATAGAGCGGCTATTAACAGCCGGCCCTGGGTCTGTCCTCTGCGTGCAGGAGTGACGGAATTAGCCTAAATGACCCCACAAATGTCCGTGGCAAGTCTGCTGGCCCAGGCGGCACCGCGCTCTGGGAGGGGCACCATATATAGCACAGGGCCTGGCAGTTACGTTTGTAAATCCTGCTTTATTTTCTTTCCTTCAGCTATTTTCTAACCACATACCTTCTCTCTGCTCCGTATTCCTGGTCAAGCTTCTTCTGGCCCCCAGGACCGGACTGACACGCGACAGATTCATGTTAGCATTAGCTAGCATTAAGTTACCCCAATGGCATAGGAGAGAGTTTGATATTGGGGAGACATAACTTAATCATTTAAATACAGCAGTCTGTTTACTGGGGGGCTGAATGAAGCCAAAATAAAAATTGCGAGGGACATGTCCCCCCAATTCCCTCCGGATTCCATGCCTCTGAGTCACCAAGCTGGTTAATCATACATATTGATTGTTGATAATAATACTGCTTATAATGAAACTAGTCCCATCTCCAATTTCCTATGATGAAAAGTTTTTTATATAAGAGGAGGGGCAGTGGTAGACTGCAGTGCAGAGGGGCTGGGGGAAGTTGGTGGCATCAAATGCTGCTGGAAACGGTAGCTGGAAGATGAGGGCACTGCTGCCAGGCCGCATCCCTGCCAGTACTGTGCCTCTGCTGTGCCCATGTTTGGTCAGATTTTGCTGCCGCTCCAACCCTAAAACCCTGCCCTGTGACTGTGTCCCAGTGCTTGATTATAGCCTTGGATAGATAACTCAATGATGGCTGGACTGAGTCCATTCTGGCCTTTGGCCTCCCCTTTATCACCACTGACTTCCCCAGGAGATTCCCGTCATTCCGGAAGATGTCCTTCACGTCTATGCAGCCAGCCATTTATTTGTGCAATTCACTGACGGAAGTTCCAAAAGTGGAGTTCTCCTCAGGTTTTTCTTTTAAAACCCTACTGCCTGTCGCAGAGTCTCAGTGACCAGAACTGATGGTCAACCCCATGATTTCACCCAAGAATGCGCTAACCCAACGGCAATCTCCTAAGACGGCTACGTGACATAATGGGATGCCACCTGCACTAGTGGCCTGCAGTCCTGTAATCAAGGCGACCCTCATCACCACACACCGCTCATGTCAGAATGACTGCATCTTTGTTTATCTGTTGCTAGGTTGAGCTGTCTTCTGCTGGACTTTCCTATGATGTCGTGCGTTCAGGGAGCCCTCGTGAATATTAGCAGGCTATGACTCGAACAAGGGGCTCAGGCCCCACTGCTAGGGGGCGGGGGGGGGGGGACACACCCTACCCGTTGAGGTAGATACAACTCCAGGTGCCGTGCCCAAACAAGACCGAGAGGCTGGCTTTCTGAATACGGTTGAGGGGAGGCGGGTACGGATTCGAAACGGAGCCAAAACGCCAGGGCCAGAACTTGTATCTCAGTTTTCGGAGCGTAAGAATCTGTTAACGTTTTATGGGTTTGGCATGTGCGTGGAGCCGTGGCTAAAGGAACGTGGCTTTTAAGTCATTTTTTGAATAGCTTACTGGGTAATAAATCGTTGCTTTGAGTTCTGTGCGCAGCTAGTGGGTGAAAGGAACTCTGTTAAAAATGTGCAGTGCTCAGACTCTCCAGACGGGCCACTCTTTTGATCGTTAAGAGAGATTTCGGGCCTCTGTCATGGCTTATGAAACCCTTTGTGTGTTATATTGAATCTTACTGCTAGATTACTCAGTTATTTATAGGTAAGTGCAGTTGGACTTGAAGGCACTTAGCCACCTCCATCTGTGCCTTGTTTCTGATGCCTGGCATTTGGCTGTACCGTTGAGTACCGTTGGATATCTGTGCCTCCCATTTAGAGACGTAATTACAGGGGTTATGATGGAGGTTGCGTCCAGAATATTCATGCGCAAAGCGGAACATTTCGTCCTTCTCTGGAGGGTTATTGTGAAGAATCTTCCGGTAATAATGTACCAGGTGACTTTAGGGTACGCGTGATGCCACAGTTCCCCGCTAGGCCGCTTCACGTTGTCGCGGTTCAAAGTTTAGTTCTCATTTACATTTCTGCACGTCTGCAGTGAGCGGGACTCGGAGATGTCAGCACTTGGCCCCACGGGCTCCATAAATCTTGCAAACGTCACATGCGTGACGCAGATGCTTTTGAGGATACTGCCAGCAGCTGTACGGTACTTAACCGTGGTAGTTCCCCTTCCACAACACAGAACTGTAGACTATCAGTCCCATTCCAACTGTACTAACTACCTCAGCCAGCACAGAAACACACTTCTACTTTCAATGTTTGGATTGACATGGCATTGCTGATTGGATAATGCTCTGTTTTGGTTTTGATGAGACACAGTGACTGATTGGCTAGTTGTGACATGTCCTGTGCTATGTCCCGCCTGATTGGGTGGAACAGACCTACAGTTAAACCAACCTGATGCAGGTTGGGAGTGCTTTAGTGGAGTGCGAGACCAACTGAGAGTGAGATTGTATTTCCAAAGTCTGTTTTTAGCCTCAGACTCAGGCCTGAACCAGATGAATGTTATTTAACCTGCAGGCTCCTATTCCAGAAAAAAAATATTTGGAAGAAAGGGAATAAAACAATAAACTTGGTATTTCAGTACAATATAATAGGAGGCTTTTGCCAAGGTTGGCTCACAGTTTACTTAATGGTATGTAACATTCTGCAATACTTGTTACTCTTTGGTTTACTTGATATGGGGGGCAAGTCTGTCACAGCAAAGGAGAACAGTGTAGAGGTTCCTGAAATTTACCCTTCATTCACCTTTCCGTTCTTTGGCGGGTTCTGTCTGTCCTGGTTAGCGTATACTAACCTCAGTCCTATGAAGTGAATAGCGTTTCTGGTTCCTAACTGCTGAAGATATGAAAATGAATTGCCTGTACTCTTCCAGGTGTCTCTGAAAGAACTGGTTTGCTGCATTTCCCCATTCAGGGTGCATTCCTTTCTGTTACTCTTACAGGATAAGCGAGTGTGATATGGTAAACGTTAATATAAGTGGGTCATTAAGGCCCGATACTAACAACAGACTAATGAGTGTTTGTCTGCCAACAGATTACGCGAAGACCTTCATTAGCTAAAGCTGGTTTTGCGATGTGTCAAAGATGCCCGTAAGGAAGACTGTTTCATATTTTTTGGCTTCACACAGAACTTTCCAGGTTGTACCGGATGTGAGAGATTGCCATGTTTGCTGATGGGGAGGTCCTTCAGCAATACAAAGCAGCTGCAAGGGGCTGAGCTTGCAGATGTTCAGTCTGCGGTGACTCACCTGCAGCTGGTGAAATGTTTGCGAAGCACTGCATCACTGCGGGATAATTAAACGTAAACCTTTATCTGGAGCCTGGATCCGGATGCCTGCATTTTCTGTTTGGAAGTGGCAGAATTCCTCAAGTTCGATGGGCGAAACGTCTATGTTAACACGAGTCAGGGGGGAGATTATCAGGTTTACCAGTTGGCTGGATAAGGTTTTCCACAGTGATATTAGGGGAAGTTTATGCATTCTGAAGACTTCGCAAATGTCGATTTCAGTGTAATAGATGATTACTTTTAGGTTCTGTTTGTTTATATGGTTCCGTTGATGCAGCCAGTGATTATTTCGCTTTTTTGCGGCTGCTCTGCCAGGCGGTTGGTAGGCTACCGGTATCCTTCATTCTTTTCCCTCTTTTTCCGTTGACGGCGTGGCTTAGCATAGCAATGCAGCTCCAGATGGAACATTCTTCTCCTGGGTCGGCACTTGGCCTTGCGAGCATGCTGGCATCCTTCACCAAGCTGTGCTTCTACATGTTCATCTTTAATTACACAAAGACTTTGCTTGTTCTATGATTAAATGTCTTTTTACAGATGCTGCAGCTCCAGGCTACAGTTTTTTTTGAAAGACCTCTTCTGCCATTTTGTGTCCATGTCAAGGACTTGCATTCTAGACTATGGTGTCTGGTTAATATAGTCAGGCTGTGATTATGGCTACTTTTAATCCCACTAAGATCCTCGCCCTTCTCGGATTCACGATCATGAATTAGGCCTGGTTTCACAGGAGGCCTGATATTGGCAAGCTGTGCTATCCTGTGTGCAGTGAGGCGACAGACACTGGGCACTGAGCTGGTCCCAGCACAGCCTGTCCTTCCTGAACCAGACTCCCATGGCTGGCCACTCCCATTCGCTGCCATTCTCCATAACCACATTGAGAAATTTGTATGATTTTATTGGGAACATTAATCCTGACTTAGACTGAGAGGATGGGGAGTTTTACTGTGAAATCTCTGCAGGCCTCAAGATGGAGAGTAGCAGGAAAAATAAATACTTAAGCATTGATAGTTATTAATTTGCTTAACTTCCTTGACACGGCCATTTAAAGGGACATAATAGCCCTTTTGTATGTAAGCAGAATAGGTAACTCTTTAACTTCAACGTTTGCGGTCTGGCTGTTAAAGCCCATGTCCCCTGAAGCCCGGGAAAACCCAACGTTTCTCGTCGGGCAGAATGTTCTGGGGTCGTGAACAGATCCTCTCTAGAGGAGATCATCAACTTGGGCTGCAAATTTCGAGCAATATGGGTAGCCCTGGGTTTGTCACCTACCCGCCACATCCCCACACCATCTACACAGAGTGCTGTTTTGGTTATGTAGCCATGGCGACACGACTCAGACGTTCTGGAAACCGAGCAGGAGAGTTGGAGTGACCCCATGGTGTTCTTTCAGTCAGGACGGCACTTCTTCTTGTATATTTTGCCTCTGCTCGCTCCTCTCTCTGCGTTGTTGTGATACGCAGGCCATCTGGGCCACAGCTGCACGACGCGTCCCGTGAAAGCAGACCTTTTCATGGGTGCCGTCCACGCCGAGGTCTGAGGGGGTTCATGACTAAAGAGGTGTCATGTAAACAAACAGTGACGCAGCCCTGGCGGCGAATCCCGTCCTCTCTCTCTTTGCGGGGGACGTCTCTGCGGATGCAAGGCCCCGAGCACTACCTCGGGGCGGTCTGCACTGCACACGTGGCGCAGAAGAGGCGGTGTGGACTGTTCTGCTTTTGATTGGCACTGTCTGCTGCAGGAATTCCACTGTCCTGATTGTGAAAAGACGGATGAGGTGATGTTCACGTCTCCAGACGACTTCCAGATGAAACCAATAACACGCCCTGCCACGGGCACAGACTTAACTGCCAGACCCTGATTTTATATCTCGGAAGCTCCATGCATATATTTAATTCTTTCTCAAGCTTCTGCTCGAACGCACCGTGTCATCACTGTGAGTTATTAATAAGGCTGAACATGTATCAGTCATTTGGAAATAAAACGCGCAGTTAAAACAAATTTTCCACCGGACACAAAAAATATTGCTGTGAAGTGATGGAGAACAGCTCGTATCTTCTAAGTGCTTTAGGTGTGGGGTGTTCATGGACGGCGATATGGACGATTCAGCTGAAATGTTCTGCTAACCTGTTTCTGCTCTGATGTCTATGTACAGTGAATCCAAGCATCGGACTGCTGGGAATTACTAACAGCCATCAAGAAAATGAAATTTTTGAGAATAGACACACCTTCCTACAGTACACACACCTCATCTGTTTGTTTCTGTTCATCTTCAGTTCATTTCCGCATGCGGTTTTCTGTGGAAAGCATTCATCTAGATTTTCATGATGATAAAATATCAAGTCAGGTTGAAATTTTAGGCTGAAATGGGTGAATGAATAAGGCTGTGATCACACTAGGATTTTTGCATTGACATCTCCTGGTCTAAGTATGTTTGAGGGAACTCTACTTCTGGACTGGAGTTTCAGCAGAAACTATCCCGCGTTTGATTGGAGGAGATCCTGGGGCTTCTCTCCACACCACCAATCCCCAGCCATGTGTTTTTTTTCTCTTTTCTGACTGGATGCCCTTATCTCGACATACTACATATTGTACATTTTCCTGCTGAGATCCCGTCAGTCCATCAAAACTGCATTTTTGAGTACTTGCTTGAAGGTGAAAGGAGCAGAAGTTCCATCTGATAAGAAAGTCAGGTAGAGCAGGTGAGAATGTACTGCGACTGATAGATTGAACGTGTCACCACGGTCCTACCCATCACCTGTTTGACGACACTTCTTGAGCCCAATGTCCTGCAGAGTGTTGGTTGAATGATCCTTGAGATCTCAGTTTAACTTGCACAGAATCTGCTGTACTTAGCTGTATTTTCTGATCAGGGACAGTTTTCAGACAGCTGATGTTAATATTTATTTTTTTCATCCATCCGTCCATCCTGGTCGGGGTTGTTGGGGACGGGGGAGCTAGGGCCTGTCAGGCAGCCTAGGGCATGGAGCAGAACTACACCCTGGATGGGAAAACTGCTCTTAAAGTTTCATTTAAAGTGTACTGTGTTGCTTTGTAGAAAGTGTTAGCTGCTACATGCAGCTGTTTAAATAATCAATGTCTCATTTTCAGTATTATTGATCATTTTGAGTCTTTCTTTATTGAAGCTTTATTCTTTAATTATCACTGATCCAATGCAGCCCATTGGTTAGCACTATTCCTTCACAGCAGGAAGGTTAGGGGTTCGAATCCCGCTGCATGTGTACAGTCTCGCCTGGGTTTCCCCTGGATACAGCAGGCTCTTCCTGCTGTACAAAGCCATACAGTATGGCTAATTGCCCTTGGGGGGTGATGGAGTGTGTGCCCTCCAATGAACTTGCGTCCATCCAGGGTGATACCCCTGCTCTCTGCAGCCTGGGGGGCCCAGCAACCCTGACCGGGATAAGGAAGATGAAGATGGTTGGTTTAAAGAAGGCATGACAGCCAAGAACAATGTGTGTGTGTGTGTGTGTGTGTGTGTGTGATTAGGTTTATATTACATTGTGGGGACCAAATGTCCCCCACAATGTGATAAAAACCTGTTATTTAGACGTTGTGGAGACCATGTTTCTGGTTCCCATAAAAATCTGTGAATACAATCAAAAAACTGAAAATCTCAAAAGTCTCATATTTTCTTTGGTTACTTATGGTTAAGGTTAGGGCTGGGTAGTGGTTAAGGTTGTCCCCACAAAGATATAATTACAAACCTCTGTGTGTGTGTGTGTGTGTGTGTGTGTGTGTGTGAGAGAGAGAGAGAGAGAGAGAAAGAAAGAGAGAGAAACTTTACTGTACTTTTTTGACAGCACCACATAACTCCTGTTATGCCAGTAAGAGCAGTCTGACTTTTAGAGCACGGGTCAGTTGTCAATAAGATCACAGGGGAAATTTCTGTCAGCAGCAGTAATCACATTCGTAACATTTATGACGCTACAGATATGCCACTACATTTCTCTGCAGTATGGACAGATCTAAAGTCGGCATATCCAGAAAGGATCAGAGTTATGGGTCTGGCTGGAGATCAGGCACAGTAAATATCAGCGTGTGCTCAGCTGTTCCCATTGAGGGAAGTGGAGGAGCAGGCGGCTAGTGTTTGCTCAGTGTCTCCCCTTCCATGGCCCCTAATCAAATGCAGCTAATACCCTGCGTGTTCCCTAATCTCCTCTCTATACACGTCCCCTACTCACACCCTGCTAATACCCTGCGTGTTCCCTAATCTCCTCTCTATACACGTCCCCTACTCACACTCTGCTAATACTCTGTGTGTTCCCTAATCTCCTCTCCATACATGGCCCCTACTCACACTCTGCTAATACCCTGCATCTTCCCTAATCTCCTCTCCATATACAGCCCCTACTCACACCCTGCATGTTCCCTAATCTCCTCTAAATTCACGGCCCCTACTCACACCCTGCTAATACCCTGCGTGTTCCCTAATCTCCTCTCCATACACGGCCCCTACTTACACTCTGCTAATACCCTGCGTGTTCCCTAATCTCCTCTCCATACACGGCCCCTATTCATACCCTGCTAATACCCTGCGTGTTCCCTAATCTCCTCTCTATACACGGTCCCTATTCACACCCTGCTAATACCCTGCGTGTTCTCTAATCTCCTCTCCATACATGACCCCTACTTACAACCTGTTAATACTCTATATGGCCCCTAATCACACCCTGTCGGTATCCTACTGTATGTGTTCCCTACTCTCCTCTCTATACATGACCCCTACTCACCCCCTGCTAATACTCTGTATGGCCCCTAATCACACCCTGCCATTACCCTATGTGTTCCCTACTCTCATATCTGTACAGGACCCCTACTCATTCCCTATTTACACCCATTGTGTTCTCATGCTTCCTCCTCCTCTTCACGTCTGAACATACTCCCCACAAAAGTTCCTCAGTGTGCTGTTTTCTTCTCATTTTATTGTGTTCATTAATGACTGCCAGGGATCCAAACATTTTTAAATAAATCCTTAATAAAAGCATGACATGGGACTGGCATGAACATAAATGTTATTAATTTACAGCTTTCTGTCAAGATTGCTGCATGCAATTTTCCAATTTACTGCTCTTTCTAATTACAAAATCGCTACTATCCTGACGGTAGTTACAATAGAATTTCCTCTCTGGGGACTTGAACCCAGTTCCCTCTGGTAAGGAGTCCTGCTTGAACAAGGCCATTTAAATGCAGAGAGGTGTGTGTTATTCAGTTTAACACACTGCTTTGTGGGGACTCTTTTCCTAATTGGCCAGTCATTCTGTCAGGAACAGCTGTGAACATAACATAAATTGCTTTTGACTCCAATTTAGAGTTGCAGTAGGTTGTTCTGTTTTTCTTGATTGCTTGTGGTTATTTGCACTAATTGTGTCATAAAATAACTCCAGGAGAAGCACATGGAAGCAATTGACTGTTTGCATACACTACAAGGGAGGAACTTCCTCTCTTGCTAATGGTTCAAATAGCTTTATTGCTATGGATTACATTTATATATACAGCACCAAAGCTTAAAGAAAGAGATCATTCTGAAGACAGAACACTAGAGATGGTCATGTGTAATTCATTAAAACATACAGAAACTTAATGTAACGGCATAGTCATTATCATTAAGGATAATCACAGGAAAGCTATGTAAAGAAAAACATATTTTAAAATATGATTTGTAGGATGACTGTAAGCCTCTGCCATGTGACGGCATGCTATGTCTAACTGGGGAGTGCCTGACTTTTGCCAGGAGGCCTACTCATTCTGAGAATCGGTGTCATGTACGCAAAAGGCATTCTCTGCGGGATGATCCCAATCATGTGACCCGGCATTTGTGTGCCAATCTAGGCCCGCTTTCTCTGGCCGGGGTGTGGGAATCAGAGATGATGGTGGGGGCTCTTCCAGGGTGACCGTAAAGAGCCAACCATGTTGGCTGCCTCTCTCACCCCCTCCCTGGGCTCTGACAAAGGAAGGGCTGCCCCTTTGGGCCCCCGTTTCCTGCCTTTGAAACCTCGGGTGAGGCCCAGCGTGGCGCCGCAGGGGACGCTGTGCCTTTTTGTTGCCTATCATCCTGCCCTTGTTCCTGATGGCTTAGTTTGACTGAAGCCAAAGGCTTGGGAAATTCAAAATGGCTGCCTCACAGCCAAAGTACCTTAGTAAATTAGCGTTTCCTGTTTCTTTTGGGGATAAGAAGAAACTCAGTGACTTTGTTTTGTGATTTCAGGAGACACAAGGGACCTCAGATGCGGCCAATGCTTCCATGTGTTTTCTTCGGTCACACTGAGTCTCTGGGACTGAATTTATCCTGCCAGTTGCCCTAAGTGGTTGGTCACGCAGCAGTGACAACTGATAGATCAGTAGCCCTTGTTCTGACAGAGGACTCGAACTCTTCTTCGAAACCCGTGTGAGCAATGCTCACTGTAACTTCACTTAAACTTATAAGCCAATGAGCTACAACCCAACTCTGAGTTAGGTCATTTTAGCCAGATTCTTGTTGTCTGATATGATGCTGTTTGGTGTCGTCAGACACTTCTACCCACTTCCTAGGATCGAAGCGCTTGATTTAATGACCCGTATTTTGCTAATTACCTAGAGAGCTGCCTAATTATTTGCTTCGAAGATCCAATGTCAGGTGAATCTTTACACAGTTTCACCTGTTTATCCATAAACCTGGACAGAGACAAGGGGTGTTATTGATGGAATTGAGATGAAGGCTGCAAAAGGACAAGGATCCATACAGCTGTGATGTCTGTGACGTGGGAGATTAGCATCTGCAGCTGCAGCTGTTGCCAGCTTCCTGTCCACCAAGTGAATCTTCAAGGAGGCTGGCTGCTTCACTTGTGTCAGCAATTCTGGGCTGTTAATTTTGTTGACGAAAAATTTTCGCCATTGTTATCGTCAACAACCTTTAATTTCAGACTAAAATGAGACGATAGCAACATAAAAATGATTTTGCGATGCCTAAGACTATGACGAAGTGTATTGACAATTTCGTAAACAAATAAAAACGGTATCCAGTCAGAACATATGTAGTTTTCGTAAGGCAGGGATCAGTTAGAGAAAATTTCTTGAAGCAAAGGTCCAGAAGATCATAATGTCTAACTATGTAGTGTGATATATATTTAAGTAGCCCATTAGTTGTATCAACATCTACTAAATAAAGGTAGGGCTGCATTTCAAAATAAGAGAAAATGAATAAAATGTGAAAATTGTCCTTAAAGTGCTCAACTTAAACCGTAAAACCCAAATACAGTCGTGTCTATGTCATATATTTTAGTGTTCATGGATTTAAGTATTGGTTTTCTATAATCCCACACCGGTAATAAAATTAAAGTCTGTTTTAATGTAAATACATATGAACTTATCACTTTAATCGCTGTTAAAGTAGGATATTATTATTATTATTTCGAAAAGATATAAAACGTGACGTGTTTTTCTCATATTCGTTTTATATTTGTCAGATTAACAACGCAAACGGAATGACGAGCCATTTCAGGTGAAAACAGTGCATTTTATTTTTATTTAAAATAAAACACGGGGTTGCCAACTGCGGCCAGCTGGCTGGAGTGAGATTTTCAATACGAGTTGTCTGCACACATATGTAACAGTTCCTACCATGTAAATAGTCTGCTTCTGTATTTAACCGTGTAAATACACTTTGGACGTAGCTAATTTTACGATTATAATGGTATAATATAGATTTTCTGTAATATTTCCTGCATGAGTCTGAAAGCGTGAGTTCATGCCAGATCTTGAGATTTGGAAACCCTGAAAACGTACATTTTTTTGTTTCACCTGAGTTGATTTATATAACAAATAACATTACTTTATACAGTTGTTAAAAAGCGGAAACTTCAACGAACATGAAATCTCCAATAAACTACTTCTACAAATATTTATTTTTAATAAGAGAGAGCAGGCCTGGTGGCAATATAGCCTATGCACTTTGAAGTGATTTTATTTTTGCACTAATGGCACTACTGATTTTACAGTACTCAGTTTTTTGGTAAATAAACATAAGTTTGTGTTTCAAATAAGAGTGAAATCTGTGTCTTTGTGTACTGCACAGTCAGACCTTAACACTATCCCTTAACGTTGGTTTCATTTCATCTTGCTGAACATAATGACTTTCTGACAACAAAGGGACACTTTAAACATTACACTTTACACTTTTAATTTTAGTCGACTAAATGAACTGTAGTTTTAGTCGACTGTAATCTTATGATATTTGGTCAACTAAAACTAGACTAAAACTAAAATAATTTAGATGACTAAATTATGACTGAAACTAAATTACATTTTAGACAAAAGACTATGAGTAAAACTAAATAAAAATTTGCTGTCAAAAGTAACACTAACGACAAGGAGGAACATACTCGAAAATGGGCATCTTTCCGTTATTGCTCCCAAGATAAACTTCTTAAAGCTTAGCTTCTGTTCATTTCTTTCGTTTTAATTCTGCTAATTTGTTTCTGTCTTTTATACAACAATAACTGTCACACTCGATTAATGTGGCACTTACATTTGACGCTGACAAGAAAGCGGCACTTATTTCTGCTCTGTAATGTGCAGTCTGTAGTTTTTCAGTCTGACAGGAGGTGATTGATTTGCAGGGAATCCTCCAGAGAGCAAAGACACTGGAATTTTCCCTTGACGGACCTCCCTGGTTACAGGCCGCGCCCCCTCCCAGTCGCCGTAGCCACACATTTCCTTATAAGAACAATCCCATTTCTGAGAAGCTGGGCATGAGAAGTGAAAAAGTCTGCAGGCAGTGATTGGGACTTCAAAGGAGCATCAAATTTGCCGATCCACATCCTTCCAGATCCTTTCTGGGTCCAGCTGAGGCAACAAACTGAACACTAAAGCAGACAAGTGAGAAACAGGATCACCGCAGGCCCCCTTGGCGGTTGGCTGCCCTTAAACTCCCATCATGGGGCCTTCTCTTGAGGAGAAACACTAATTTAGTTTAATTGTTCAGAACAACAATGAACTCGTACAAATCCCAACCAGCACCACTGGGCGATTGCTCCCACATGGAAAATGAGTTTATGTGTTTGGTTACTTTTGAGCTGAAACCACACGCGTGACATAAATCAAGGGCTCATTGTGTGCCAGAGCGGTGTTTAAAGCGAAGGGTTGTGCAATAGATGATAAGATTGAAAGCCCTTGCTGTGTCATGTGACTGTGTATTTTAACAATGAATAGGCAAATTGAAAGCATAAAGGTTTTATGAAAAACTGGATTAAGACAGGTTACCGAGGGACATTAGTGGAGTAGTGATATACCATTTGTTCCACGAAATCCCATGAACTTCCAGAAGAGACCTTTGTGTTATTTATGGCATGTGTCATGTAGAGTCCTCATTTTAAAATTTAACCATGTCTGTAACCATGGGAATCTACTCAAAGCCACGCACAGCAGAAGGAAACACGTCATTTCCACTCATCAGACAATTGTGCCTTATATTTTGTGGTCTTCCCAAAAAATGTTGCAGGTTTTTCTGTTTATTTTATTGACCAGTCGGGTGCCTGTTAATAATTTTAATGCATTTTTCTAATGTTTATTTGGGAGACATATACAGCTTTAATTACTTCTGTATATGCCTCATCAAATGAAAGTTTAGTAAAATATATGCTGAGGCCTCAAGTTGTGTTTCTGTGGAATACTGAGGGCTGCAGTTGCGATGGTGCAGTGCCCTGAGGGCTGCAGCCGCGATGGTGCGGAGCCCTGAGGGCTGCAGCTGTGATGCAGCAAGATGCTGAGGGCTGCAGCCGCGATGGTGCGGAGCCCTGAGGGCTGCAGCTGCGATGCAGCAGGATGCTGAGGGCTGCAGCCACGATGGTGCAGTGCCCTGAGGGCTGCAGCTGCGATGCAGCAGGATGCTGAGGGCTGCAGCCGCGATGGTGCAGTGCCCTGAGGGCTGCAGCCGCGATGGTGCAGAGCCCTGAGGGCTGCAGCTGCGATGCAGCAGGATGCTGAGGGCTGCAGCCGTGATGGTGCAGGATGCTGAGCAACTGTTTATATGGATCCCCAAGATCTGAAGCTACTGTATGTTCACATGGAGCACTGAGGGTGGAAGTTATGCTGCTTGTTTTTGTTGGTACGGTGCAGGGGGATGAAGGTGAATCCACCATAGAAACAGATCTCAGTGCAGTTGGGAGCCCCAAAAAAGCAATATTCCACTAATCACCTCAGCAGGCTTCCAGGCCCCTTGGATAATTGGACTCCTATTCATCATCAGACATCCCCTTTGACCACCTATGGGTCTGTACAGCCATCTGTATTGGAATAGGAACTCATGTATGTGCCAGCACATCAGCCAGCTGGAACAAACTAAAGTACAGGCAGGATTCAACTGTCTGTCCTCCATGGAAATGCTGCTTAAAACTGGAACTGGTTTACACAGAATAAGACCTACAGAGCTATTTTGTTATTCCAAGTGAACTAAGTGAACTGTCATAGTCTGATATTTATTAAAAAAAATGAAGTTGTTAAGCCACTCATATGTGCTGTATTGGTTCTAGGCACAGATATACAAATTGACATATTGTGATTAATATAGAAACATACAACTGACTTTCCTTAAAAGTGGCTAAAAGAGGTGTGATTCTGGATTAAAGTCACTGTAGAAAATAACAGGTTGTATTTCTATGGTTCTATTAGAGAAGTGATGAAAAGGGTCTGTAATGGTAATCTGCGATGGAATGTGGAACTTGAATCCCTCTCAGTTTAATGCTTAAGTTACGTTTCGCTGCTGATTTGCTGAATGGTAAACCATTAACCAACCAACCAACAGCAGGCCCCAAGGTCAGGTCACCCCTACCCATCTTCCGGCCTTCACTATGTCATGCTTCGTTTGTACATGCATATTTAAAACGACTTTCGTCCATCAGAAGACCTGCTCAGACTTAAAGAAAGGGAGGTGCACCGTCTTACACTGTGAAGCAAAACATTCATCGCATTTTGACATTTCTTCCTGGAATGCTGTGAAATCATTTCCAGAGTAGCTTTTTGGTTAGTGTTTTAGTGCATTATTGTAAATAGTTTGTGTTAAGTGCATCAACCAAACTGATTTCCTTAGTAGGTTGGTTTGAAGAGACCATTGGGACTGAGGAGATTTATTTATATAATTCCAAGGCAGTCTGCCCCCAAAACATTAAATATTCCATCGTATTTACTCATTAATCTATTTCAGATTCAGGTCCTTGCTTTTTTAAAGCATGTTTCAATGTTGAACTTTAGCAAAGGTTAAGAATCTCCGGGGATAATAATCTACAACCTGCAGGTATGACTCCAGGGGGACTCTCCCTCACCGTGGTAACGTGTCTTTACAGCTGACAGATGGGGGCAAGGCCGCCAAGGCGAATGTTGCCGTCGGAGACGTGGTGCTGTCCATCGATGGCATCTCCACTGATGGCATGAACCACCTGGAGGCCCAGAACAAGATCAAGGCCTGTGCAGGCAACCTCAACCTCACCCTGCAGAAGTAAGTTTTCTGGTTCCTGTGTGTCTTCGGTAGCTGCTCTTCATTCAGGTGTTGGGACGATGTTCCTCATGCTTCAGCCAATAAGATTACCTTATCGCTACATATCCGCTGTATTAACTTGGCCTGACTTTAGAAGACTTGATCCTTCTGTTTTTGGCTCTGTTTTTTCTGCTCTGCGCCATGTGACCTTGCGTGCAACAATGGGCTCAAAGCGGAGCATGCTGAATGCAGGGAAGGGAACGCTGTCTAACCTTGAGCCTCCTTGGCACAAGTAGGAACTATGTACAGGCCACAGACAGCTACTCCAGGCAGAAAGGCAGGATATACAGCAAGCTATCTGTTCATGAAGGAACAGCACTCCTACGCAGAGCAGCGTGCTCCCTGGCCCGGGAGATTTACACACTCCAGCATTATGCACTCCCTAGGACCTGTGCAAAGCTGTCTTCGGTGTGCTTTAAAGCTTTAAGGGCAACTTCATGTTTCTAAAGACCTATCCAAGTACAAGTCGCAGCAGTAAGGTCTCACAGAGAAGGTGTCTGTTTGGTTTATGAAGCCGGAGTCCAGTAATGCTCCCTGTTAGCCGCCCGTAGCATTCACGGTACCCGCCCTTAGCTAACAGCTCTGTTCTTGAGTTTTCAAATGGACCAGAAATGTTCCTTATTTATCTGCAGCAGTTGCAAAAAAATGTTGAAAAGGATAAACTGGGGAATTCCCATGCTAAAGTCATCAGCCTTTACTTACAGACAGACAGTAAATTATAGGAATACGTCAGGGATTACAGTTTTAAATGTCTTGCAAAAATGACCGAAAATAAAAGGTATATTAGGACAGAGTCGCAGCATTTTAGTTATGGTCCTCTTTAGCATTGTAGCCATGGTCCTCTTTAGTATTCTAGCCATGGTCCACTTTAGCATCGGTACTCTTTAGCATTGTAGCCATGGTCCTCTTTAGCATTGTAGCCACGGTCCTCTTTAGTATTATAGCCATGGTCTTCTTTAGCATTGGTCCTCTTTAGCATTGTAGCCATGGTCCTCTTTAGCATTGGTCCTCTTTAGCATTGTAGCCATGGTCCTCTTTAGCATTTGTCCTCTTTAGCATTGTAGCCATGGTCCTCTTTAGCATTGTAGCCATGGTCCTCTTTAGTATTATAGCCATGGTCTTCTTTAGCATTGGTCCTCTTTAGCATTGTAGCCATGGTCCTCTTTAGCATTGGTCCTCTTTAGCATTGTAGCCATGG
>JAODLC010000044.1:5593462-5603792 GCA_026781145.1 Hippopotamyrus pictus
CTATGGATGCATTATGAAGGTCACTGAATGTTCTATGGATGCATTATGAAGGTCACTGAATGTTCTATGGATGCATTGTGAAGGCGCAGTTAATGTAAAGCGTTACCAAATTCTTGTGTCAGTTTTTTCATTTGCAAGAAAATGAACAGGACACAGTGTGTGAACCGACTCCGAAATTTATAGCGAAGAGGTTTGTCCCAATTCAACTGCTCTTGTCTTTTTCATGGTTCTGCTTTTTCCTCTCTCTGTGTAATTAAATCCATCTTTTCTCTCCATTCATCATATGTTCATGCGAATCCTGTCCAGCCCTCCCCCCGGCATTATGCCTAAACATGGTGGTGTTTACCTCATTCTTCATTCCTTATGGATGCTTGGGTGATAAAGGCATTTTATTTCTAATCCTTGCCACCATCAGTGTGTGGATTGTGTTTGAAGTGAGTCTTGTTCTGCTCTCATATTTTGGAGGCAGCCCTGTTTGAAGGTTCCAAACGTTTTAATTAGCTCACGTGTAAGTTGTTCGTACTGAGAAAGCAAAGCATCATGGGAAAGCCAAGGATGCCTCCAGAGAATTGGATGGTGACAGCAGGAAGAGGTCAGGGCTCAGGGAGAGAACCGGGAGGTCACTCCGTTTCGGTCTAAAGTCCGGCTGCAGCAGTTGCCTCAGGCCCCGTTCCTGTTACTGATTAAAGGCACTGCACTTGGTGTTTATGAGGTGAGTTGGTGGAGTCTTTCCCTACCATAGTGATTATAGCTGAGCCAAGGCTGTTATCAGGCCGAGCGAAACGTTTTTTTTTTCCAGCCCTTTGGAAGTCGTGTGTCATGGAATTTGCTCCACACACGACGGAAAAGCGGATTCATCCAGAGTTTCCTTCATAATAATGCTCTCTCTGAGTGTCAAAATCTTCGTCTCATTGCCTCCATAGGCTCCTAATGAATCATTTTAAGAGATAAGAGCCTCACGTGGTTGGCACTGGGCAGCCCTTTGATTTTCCATGCCGGTTCACGATTCCAGAGAACGCACACGGAGTGTATCCTGTGTATTCCTGGCCAGAAAGCAGTTTCCACTTCTTTCCATTGTATCGGACCTGACCATCAGGAAAAATAAATATCTAATTACTGCAATTAGCCTCCAGCTGCAGGCCTGAAAGGTTCCGCTTGGCCCTTGCGTGGCCCCTATTTTGCGGGGAAGTTTACCCGTGGTGGAGGTCCTGGACCAGGAGGGCCCTGGTTTTCCTGTCTGTTCTCCTGACCAAGGGCCGCAGCCTCCTGGCATTCCTGGGGTCACATGCCCAGAAGGACACATGGAAACTCAGGTTTCCGGGTAGCCGGGGAATTTAAATTAGCTGTTTAAGGAGAGATTGGTGAATAATGCAACATCTGCTTTGGAAAACTACTTCGTTTAAGCTGACTTAAGTCTTGAGTGTGTGTTTTGGATGAAGAAATGGTGCAGATGAGTAAAAAAAAGTAACAGATCTCACCGCATTCCCTTGTCCTAGCTTACAGTCTGACCGCGCTCCATCCTGTTTATATCCCTCCCTCAGCCGCCTGCCACTTTTCTTCTATCCCGCTGACAGCTCATGGGAGTTTTACTTACACAAAAATGTTCTGAGGGCAGAATGAAAAATGATTGGTTCAAAGAATTAACCAATCAGATTGCAGGGGAGGTGGGTCTACGCAACTAGAGGAGGTGTTACCGACCACTCAGTTTCTTCGACCCACCTCCTCTACAATCTGATTGGTTATCTCTCTGAACCAATCATGTATCATTCTGCCCTCAGAACATTTTTGTGTAAGTAAAACTCCCACAAGCCTGCTGACAAGCCATCGCCTGTAATATAGAGCCTTTCCAACCTGCTATCTTTGTCTGCATCAGTCATCACAGAGCCTCGAAAAGCCCTCGTGGTCACCAAAAGGTCACGTTCCACCATCGCTGTCCCTGATGCACAGCCCCCTGGGATTTGTGGTTCAGACGGGTCTTGGTGGAGTTTCACGATGGGCTGTAACGTGTGTGTGTACGCTGGTATTTCTGGGGATGCGTAAGCAGGGCAACAGGTGAGGCAGGATGACAGGCTGCTTGACTAGCTTTGAACGGCACCTCAGCTCCCCTCCCAGTAGTGCCCGTGTCGTGACCCCGTTCACTTTGAATTCCAGCTCCGCCCTCTATGTGTATGTAGTGTGAAAGTCACGAGTTTATGATCTACATTCTCACAGCAATCCCTCCAGGCTCCACCGGGCCATTTTCCGAGGTTGCCGTATCAGGACATGGGAATCTCAGAACCGGTCACATCTCTTTCTAAAAAGAATGCTGTTCTATAGGGGCCGGGGTGTACGTAAACACTACAGGTGTGGCCCTATTAGGGCACCTTTTCTGAGGCTTTGTTGGGCTGTCATGGAAATTTACTGCTGTGTGATCTGCTGCGTGAGGTATGGGGAATTCACGCAGGTTTGTGAGTAATAACAGCAGCTTCTGGTCGCTTAGGCCCCGGCGAGGGACACAGTAACGCCTCGCGATCTGATCTTCATCACACTAGCAGATTTTACCTGATGTTTATTTACTTTATCTAGCCACATAACTTCACCTGGACTTGTGTGTCTGTGATCGCAAGATCACGGGTTCGAATCCCATCCTCAGTAGGCTAATCACGTGACCTTGGGGCCATTGAGCAAGGCCCTTAATCCCTGAAATGCTTCCGGGGTGATGGATAAAAGGCCCGGTCCAAATGTGTGTGCGTGAAAGGAGAGAATGGGGAATATGTAAAAAGAAAAACATTTCTATGTACCTGTAGTCATACTTGTGTAAACGGCAAAAGAGAGCCAGCAGTTAGGTAAGTGGCGCCTCTTAATTGCCCTTGTGTCTGATGTGCTCTGTGATGGACTGGCATCCCATTCAGCTTCACCTACCTTGTCAATATGGCTTCAAGTTTTCCCTGACCCTGAACTGAATAAGCAGTCGGGCTGGATTTTGTTTTGGCTTAACAAAGCATATTTTTGAGTGTTCGTAATTGCTGTTGCAGGGTAATAACATACTGGCACATTATCTTGACTTAAAAACAACTTGATTACGGATGTTTTCTCCCATGACAGCCTTTGGTGTTGCCTTGCTACTGAAATGGCTGCTAAATAGCTCTTTACTTCTCCTGGTATGCATCTTCCTCATTCACCTTCCTCCTTCATCTTCCTCATTCATCTTCCTCTAGTTCGGTTTTGTCTCCTTTCGCTTTGAAGACGTAAATCGCCTTTTCTTCTGTTCTTGCCAACATAATAAAAGACGTGACACCAGCCTCAGAATGCCCCATCCTACAGTATATAGCTGAGTCTCCCTGTTCCGTCTCTCTTTAAATCTCTGATGCCAGCTCTTTCCTGCCTGGTGTGAAGGTGCCTCTCCTAGTGCACTCAGACAGAGAATGATCCGATGGCTACAGAAGGACCTCATACCAAAGAAACTTCAGAAGCCTTTTTAGTTTTAGTTCGGTGATTTAATGTGCCGCGCTCTAGAAAGCTTATGTAGGGATTTCAAAGGGATTGGCCAGATCCTTTAGTTCATTGCATTCGGTAAGAAAGGAGCAGACTTATGTCACTGGGAGACAATAGCAGATCCTATTATCACAGAATTTACCTGAGAGGAAATATCGTTTCACAGGGTGAGTGATTCCACGGGGTCAGGGGCCTGATTTAGAGGATGATACTGTCAGCACCAACTTGTATGAACATCTTACTGGGAAATCAGCACATTTGTACTTTTTTTGGATTTTGTAAATGGGACCTACTGATAAGTGTAATTCTGTAGCCTGAGTTTCCTGTCTCATCTGGTCATTTTGTCACTGTCCATCATTGTTTAATCGATCAATGGACTTTTCATCCAACGCTAACTCCGTGTGAATTATTCCAAGCTGGTTACATTGCATTTGAAGCTTATCGGCATACTACAACCACCACCCCCCCCATTCCTTTTCAAACTTTAATTCTAACCTAATGTCTAGGGGCGGGGGGGGGAGTGACCATGGGTCCATCTTCATTTGAAGGGCTTGCTGTGGTCACTCAGAATGTCATTAAGAGCCCAAAACGTATTCGGCCAACTGAAAGCTCAGAGCTGTTCCCATGAGAACTTCCAGAAGCAGCCTGTAAGGGGTGCCATCAAGCCTTTCCTGAGGGGGGGGGATTCATCTGATGGTCTCTGTGTGGCTACCTGTGCTGCCATGTGGTGCTGGGTAGATAATGTAAAGATCCACGGTATCACGGTAAATAATGCCGTGATATCAGGGCTGTAGGCCTCCTGCCTTTGAGACGTCCACTATGCCGTCACCCTGCACTCCTACACGTGGCAGCTAATACCACAGGAGCTAGAGTCAGGGCCATGACCCGCGGCAAAGCCGCAGTCGCCAGCACACGAAGCCCAGCCCATCTCGTTGGGCCTAGAACAAAAGTTGCTAGAAAGTTCTGCGCAGTCTCTCGAGTAACGTTCACCTGGAGCGGGCTCGATGTCAGCGATGCAGGAGTCAGAAGAATAACACAGGAAGGACTGTGATAAGACCGAAGCAGCTACCACAGTCCTGGGGGGGGGGGGTTCCTTCTAGGGATGCAGTGGCACTCAGAGGATCCTGGGTAAAACATCCAAGCAGGCGTGCAAAACGAGATGCAGTGCTATGCCATGTACTGGGAATAAAAGCTGAAAGTTTTGGGGCTCCGTTACAGATAGCCTGCCCTGCCTTCACCCCACCCAGTCTCACACCCAGCCCCTGCAGCCCCCCCGCTGCCTCTCCCCTTTTCCACGAGTGCTTTCCTGTTTCCTGCTTCCTGACATTCCTTCCTGGAGTCCTGGGCATCATTTTGGGCTCCTGTCTGCATGCACTCCGTCTGACCCTTACCCTACTCTGCATGGGGCAGGGGGGTCTAAACAGGGGCTATTTTAAGCACACTGAGTTAACCCCTCCCATACTTTGCTCTCTTTAAAAAAAAAAAAAAAAAAAAAACACAACCTATTTGTGAGTCATTCTTTCTTGCAGAGCTGACAGACAAGTATGGGGCAGACTTGGGGGGGGGGGTTGTCAGGAAGGGCAAATCACCCATTGAGGCTCTGTTTGGGGCGCTGACATCCATCCTTGGTGTGCTACACTCTAGCACAAATTATGCAGTGCGATTAGCAAATTGTTGCCCTGTTCTAATAAGGCAGGGGCCTGGGAAGGCCCCCCCCCCCCCCCCCCAGCACAGAGTGGGCCATGGGGGGACAGCGAGATGGTGCTGGTGATTCATGGGAGAAAAATGAGGCTGTCTAGACTTTGTCACTTAGCCCTGGGGGCATTAGGGTGCCAAGTGGTTTGATCTGGGGGCAGAACAACAGTTGTCAGATACAAAGGTTAAAAAGGCCACTTTTTCCTGGGAATGCTTGTCGCGTTTGGGCATCGTCGAAATACGGGAAATAATGAGGTTTTGTGTAGGTCAGGAGGTCTGAGGGGAAGCCTTCATAGCTTGGGAGTGTTTGTGCCCAACATTCAATTCAGTTCAACTCGGTTTATTTTTATATAGCGCCTCTCACAACAGAGTTCCCCGAAGGCACTTGATAAGAGTGTACAGCAATCCATTGTTGCATCTTTTTTTCAAAATGGTGCGTGGCACAGGGAAAGAAGATGTGTAAAGAACAAGGGAAGGAAGGAATGCCAGAAAACAGAGGAGAGGAACCAAAAACTCTTAACTTCATAACACAGCTTGTGTGCCCCTTCTGGCATTCTCCAAACGCCTCCGGGTTTCAAAAAGGGCCTCCCAGCTTGGTCACCTGACGGAGAGCGGGGCCTTTGCTTAACACTCAGCTGGGCAGCGTTAATCCGTCACGTGATGGGGGTTGGGTGTTCACCAGTTGGCCGATACTATGGACCTGCAGATTTATGGGGTGGCGGCGGATGAGGGCACGTCAACCGGAGGATTCTGGGAAGATTCCAGGAAAACACTGGAAGGATTGAAGGCATCACCGTGAGCGTATCACAATTTAATTTATGTGCTGTGTTAAGCAGAACTTTGCTGGACATGGATCGTAATTCCCAGGACCACTTCATTTCTAGGATTTACCGAAGCCCAACCAGGATCATTTTGCTTATTCTGTGTGATTTTTTTGTGATTGTTTTGGCTTTTCCGGGCAGTGAGTTTTTGCCCTGCCCCCCTGTCTGCTTTTAAGCGGTCAGCCCCCGTCGTGGCAGCAAGCCCAGCAGCACTCAGTAGAAAACCTTGGTTCCGAGGATTCGGGTCACGTCTTTACCTGCACTATGCTTAGATTTTCTGTATTTTTCAGTGCCGTTTCACATGCCCCTCCTTAACCTCCAAATAAAGATGTTTTTTAATAACACACAGCTTTTCAGCTTTTCGCAATTTCAATTCACTTATGCCATGATGCAGAATCACTGCATAAAATGAGCTAGCACCTTAAATTTGAGCATTTCAGCATTTTTTTAGTGAGTGTTTCAGAGTGTTTCAGAGTGTTTCCTTTGCATGCCAAAACTTTTCATGCAAAGTGTGGCAGTCATGGATGTGGCAGTGTGATATTTGAGGGGGGGCAGGGGTTACAAGCCAAAGACGGGGCGTGGATTATTTCTGGCAGTTGATAGTGTGTTCCAGAACGTTCAGTCCAATAGAACCTGGGGCACGTTGAACTGTCACGCTGGGCAAGATAGGGAATACCCATGGGAGAAAAGCAGAGTGACAAATAAAGGGAGCCTGTCACTGTCCCTGTCTCCCGTCCTGTCATTTTTGTTTTCAGGGACTCGTTATGCGTTGCGATGGACTGCGGAGTCTGAATGATGGCAGACGTCAGTGCTGGTAGCGTCTCTCACTTGTGCTGACAAGTACACTCTGCCATAACCGGGACCTGGCCAAGGCTGAGCGGCTGCTATGGGCTCAGCCACCACAAGGGATACCATGCTTTTATTGCCTTCTGTTCCACAGTGAAACAAAAATACCATGACCATTTGTCAGATTCGAGGCTCGAGTCTATAGGGATGAGAGTCAGTGCCAGGTATACCTACTTATGGTATAGTAAAACTAATTTTTGGGGGACTAAAGGTTCGAATTAGACACTGTAGATGGAAAGACGGCTGTTTTGCCACTGAAACACATGGGGATGGGTAGTGCTAAAATTTGTACTGCAGCCAGCCAGTAGGGGGCACTTGACCTGTGGTGGCTTCACTTTTTCGATATCTTACAATGTCTGTGTTTTTTTTACAGTTGATGGATAAACCTGCCAGAGTTGAAAGGAAGATAACAAATTACAATTAGGTTGATCAAATTTTGTTAAGGGTACCATAATGAGTTGGACCAACCCGGCTCATGGCCTGACCAATCCCACTCCGTGTTCCCTCATTTCCAGGATTGTGGTGCCTGGGCGGTTTGGCGCCCTCTGCTGGCGGATGTTGGATTTACATGTGCAGTGAAGTAACAGGTGCTGGCCTGGGTATCAGGTTTCTCAGAAAGCTTTCATGTTGTTCTCGTTTTTACAGGGCCTCCAGCCTTCCTGCTGCTATCGCTCCAGCCAAGGTACGTGGCTCTTCTCCTGTTACCGTAAACCTAAATACATTTTATCGGGTGGGATTACATACGGATGGAATGACAGATACTGATTAAGTAACCAGTGAAATATTCAGCCGCTGTTACGTCCATTACGCTCAATAGTAAATGTGGTACTGGAATGTAAAATGGAGCCACAGGGCCTACAGCGGGAGAAGAATGCTCTTTATGGCAGGAATGTTGGCATGGAAACACAGAGTGACATCACTAGGTCTCTACAGAATGACGTCACACTGTGGCAACACTGCACTGTGTGTTGGTGGAAGTGTTGCATGCTAGGACCACAGTTAACGTCTGACTGCAGGTGCTGATGTTTGTCGCTCTTCTCCCATGATGCATTGCCATTAACCATAGCAGTGTCACCACGTTACACAGCACGTGTCCTTGCCAGCCGGACGCGTCAGCATTGCATGTGTGTATGAGGTCCCTGCATGTGTTTCCCCCCCCCCCCCCATGTAGGATGAGCCCCTGGAGCTTGTTAAACCTGTGCCCATCACCCGACCGGCTCCACCCAGCTGTATGCCCACCAACTCCGCTCCCGGCGCCGCCCACAATAAAACTGCTCGTCCCTTTGGGGGCGGTGGCAGCACCAACGGCGCCATCTTGGCGCCAGCCGCCTATGTGGCTTCTATTCCCTCTGCATCTTCCGCCTTCACCCCTGCCTCGGCTACTCAGGGACCTCCCCCCCAGCCTCCATTCCGGACTGGCTCCGCCTCCTCCTCCTCTTCCTCCTCCTCCCCCTTGCACGTGTCCCCTGGCTCACCCGCCAGGGTGACAGTGCCCTGTTCCGCCCCGGTGCCGCCACAGCCCTCTGTCTACAACACTCCCATCAACCTCTACTCCAACGAGAATGCCTGCGAGGTGGCCATGGGCCAAAGACGGGGCCTGCTGGAGAGCCAGGGTGGAGCCATGCAGCACAATGGGTAGGTGTCATTCTCCCCGCCCCCTGGTTGTGACCACACCCCCTGGCTGTGACCCTGGCCCCCCTCACATTGCTCCCTTCTCACATGACCTGCCGGCACTGTCCATCAGCCCAGGTATGTTTCCTGCCTTGCGGTACCACTGCAGACCGGGACACGTCCACCTGGCAAGTCCATTTATCTCTCCAGAAACAGAACCTTTATTGCAGCCTGGCAGCCCATAATAATCTCACGCGAAGAATGAGACCCAGACAGTGTGAACATGCAGCATGGCGCTGGTTCCCCTCTGCGATGTCTGACATTCTGCTGGGCCACCAGGGTGCTGAGTCCATGCGTTCATGCATTGCATTTCTCAGTAAGAGGTTGCTGCACTGGTGGTAATAGGTTGCTGCACTGGTGGTAATAGGTTGCTGCACTGGTGGTTTTCTGGATGATGCATTTGTGGAGGCTGACGGTTTGGCAGCACTGTAGACCCACACTGTCTTGGATGGCATCCCACCAGGAAGGAGAGAGAAGCTAGCGAGCAACGGCGCTACCGACCTCCTGTGGTGGTGGGGTGGGGGGAGGTGGAGCCTGTCGACCATGGCCCCCATCTGCCAGATCTCCCCCCTCAATGTTTTTGGGGATAGGCAGCCTGACACATGAGGCACCATTGACACAGAACCAGTCAGAACTGGATTGGACTCAGAACGGGTCCCTGTGGCACCTAGCCAATCTGGTCAGCTCCCTGTGTCCTCGCCGTATCTTGGAGCCCTGCTGCTGGGGTCGGTAGCTCGCTGTCTGCGGCCTGTGAGGTTCTGGCACTATTCATGTGCGGGTCTCGTCCGTCGGGGCCCTTTCTCCATGTCGTGGGGTTCCTGCCTCCGCATTACGTGACTAATGCTCTTCGCAGACATTTGCCTCTTGGTTTTACGGTCATTTCTAGTCGTGCACACGTACGGCATTAAATTCATATCCAGCAGTTGGCGCTTCCAGTGCCGAGATGCTGCTTGGGGTGCATGTGGGTGAATTTATTGTGCCTTGGGGTTAAGGTTAGGTCTGAGCCGGCCCTGCAGTTCATCTGCCACACTACAGTATAAATCGGTAATATTAGCGGAGGAACGGAATCTTATGAACATCGGAATGAAGGAGTTTTCTGGTCTTATTTATGTTTCTGTGTGACTCCCCCCTTCAAAGTCCGGTGAGCGGTCGGGTCGGCCCAGGTGATGGGGTCCTTCTGGTAGCACTTTGTCGTGTCCGCTGCATTCCATTCTGCTGTCAGACGTGGAAACCTCTGTCCCCTATATCCTGCCATTGTTAATATAATATCTTGCAGCTGTTGGAATGCAGACATGAACAGTAAAATCCAACCATATGCACACACACACACACACACACACACGGTGTCTGTCTCTATCCCATAGCACAATGACACCCCTGGGACTCTTTTTTTGTACATTTTTATTAAAACACTCCCAGTCAGGTATAACAAGATTTGATAAGTGGTGAAGCACACATCCTCTCTGCTTCACTGACTTCCGCTAGCGACGTCCTAAATTAGACACTGTAGCCTCGTTGGCCTCGCCGACCTTTCAGGATATGAAGGGCTGCCAGGTTCACAGAGCCTCCAGATACTAAGTCAGAGCTACAGCCTCCTGGTTCCGTCTCTCCCGAGTTTTCAGCTTCCCTGTCTCCCCTTTGGACCCTTTAATGGTGCGTAACCAGGAGTGCAAACAGTATTACTTTCTCTTCCAATCCCGCCTGCTCTTTGAAATGCTGTAATGGGGAGCACGGGGGGGGGGGAGGCACCATGGGTACAGATAAGGTCCTCAGAAGGTCTCACTCCGGTTAAGACCCACTGATCCAGACAATGTAAATATTAG
>JAODLC010000044.1:5603892-5615039 GCA_026781145.1 Hippopotamyrus pictus
GGGGGGGGGGGGGGGGGGGGGGGGGGCTCTGTGAGTGTCCCTCCCTCCTTCTGAAGATGCCGAAGGAAACAGCTGTCGTGCCCGTGAAAGGGATCTCCTGTGTGCTGTAAGCCAAAGACCATCTGCATGTAGGAGAACACGAGGAACCGGACCCAGTTCCCCTCGGTACGGGCCACTCCTGCTTTCAGCCGGTCTGCTGAAAGCACCTCATTAACCCAGTTTTTAGGAAGGCAGGCTGTAATTTACACTTTATGAATGCTGGCGGACAGCATTTCTCAGTGGTACAGCAACGGCGGCTGTCCAGCTTTCAAACCAGCAGCCTGCTGGGGGAGGGATGTAAACTGAAGAGCTGCCACGGTGTGGCGCCCGCGGGCTTGCGGCGGTGGGGGGGGGCCTGGCCTTGGCGTGAGCTGGCATGCGTGTGCTGTCTGAGCCTGCGGTTTCCCCGGGGCCTGCATGGGTGGTCCGAGCCGTGGGTCTGTGATTTCCCGACTGACCTGTGCTCCTCTCCTTCTTCTCTCTCTTTCTGTCACTCTCTTTCTCTCTTTCTTTCATCCCCTTGCTTCTCGAAGGCCTACACTCCAATGACAAAGTCAGTGGCCGTGCAATCGGGTGTTGTGACGTGTAACTGTAACACGTGTGCGGTTGCCCTAATACACATGCGAGTGATGCGCACAAGGGGGCGCTCCACAGCTTTGAGAGGCAAGACTGGAGTAGGAGATTGGCTCATTGGCTGTCATGGGTCACATGGGCTGCTTGGTCACAATAATAGTAGCAGATAGTTCCTGATTCTGTCTGAATGCTTGTGCAGTTATTGAGAAACTGAATGCACTTAGTGAATGAGATTGGGTGATCATTAGTATGAAATTGTGTGTTTTTGTTTGAGTTATGCATGTGTGAGTGTGTGGTTGTGTCCGTTTGTTTGAGAGGGTATGCTTATGTATGTTTGTGTAGAGCCTGTATGTTTATATTGAGTGTTTGTGTATGTGACATTATTTGTAGTGAGTCTATGAGTGTCTTAAATTGTGCTTGTATTGAGTCTGTTTGCGATTGTGTTTGTGTTGAGTCTGTTTTTTGTTGAGTCTATGTTAGAGTATGTTTGATTCTATATCTGTGCTGAATCTATTTTAGGATGAGATTATGTTTGCAGTGAGTCTGTGGGTGTGAGATTGTGCTTGAGTGTCTGTGCATATGAAGTTCTGTGAGAGCACATGTCTTTTAAAAGTCATGAACACAGCCTGTCAACACATCCCGTCTGCTTCTCCACACCTCTGCCTCAAGACGGGTGTTTTGTCAGTAAATGCTCGTAATGATCTCCAGAACGACAAAGCCAGCTTAGATGTACCTCACACCAACGTCTATGAAAGCTGGTATTCATGAAGCCTGGATTTTAACAAAGCTGTTAGCGCCCCCTGGTGATGAGAGGTCAGAATTTCAGTTTACAAACTTCACTGAGGTGTGATACCCTCTCCTTTACTTGGTGTCCACGTTGTCCTTGCAGCTTGGCATCCAAGATTAAAAGCTTTGGTTGTGTTTTTTTTTGTGCTTCCTGTGAACACACCTAACGGCTTTCTTGTGGCACGTCAATCCTGCATGCTGTGCTGTGTCTTATGCCTGCTTTTTCATTCTTCTTCATCATCTCTTGTTTTTGTCTTCTCTAGTGGACCCCAGAGCATTCTGAAGTGAGTATTGCCCCTGAACTTTTCTTTCTGCTATCTCCGGTCACTCACACGCCACTGACAATGCCGTTTATCCCCCTTCTGACTTTCACGCTCTCCCTCTCTCTTTGTGTCTCTGCCATCCCTCTCGGCCATCAGGAAAACTCCTCCAAGGTAAAACCGACTTTCCTTCCGCTGAATGCTTCTAACGAAAACATCTACTGTCGATTTATGCTATAAAATCCCACAAGACGGCTACTGTTTCATCACCTGCCATTCAGCATCAAAGCTGAACGTTACGTTAATGAAACTCAAGAAGGTGTGAACATGCTAAGCAAAGACTCATCAGCACTCACCAAACACACCCAGATGCCAGAGAAATGAACCAACATGCACGTGGTTCAGTAAAAATACAAGAAAAAAAAACAAACATTAATTTTTTTTTTTTTCCAAAAAAAAAAAGCATGTGACCTCCTAGGATTATACAGTTAAAGGGATAGTTAGATGCAGGAATGACAAGAAGTGCAATGATATCCAGGTGTGATTTTTGCTGGCCATACCCTTTAAAAAAAACACACTAAGTTTTCAATATCAAAGTCTGGTCTTCACTGCAAAGGTTTGTGAATACATACCATGTGTCGATCAAAGGAGATTTCTGACAACCACAGAAAAAGAGTTGCTGATCTACATCAGGCTGGAAAAGGTCACAAAACGACATCTAAAGATGTACCAGTCCACTGTCAGGCAGATAATATACCATTGGAGAAAATTCAGTACCACTGTTACTAGAAGAATGTTCTGAGTGTGAACCGGGAATATAACATCATATTTATGTTCAGCGAGGAACAAACATTGCTCTCCCGCATTAGAACCTCACCCCAACTGTGAAGCACATTGGTAGCACTACACTGTCAGAGAAAAGTGTACAGCCTTGGTAGGGTTTTGTACTGCAAGATACAAACTACATTAATTTACCCCCAATGGTACACATATGTTCCTTTTCTATACCATAGTCCATTTCTATACCCTAAAAGGTACATTTATCTAGGGTACAGCAGGCAGACCCTTGAGGATACAGCCCAGTGACAGGAATTGTACCTTGGAAGGTACAAACTGGTACTTTTTTCTGACAATGTATCATGGTTTGGGGGTGTTTTGAAGCCTTGGGACCAGGGTGGTTTAACATCAATGAGAACAACTGTCAGCGTGCCAGCAAATTCTACAGGGGCGAGGCAGGGCGTCTGCTCATGAACACAAGTCAGTCCACCACAGGACGGTTCAAGTGGCAGAAATTTTCCATTTTGCAGCGAGTCAAAGTCCAGAACTTAATCCAATATAAATGTTGTGGCAGGACCTGAAGTGTGGAGAAAAGAAGGCTCACCGAGGGGTTTCTCTAAGGAGAAATGGGTCTAAATTGCTCATAGCTGATGTGTTCCCGTAAATGTTGGGTTGAAGTCACTGCATGAGGGCATGGTCACATCCTTTGTCCAACAACGATTTTCAGTGTTGCTTCATTTTGATGAGTAGGTGAATGAACAATACAACATTTTATGTGGACCTAGATGAAGATCCAGTAACATTTTATGTTAGACTTTGGCAGAAATTTAGACAATTCTAAAGGGTTCGCAAACTTTCTAGCACCCTGTAGAGCACAGCCTGGCCCGTGATCTCCTGGCTTTTTCGTCGCTGTGTAGGAGGGTGTCGTGGTGGGACAGATACACCATGGGTTGTCAATCTTTAGTCATTCAGCCAGATAGCTGCATATTGGTGCTGAATAGTGGTTTGCCAAAGTCCATAAGGTGAAATGTGGTGTAAAACGGAGTGGGATAGAATCATCCTATCGTTGATGTAACGTGTTGTAGTTGTCGTGGCGTGATGCTAGCGTTCTGATACCGTCACGTTATAGCTCATGATGTGCCTGACCCTACAGGGTGCCCCGGAAACACGTCACGGACACGGACATCCAATTCTACCACGTCCCGACCCACAGCGATGCCAGTAAGAAGCGGCTGATGGAAGATACGGAGGACTGGCGGCCTCGAACCGGCACCTCCCAGTCCCGTTCATTCCGCATCCTGGCCCAGATCACTGGAACCGAGCACGGTATGTTCTGCCCATCATTGCCCACCCACCAATCACATTCTGCCCAGTCCGTCCCATCATTGCTCACCCACCAATCACATTCTGCCCAGTCTGTCCCATCATTGCCCACCCACCAATCACATTCTGCCCAGTCCGTCCCATCATTGCTCACTCGTCTGTTATTGCCCATTCGAAGATCATGCTCAGTATAGTTCATTATTAATTTTTTTAGCCTTACATCATCTGAATGTTGTAACATATCTGTAATTATACTGTGTAATGTCTCTGTTTTAGAACAACCACAGCAGAAAGAAGTAGGGAAAAAGACAAAGTAAGTAAATGACTTTTAAAATCTTGATGACGCACCACTTGCCTCGCATTGAAGTGTCCTTGTGATGTCACACAACAGTTGGTCTTGTGAGCATTCTGGGAGTGCCACGCTGCTGGGGACATGTGCCTGGTGCCCTCGAAAGCTACCAAAATTTGTGCTGTGCTGGGGGAATGTGCTCTAGTGAACAACAGCAGAGTCACTGCAAGTCAGAGTCAGAGTCTGCACATTCATCAAATAAGCATCGAGGGTGGATTTGAGCTGTTGACATTTGGGAGTGGTTCATGTTCAGTGCATTTTATTGGGCAATATCAGAGACTATGGTGGGGCTTGAGAGCCTCTGTACAGCCAGTCAGTGCCTGGTTTCACTGTCAGTAAATGTAGTAAAGCAGCCACTGGGGGGTGAGTTGAAGTAGTGATTGATAGTGATGATCCTGTCAACCTTCACTAATCAGCATGTAAGATGGTCGGTATAGAAAACAATTGACTGGACACCATGTGCAGGTTTTACAGCTTCATGTAACTCTCATTATGAAGGCATGTCTGGGAGGTATGACTCATGGAGCATGAAACACAGATGTCTGTATTCTTGGGTTTGTATTCCTCTCATTATGGGGACAGCGTCCAGTTTAAACAGCAGCCTCACAGGGATGAAAGATGATGAGTTGACAAAAATCCTGGTCCCCATTGTATGTGTGTGTGCGTGTGTATGTGTGTATGTGCATGTGTGTGTGTCTGTGTGTGTGTGCATGTGTGTCTGTCTGTCTGTGTGTGTGTGTGTGTGTGCATGTGTGTGTGTCTGCATGTGTGCATGTGTGTGTGTGTGTGCATGTGTATGTATGTGTCTGTGTGTGTGTGCATGTGTGTGTGTGTGCGTGTGTGTGTGTGTGTATGTGTGTGTGTGAATGTGTGTGTGTGTGTGTGTGTGTGTGTGTGTGAGCATAAGCTCGAGGTGCATGTGTGATCCTCTGCTTCTCCAGATGTGGCATCAGCGTGGCCATTCACCCTATCCTCTTCCTCCTTCTCTGCTTTCCCTTCCATTCTCCCTTTCCTTTCTTCCTCTCCTCCTTCCTCCCCCCCCCCCCCCCTTGCTTCGCTGGGCACCAGGATGACCAAGGTGAACTCCCAGGTCATCGGACCCAAGTACACCAAGCTCCGGGACTGGCACCACGATGTCTCAGCACGCGTCCTCAATGTCCAGTAGTGCCCGCTAGCCCGTCGTCCATCACCCGCTGCCAACTGTAGTCATGCCCTCCCCCCATGTTCCCCCCCATCTCTCTCATAACTGTACTCCTATTTTTCTCTCTCTCTTTTATTCCTAACGTAGCAGGAGTAACGGTTTGACGTTTGTACACATTATCTTGACACAACGTGGTACATTTCCCCTTGGAGGTCTGTCATCCCCCGTGCCGTAAATCACATGGACGAGTGTATTATCCCCGAGGAGGCGTAACAAAAGGCAGTAAAACAAATAAACACCCGGGCGGGCCAGCTTTCTGAAGGGACGAAGCTGCGCTCTGCCCGCCATTGCCCCGCCCGTTCCGCTAATTACAGGGTGTCTCCCCTAATATGTCTGTCACTCGTTTCCCTTGTAAGAACACCGTCTGTTAAAGCTGTTTACAATAACGGTCAGGAGAACAAAGCAGCCTTCACAGCCTAGCAGCAGCTAAAAAGAGACGAACTGGCGGTAGCTGGGCTTATTTTGGTACCGTGGCAGCGTGTGGAGGGCTGCTTGTAAATGCATCGTTCTGCTAGTGCTGTGCGACTATTAGGGATGTAACAGGAATGTCATGGAGGTGAGCTCTGTGCTTGTTCCGGTCAACCATTGATATCTTTCGGAAAGGATACCAAAACACATCAACTAACAAATGCCAAAATATATAGGTTTATTGAATTTTTTTTCCCCTCTCATAATTCATGGTACTCCATATAACCCAAAGCCTGAGGAGGTTCACATCAGAGATGGAAAGTTCCGGTCCAAAAAGTACAAATCCAGACGAAGTTTTTGGTCAATCAACCAGTCGAGTATAAAGAGTCACGTTCACAGAATACTCTGGTTGGTTGAAACAAAATCTTGGTCTGGATTTGTACTTCCTGGACCTCAGCTTTCCTACTGTAGAGCAGGGGTTTTCAAAGTCTGGACCACAGTCCAGATGTTGACTGGACCACAAGTTAATCCGGAGCCAATCAATAATAAGTTGCACCTTGTGAATCAATATGGTTAACGTAAAAAGAAAATGTAACGTAAAATGTGGTTTGAAGTCCAAAAAAACTGTTTAGAACCACCAAACTTAATAAGCAGACACATAACTCCCATGACAGAGAGTTGAAATAATCAGTATAGTTACCATTTCTGATGCATATTGATGTCTATATTGAAAGTTATTGTTAATTCATTAAAGTTCATGAAATGCTGTTTTGTTATTGAAAATTATCCCGAAAATTTGATATGGACCTTTGATCAAAAAGTTTGAGAAGCCCTGACATATGGCTAGCATTAGTCCAAGAGTCTTAATGAAGCTGAAGATGTCCTTCTGTGAAAGCCCAGCCAGCTTCAGTCACCGACACACAGACCGACCTGGCATTCACACATTTCTGATGACTGCTACAGGTGACACGGTGACAGCGGCTGATGCAGATGATGATTAGTCAGAGCCAGGCAAAGCTTTACTTCGGAGGCCCCCCTACCAGGAAAACTTATGATCATTTCACTTCCTCCACAATGCAGGAAATTTAGGAGCCCTAGGCCCTAGACACGACTCTGATCATAGCTCTGATTGTGGGAATCCATGCTCTCCCCATGCAAAGCCAGGAGGGCGGGACATCATTCAGGTGACAGTGTTGAGTGACATGGGCGGAATGAAGTTTGGGAGGTTTTAAGCTGTCGCTAAGGGGCGGAGTTTGGTGAATGTGAGGTATAAAGATGGGAGAGTAGAGTGCATTAGAAAGATGCTTGGGATTGGAACCACGCACATACTGGAAAACACTGGAGAGCTAGAGATGAGAAGGTATGGCACTGGACCTGCACAGTGGAAGGTGACAGGATGTGTCTCACACACACACTGCCGAGGACTGAGAGATGAGCGGAGAGGGTGTGGCTATCATGAGGGCGGGGCTATCACGGAGGGCAGGGCCATCATAGAGGGTGTGGCTACCACAGAGTGGGGCTATCACGGAGGGCGGGGCTATGCCTGGTGACTTCTGAACTGGAGCCTTGGTACGTTTGACTTTGCTAATTTGTTTCAGGCTGCCCCTCCATCCTCCAGGATTTATGTTTGCACCTTTTAGTTAATGCTAATGGCTAATCAGGCTAAATTTTAGCAGTTCGGTAATGTAATCTGTAATGTGCTCATTTCAATAAAGCGGTCTCTGTCTCACATTTGCTCCTTTCCTGATTTTTTTTCTGCTGCTCTGTTATCCATGTGTCCTTCCTTCTTCATTCGCTGATTCTCCTGGGAAGCTTAGACAGGGAGTATTCAGGTCAGGTCCATGCACATGCTCTGAGCCTCCTATCCCTCCTGTCCGTCACTGCACTCCGTGTCACATGTGCTGTGAGAATCTGCTCTCTGGTAATCTGAGCTGCCGAGCCAATGAGCTTGTTCGGCCATACTCCTGACCAGCAGCTTTCTGATTGGCTGTGGGTGAGAGTAGGTCCTGATATGGCAGGGTTTGTTCTACCCAGAAATTCAACAAAGGAATTTCACTGCTTATAAATCTGTTGTTTTCTGTCACATGATCCCCAAGGTCCCCCTCCCAAGCTGTTGTCACCTCTGGCACTGTCAGGGTTGCTGTCGTATTATTCATCTTCACAAGCATTCCTTCCATGCTTTCCAGCCTGCTCTGTCATTCCCAGCACCACCCTTAGGGGGCACAGACAAGTTCAGTTGTTCCAGACGAAGGATTAAAACTGAAACATAAGCCTGAGAGCTGCCTTTAAGGTAGATGTAGCAGCTGTCAATCTGCAGTCACTAGGGGGCGCTTTAGAGTAAGGGTTTTCAAGGTTTTTTAAACCCGGGACCCCAGGTGGAAATAAACCAGAACTAGTGACCCTTTACCACTATTGCATAATCACATAAGCATTAACTGTGGCAGGGTCTTGAATATTTTTCACTCTGAGCATAAACTCTTTCATAAATCAGATGATGATGTTGACATTTTGTCGATTTACTATATGTCTCTGTGGGCTTCCTGCTGGAAGCCCTTGTTCTGGGGTCCAGAAGGGGCCTGGATCCAGGGGTCTGAGGGTCTGGGGGGGAAATACCTGGGAATAGCCTCTGGTCTTCCTACAGGAGGCTGGCTCACCTGGAATGATCCGGCAGGGGTAGTAGCCAACCATTGCCAGGCTGTCTCTCCTCCACTGCGGATGCTAGACTCTGCCCTTACTGCACTCCTGCCTTGGCACATAGACTGCCCTCTTCCAGCTGGACATCGGCAGTAGCTGCTGCGGAGACGGCAGGCAGTGAGAGGCAGAGAGACCTTCCAGTGTGATCTGAACTTGTCATGCCATAGCATACGGAGCCATTTCTGTCCGTCCAGATGCTAACAGCGGGCGTTCTCAGGGCAGTAGTGCATTTCAGAGCGTGAACGACGCTGTGAACTTTCTACCAGATGTCCCGTGCATTTGATCACGGCACGTGATCACCGTAAAACAGAGCCCTGTCCTTGGCACACGGCTCGCCCCCCGCGATAACACTGCCACCCAATACTGTTGCGTTGGATCTCCATTTATTCCTCTTACGGTTCATAATATCTGAGACAGGAATACTCCAATATAAAAACAGTGGAACACTGATACGGTACACGATGCAGATCTATGCCGGCCTACGAATCAGACTCTAACATTGAAAGTGCAGAACTGAGTCTCTTTGACGGCACTGAAAATAAAATAAAAAAACACACCAGACACTGATACTTCATATTTTATGACTGTGCTCCATGAATCACACTGACTACAGCAGTGGCTATAACAGTCCAGATTCCCTCTGCACCTCACTGATACTGTGGTTGCCAGACAAAAGCCCTTCAGTGATTTGTAGCTCATCAGACTGGTCATGCTGTAGTTTGTCTACATTGCCACTAGATGGCATCAAACCCTTGTATGATCTGCACATCAACACACGCTCATCCTAGCACAACTGTACATTACCGAGATGTAATTTAAGGGCCGTCTTATTAGTTGACAAGCACTGGTGTTCTAAACGATTACTTGAGGTCAGGTGATAATTTCACGCATTGCTCTGAGGAATTCTGCCTACCTTTCCCTGTTTTTGATATTCATTGACCTGTTTTAGCCCTGCTTTTACTTGTTTGACTTCCCTCTGCTTTTTTCCTCTACACAACAGGCCTGTGACTCTGTAGGACTCCTAGCCACACCCCTTCTGAGGTCACACCCATGCCTCACCTAGCCACACCCCTTCTTAGGTCACACCCATGCCTCACCTAGCCACACCCCTTCTGAGGTCACACCCATGTCTCACCTAGCCACACCCCTTCTTAGGTCACACCCATGCCTCACCTAGCCACGCCCCTTCTGAGGTCACACCCATGCCTCACCTAGCCACGCCCCTTCTGAGGTCACACCCATGCCCTCCTGGCCCACGTGTCCAGTGAGGCACATGCTGGCTGGTGGTCAAAGCAAAGCACAAAATACCATGGTTTAATTTCCACGGTACATTCACGTCTTATTCTATATAAATTACCCATCTCCTGTCATGGCCTCTTTTCTACCGAGCCCTTCGCTCTCAGTACCCTAGCCTGAAGTTACCCCCCAGAGGAGCTTCCAGAATGGGGTGATCGCTTGTCAGAGATGCGGGAGGAGAAGGTGACCTGTGTGTCATTCTACGTGATTATTTTATTTATAGTGTGTGTTGACTGAGGCTGAATCCTCCTATAGCTCAACAAGTAGAGCATCATGTTAACAACGTAAAGGTTCAAATCCATAAGTAAATTGTAGCCTTTATCCTCTAATATAAGTTCCTTTGTAGAAAGTCGTGTCTCACCCCATTTAGACTGGTGGATAAAACAACCCCCCCCCCCCCCCCCCAGGGGCTGTGGGAATGTCACCGGTCCTCCAGTGGGTTCACTAGTGCAGCAGTGGGCGGGGCCACAGCGAGCGTGACAAATCCGCTGTCCCTCTCCATGCACACGGGGCTGCCACTGAGCCGTGCCGTCATGGCAACGGCAAAGTTATGTCTCCGTGACGGCGCGGCGTGCCAGCCATCCCGCTAAAATAAGCTGGCGGGAGTGGCGGTCTGGCCGAGTTCAAACGGCGCCGTATCTCAGCCGGGGGGGGGGGGACGCAGGAGGGCCGCCTTTGATCGAGGGGCAGCTGCGATACAGCCGTGTGTGTGACGGGCCGATGGCGCTCCCTGGTGGACAGCAGCTGGCACGCGCAGCTAACGCCCACCTCCCTTGGGCCTCTGTGATGTGGGTATGGTTTCTGGGATCGGTTCCGGAACCCCGTTTCTGGGTCGTCCTCGCTGCCACTTTCCACTCCCTCGTGCAAGGCCCTGATCTGCTCTGCCTCCTGTTGGCCTGTTTTGGCTAGATACTCTGTCGCTCGCTCTGGCTAAAACCTTGCGTGGTCCTTCACGCTGTCTGAACCGAACTGGGAACGTGTGATTCCCATCGCAGACCCACGGGTGGCGCTGACGTGTGATTCTCAGCTGCGGAGAACGTTCAGCTGCGAATGGGAGTGCGGGGTCCAGGTAGAGGGTTCTGTGTTTCGGCGGCTGAACCTTCATGTGGGTCTAGCTCTGTACTCGGTCCTGGCAGAAAATTCCCTGCTTTCTGTGCTGATTCCGGGGCCTGTAAAGCAGTCAGTCTCCTGCGAGTGGATCGGGGGCTAAATCAGCGCTTCCTGTGAATGCCCCCCCCCCCCCCAGCACTGGCTTGATTGAGAACTTCCTGTTAGAAACGCTCCCTCCCAGACCCTTAATGGACATCTGGGCCGGGATGGGTGGCGCTGGCACGCCGGGCTCATTGGATCAGCCCCCACGGTGCCACAAGAGAATGACTTTACATCAAGAAATCATGACATACTTACTCAAAATAAAGACTTCTTTATAACCTGAGATCCT
>JAODLC010000044.1:5615139-5636247 GCA_026781145.1 Hippopotamyrus pictus
CTAACTTGGCGCACGTTTGTCTGTCTCTGCATCCTTCACGTGCACCGATTCCCACCTCGGCTTCCCCCAGAAGGAGTCGCCTATGTGCTGGACAGCAGCCCCCACCGACTTACATCCTGCCTCGTTCATCCGCTCCTGCCCCCACCCTCTCATTCCCTCCCTCCCCATGTAGTGTGACTTGGCACCAGCCGGCCGCTACCCTAACCGACCCCCATCTCCCCTCTCCTGTCAGTGCTGTCTATATCCTTAGGTAACTGGTTTCTGTCTCTGGGCTCTGGGAATGGCTAGGGGGATGGGGGGGTTAGTGTCTGGGCAGGTTTTTCACGGTGGGTTATCACACACCGGTGGCCTGGAGCAGGTCCCCTGATGCGGAGCCAGACACACAGGCTCTGAATCCAACACAAAGCCTGCTTCATCGCCACGGTACCCGTTGCCATAACAAACCTGCCTCCAGGGGCGATTGCCAGGCACGGGCGGGGAGGGAGCGACACTGAGCCGTTGGCACGGGCGGGGATCGTGGGTAGTGGTGGTTGAAGCGGTAGCCCACCCAATGCGTTAGATGCTAAAAGCTGGCTTGTGTCGCACACCAAACACATGGCGGGTTTTTTTTTTTCATTTTTCATTTGTTAAAAAAAAAAAAACAGGATTCAGCAAGCTGCGGATTGACTGGGAAAGAGATTAGTGTCCTGATCCTGTGTGTGTATATGTGTGCGTCCGTGTGTGTGTGCGTGTGTCTACATATGTCTGACACCTGAGTGTTTGGCTCCTGTGCTGCTCTGAACTGACCATACATGGGTGTGTATTCTGTGTAAATATTTGTGTATGTATCTGGGTTTTGTGTGTGTGTGTGTGTGTGTGTGTGTGTGTGTGAATATGTGTATTTACATTACACACTGTACCCTTCTGCATCAGTTAAACCCGATTAAACGCTTATCTCAGATCCATTCATCCATCCATGTCACATGCGCAGGGCCTGTTCAGCTTCAGCCGGAAAAATTGTGAAGATGGCCACGGATGGGGGGGGGGTAACAGCCTGTCTGGGCTTTTCAGGTCTCGTTGGCTTCGATAACCTAGATGGTGTGAAGCGGTTCAGCTACATGGCAGATGTCTTGTTCACTTCACGTCACACATCGCCCCCTGTTGTCTGTTCCGTTATACCCGCCTTCTTGCGGCTGAACGCGCACGTTTACATCCTGTTTCTTTCCTCAGTGAGGTGGAGGAAGCCCCGTCCTGTGCTCAGGTCACCTCTGCTGTGAAGACCATGACCAAGACCCCCGCTGCCGGCCCTCAAACTGCCAAGCAGCCTGGTGGTTCTTCAGGTACTCTGTACTCCTGAAACCCTCTGTTTTTCAACACAACCGACCCACCCCCCCGTAATTTGTGGAAAACACCGTAAATCAATGGTTATTACATGTAGGCACATGTGGGTTTTATTTAGTTTAGTACTTCATTAACCATATTTGAATAAATGAATCATATGATAATTCAGACCATGACAAAGCAAATATCAGGGTTTCTTCAGGAATATCCATGATGACCTAAAGATTTGAAAACAGGTGTTAGCACTAACGTTTGTTTTATTTCATCAGATGGTTCAGTACATGGACAGAACGGAATAAATTATCATCAGGGATAATTTGGTTTAAGCACTCCTTTAGGATGAATTGAAATGATGAAAATTGAATTATTGAATAATGAAAATGGAAGAGGAGTCTTTGCTTTTCTGAGCCTCTGTGATGAAAGTGAAGAATGAGTTTTGTCACACTCATTTCTTTCTGTGATTAGAAAAGTGTGGCCCAGTCACTGAGCATTCAGTCTGGAGGAACCAAGTGATGTATAAACAGTGCAGTTTTGAGTCCAAATCCACTGCTGTGACTTCTGCCTTAGGACACTTTGTCACAGGGCTTCTCCTACAGGATTATCTTCTCTTGTAGGGCCTTCTGCTATAGGACATTCTGTAGAACCTTCTTCTGTAGGAATTTATTTTGCAGAACCTTTTCCTGTAAGACTTATTTTCTTCTGTAGAACTTTTTCTGTAAAACTTATTTTCTTCTGTAGAACCTTCTGCTATAAGACTTACTTCTGTAGAACCTTCTGCTGTAAGACTTACTTCTGTAGAATGCCCAGTTTTTGAACATACTCCTTTTGGACCTGCTGTGCTGTGGTTTCTATGTCCTTGTCTGGCTTCGTCACAGCACTGACTCTTCTCCAGACCAGCCATGACACTGAAGTGCTTTGGTTCACTGAATCCTTTAAAACTTCCAGCTCTTTCTCTCCTTGCATCTGACTCAGAAGCCCATTAACCAAGCTTCTCTAAATTTGTGCCTTGAAATAAACTGAGAGCCCATGATGACCCCCCCCCCCCCCAGGGCCAATCAGGTGACTGTACTCTGTCCCCACCTGCCCACCAGATTCTGGTGTCTAGTTTGAAGTTAAACTGTTTCTGCAAATGTCTGAATCTCAGAAGCCTGACAGTACTCTAAAGATCATGGCCTTTCCTCATGAATCATCGGGGACTGTCAGTCTTGCATTTTATCTTTCAGAAAACACAGTGCAAAATTAATCACACATGCTTTAAAGAAATGACATTTGCTCCCGAGTCCGTAGCATTGTCTTTGAGTCGGGTGAAATCGCTGGAGAGGCCTTTATGCAGTGGGGGCTATTTTTGGTTCTGGGCCCCTTTGTACTGAGCTTCAGCAGTACCGAAAATCGGGTCCGGATACAAATGGACCCAGGCTGGCCCCTGGGGTTGTCGACGGTTCCCATGGGTATCTCAGCGCCTCGAAGTCATTGGACCAAACAGAGGGGAGTTTGACCCAAGCCAGCCGACCCGCAAGCAGTAAAATCCCACACGTGTGTGCCAATGGCTGAGCTAAAGCAGTTTGTTTAAGGCTGCGTTACACGCGTGAATGTGTGCTATTCATTTTCCTTGGACATTTGCACCAGCAGGCTGTTAATGGTGGATACTGATCTTGGGGCTGCGTATGCCCGGCTATTTTGGGCTTTTGCGCTGAACGACACATTCACCGCTGCATCAGGCCATTTTATATATTTTTTTTTTTGTCCAACAAACCCATTTTGTTTCGGAGTGTATGGAAAATGTTAGCATCAGAGGGAGCGGTGTGCTAGTTAGCAGGGTGCTGCAGGGTGCAGCTTTGCATAGGCAAATAGGGAAGGGGTTGCATGAGCAGGAGGACCCCCCCACCAATGCTGCCATCCAGACACGGTCTGGCCCCAATGCTTGTGGGGGGCACCTGATCAGTGGTATTTTTGTTTATGTGTGTGTGGGACTGAGCACTGGTGTACGCATGTGTGTGTGTGTGTGTGTGTACACACGCCCACGTACTGGGAGACTGTTATTCTTGCTCAGGCCCTGTGTTTTTCTAGCCTTGCCCGCGATGGCCCCTTGGGGGCCCCGGTGAGCCAGCTGACAGGGGGACAAACAAAGGCGTGCTTGAGCTGGCCAGGTGGGCGGGCGGCAGCAGGTGTAACAGTCTACAGTGAAGGAGAGGGGGCGGGACAACAGGGATGGGGTTGCAGGAGGAAAGAGAGGGACAGACAGAGAGAGGGAGGACAGGGAAAGCGACTGCCTTCCAGAAAAGCAGGTGGTCATGTAAGGAGGAAATGTGATTTTGCTCATGAGCACAGCATTGTGGGTAAAATGTGTTTCTGACCCGTTCATTCTTGCTCTTGAGCCTTCCGAATGACGATCTGTGACAGATCCTTCTGAAGGTCGTAGAGTGGCAAGCTGGCCATCATGAACCATGGGAAATGGAGCCAACATTTGATTTGTCACCTGTAATGTCTGTGTGAGAGGGCCATGTCATGAGAAGCCCCCATTTTTGTCAGCTGTCCCGCCAGTCACATTTCTCTGACACTCACCAGTCACTGTTGCTGGAAAGCAACCCGACACCCCCTCCCCACCTCTGCAATCGCGGGTCCAAAACGGCAGCACTGTCCCGCCTATGTCCTTGTGACTCTCTGTGTCTCTGCCAGCTCCCTAACCCTGTGGCCTGGATGGGACGCCTCTTTGCTCCGCCCACTTCCTGGTGGCCTGGATGGGACGCCTCTTTGCTCCGCCCACTTCCTGGTGGCCGGGTGGGACGCCTCTTTGCTCCGCCCACTTCCTGGTGGCCGGGTGGGCCCCACGCAGCTGTTCCTACTGCTCCCAGTTCAGAATGGCCCCCGCCTCCACATTCTGTGAACTTCTTGTTTTCCTCCAAATCCCCTAAAAAATGTGCGTCCCCCCTCGCCTAGAGGTCGTAACCCCTGACCTCGTTGTACCTGCTGCTGGCTGTCAGCGCCAGCACTGCTGGGGGAGGAGAGAGCGTGCCGTGACCGTGCTGCCAGCCAGCACCCGGAACTCTGCCAGGCATATTCGCTTGGTGGTAACAGAGACGTCCCTCAAAACTGGCGGACAGATTGGGGACACCTGTTATTCTTCTCGAGTGACTTCTGTTGTACCTTTATTTTTATTAATTAATTAATTACATTGGTCAACAGGCAGCAGTTTCCGCAGGTCCTGTTTAAAAACTGTGACCCTTGTGGCCTGCCTTGTGGCCTGACATATGTACAGTACGGGCACTTGTTGACTTTCAGTGATCCTTTTTCACTGACTCTCATTGACTCTTTCACTGACAGTGACCATTTTCAATTGATTCTCATTGACTCTTTTCCTGAATGTTGCAATTTCTCTCACTGATCCTTTATCACTAACTCTCATCGACCTTTTCTAATTGAATCATTGACTTTTTTACTGTCACTTTCACTGTCTGTCATTGATGCGTTTAAATTGACTCTTTTTCTAACTCTCACTGATCCTTTTTCACTGCCTTTATTTACTCTTTTATTGACTGTCATGGACTGTCTGTCATTGACTCTCCTTGACTCTTTCTAACTTTCATCGAATCTTGCACTGACTCTCATTGACTTTTTGACTGTCACTAACTTAAATGGACTCTCATTAACTCTTTGACTGTCACTGACTCTTGCGCTGACTCTCATTGACTTTTTAACTGTCACTGACTCTTGCGCTGACTCTCATTAACTCTTTGACTGTCACTGACTCTTGCTCTGACTCTCATTGACTCCTTGACTATCACTGACTCTGCCTGACCTTATTCTCTCTTCTCCAAAGGCCCAGTTTATCCCAAGGCTGGCATGCAGGTGGGCCACGTGACCCCAAAGGGACCAGGCCCAGCAAGGCCTATCCCCCAACCTCACCCCAAAGATGAGGACTCCCTGGTGCAGCGCGCTGAGCATATCCCAGCTGGCACCCGCACCCCCATGTGCGCCCACTGCGATACGGTCATCAGGTGAGCTGGCCCTGTGGGACCGTGTGCCGGCAAATGTCAGCGAACTGAGCCACCACAGTGACTTAATAACTCAAAAGCTCATTTGGGGGTAGCGTGTGGCTCAGTGGGCTAAGCCTGTGTGCCTGTGATCAGATGGTCACAGGTTCAAACCCAACTTCAGCACATCTGCAGGTTCTTGAGCAAGGCCCTTAACCCCCAGCTCCCTGGGCACCCCAACAGGTGGCTGCCCTTCACTGCCAGCTTACTCTACAAAGAGCAAGTTGGGGAAGGCATACAGACAGTTTCCCCATCGTGATCAATAAAGTATCTATTATTATTAAGTAATTTCGCTTCTCACTTTGGGGTTTTGTACAGTCCGTTTATGTGTTGGAGATTTCTCAATGGGGACTGAAAAGGGTCAATAGCGAAATGGATAGCATGGCGACGTCGTGCCTGTATAGCTGGCCGTTCCAGTGCCTTCCTGGGGCAGGTAGGGGGGGCACAGATAAGGGCTGCACACACGGGCTGGTGTAGGGTTCATATTTTAATTTCCAGAGGCCGATACTGCTGATAACTGTAATGTGACAGTCGAACGGAAGGTCAGGCCAGCTCTCTCTCCGTGTAATTACAGCTCGGGCCCCCCGCCACATCCTTATTGGCCAGTAGCTGAGCCGGATCGGGTGTCGCTGGCTCATTATTGGGCGGCAGCTAAGACCAGGGTCAGGTTTCGCTGGCTCATTATTGGCCGTTAGCTAAGACTGGGTCACATGTCGCCCCCACGGGGAGCCAGGTTCCCGCAAGCTCAGCAGAGTGTCTGCGGTGGGGCACTGTAGAGCCGCTATTGTCCACGGTGGATGTGACCTATTTGTTTTGCCACTTAAGCTAATTACACAATTTGTAACCTAGGCCTGTGTGTGTGTGTGTGTGTGTGTGTGCTCTGCAGCCTCTTCACTTGTGGCTGACTGTACAAACACATGCACACATTAGTCACATTACACATATACACCTACACCCACATTCACACCCACCAACCACCCCGCTGGGCCTGGGACAAAATTACTTCAACCAGCCCCCCCATGACGCACAACCCCTCCCACCTGGGCCCTTCCCCGGGCCCCCGTTCCATTTGTCCCCCCGAGACTGCCCCCCAACGCACATACGCATGTGTGTTTGTACATACACACAGATACACAATGGCTCCCTGCACGCCCACTCAAACGCCCCCCCCCCCCCTACACAGATGGCCTCGCTCACTCATTGGTGAATTGCCATGCGTATGTGTGCCTGCCCAGGGGCCCCTTCCTGGTCGCCATGGGGAAGTCATGGCACCCCGAGGAGTTCAACTGCGCCCACTGCGGCACCTCGCTGGCGTACCTGGGCTTCGTGGAGGAGCTGGCCTCCGTTTACTGTGAACACTGCTACGAGGAGTTCCTCGCCCCCTCCTGCGCACGCTGCCAGCACAAGATCCTGGGGGTGAGAACGGCGGGGTCCCGCCGAACGGGGTCCCAAGCTGGGGGGGAGACTGAGAGGGGGAAAAGATAAAAGAGAGGAGGAGAGAGAGAGAGAGAGAGAGAGAGAGAGAGGTGGATGTACAGAGAGGGACTGAAAGAGAGAGAGCGAGAGATACAGAGAAACTGGAAGGGTGAGATGGAAAGAGAAAAGAGATAAAGATACTGAGAGAGAGAGAGAGAGAGAGGTACCGAAAGACTGAAAGAGAGAGAGAGAGAGATACAGAGAACCTGGAAGGGTGAGATGGAAAGAGAAAAGAGATAAAGATACTGAGAGAGAGAGAGAGAGAGAGAGAGAGAGGTACCGAAAGACTGAGAGAGATGCGAAGAGAATTTAGCATTTTAAAAGCCATTATTGGGAAAATTAATTAGCTGTGTGTTTTACTAAGCAAACTGAAACAAAAAAGGCCAGACTTAAAAATAAAAATATATATTACATCACCCAATATTTTTGAATAGAAAAGATTAGAAAAAATAATGAGATACACAGGGGGAATGAAAGCGTAAAGCCAGAGAAAGTGAGAGATGCAAGGAGATTGAAGGAGAGAGAAAAAGAAATTGGGAACGCAAAATGGAGAGAGAGAGAGAAAGATGAAACAGGTAAAGAGAGCAAGGCAGAGAGATGAACATAGAGAGAGAGAAAGAAAGAGACAGAGGGAGAGACTTGAACTTGAACTGAAATGAGTATCGCTGTGAGATACCCTGTGAGTATCGCTGTGAGTATCGCTGTGAGTATTGCTGTGAGATACCCTGTGAAAATCGCAGCCTAAATCAAACATGGATAACCTCGGGAGGGGGGGGGGAGTGGATAGGGAGCAGAAAGATATTCCCCCATCTTGGGAAATGTGCCTGTCCAAAGACCCAGTACTTTAGTGGGATCACACAAAGATTCCAGTACATCATTCCTTATGTCTTCCATTTCCTAGCCTCTGCCCCCACCTTGACACACACAGACCCCTCCCCACCCCAGCCTTTGTATCATCTTTACACTTCTTGGCCCTCAGCTGTGGGAAACTAGTATACAGCCATAATTCCTGTCATGCAGACCGTACTGGGACATGTAGCTGGCCAATGACGTCAGCTACTGTCAACAGCTTCCTGTATGCATGATCCCTGGAGGTGCTGTAGAGGTCTTTGGGTGGTGCTCATTTTACTGCACCTCCACGCAAATCCCCTTGAGGACCGTCACAGTGCTCCCATCACCGCGTAACCCACTGTCACAATCCACACCCCGAACAGGAAGTCATCAACGCCCTGAAGCAGGCCTGGCACGTACACTGCTTCCTGTGTGCCTCCTGCCAGCAGCCCATCCGCAACAACACCTTCCACCTGGAGGACGGGGAGCCGTACTGCGAGGCAGGTGAGGTCCGTCCGTGGGCTGACCTGAGATCAGCGGCATCCCGTCGAGGTCCCGGATACTGCACGAGTCTGGCTTGAGCGTGGCTAGGTGGACGAGTTAGCGTGGTTTAGTGCTCCGTCTGCTGTTTCCGTTTCCAGACTACTACAGCCTGTTTGGGACCAGCTGCCGGGGCTGCGACTTTCCCATTGAGGCGGGCGACCGCTTCCTGGAGGCGATGGGCTTCACGTGGCACGACACCTGCTTCGTGTGTGCGGTACGTCAGCCACCCACCACTGTGTAATCTGCGTATCAGATATATTCGTACTACTTCCCTGTTCATCTTGCCTATTTCCGTCTGTCAGGTATGCTCCACGTGCCTGCAGGGCCAGGCGTTTTACTCCAAAAAGGACAAGCCTCTCTGTAAGAAGCATGCCCACAGCATCAACATGTGAAGCACCGCAGGATCTGGGAGGAGGGCTGAAGAAGACACGATCCCATTCGATTGGCCCAATATATGCTTCATCCAGACTCTAACTGGCCAAATATATGCTTCATCGACTGTCTCTGATTGGCCGAATATATGCTTCATCCAGACTCCGATTCCGCTCGACTCTGCATAACCTGTTTATCAGAATTTCTTAGTCTCTGAGGTTTACTCCACATTCCCGTGCTTTTTGTACATGCTGTTAAGTTAATGGAAAGTGGGACTGTCCCAAAATCGTGGCATTACAAGGTTCTCTGTGTCCCGAAGGGCACGATCAGAACCATTTCACTTCACGTCTAATTAGCATCGTAAAACCCGTCCTTCATAAAATTCTTTGTGTTTCGCCTTTTGGGGAAAAAAAATAGTTGCCTTATTCAGTCGCTTTCTGAAAGAGACATCGTTAGCCTCCAGATTACACTGGTGGCGGGCGGGGGGGCATTTATTAAAATTTTTGTGGTCTTGGCTGGGCCGCCACGCCGTTCCTGGACGGAGGAGGGTGACGGTAACGGGGCGGCGGAGAAGGGCGGCTTTGTGTCGCCGCGGTGAAAAGCACCGCCATTGTTCCCCTTTTTTGTGAGAAACCTTCAAAGCTCGGAGACGGGGGGGGGCGGAGCCGCGTTCCGTCTCCGGGGTGAGCGTCGAAGAATGGCGAGAGCGGGAGAGCGGGGGGAACTGGGAAAGGAAGGGTCACGGACGGGGGAAGGAGGGAGACAGCGTTTGTACCGCTGTGGCTGGAGCCAAACCGGTAAATGTGGGTCCTTCCCCGGAGCTGTGGTCCGCTGCCTGCCATTGGGGACACAGACGGCCGCAAAGCCCCTGCACCAGCAGCTTTGAAGCGGCTGTTTGGGCCGTTTGTCTGACCATGACGAACGTTTTATAACAATGCACATTACACGCATCAAGATCGAATGGGGCGTCTGATATCAGGCGTGCGGAGACGGTCTGATGGGTGCCGGGCCTTTGGGCTTGGCCCAACTCCTCTGCCAAGATGTTAAAAGAGAAAACTATACAGAATCGGACCGTTTGATGGGCTATCAAACATCTCCAGCCTACTTCTGCTCTGTTTAAATACATTTAGCGCCCTTTGCGACACACACGCTTGCCAGGATTGTGACAGCTTCACAGGCTGATTTGGACCAGATGAGGCAGGGCATTGGAACAGGTGTGCCAGCCTTACAAGAAGGAAAAACAACAGAAGATGACCCCCCCCCAAACCCCCTGGTGGTTGTGAGAGAAAAAAACATCTAGGGGGGGTCCTAGACAAACAGGCACCCCCACCCCTCCAAAGCATGTTGACTGTTATCAAATGGGCATTTACAACCATAATATTGCAATTTTTGACTCCCCGAAAGACTGGTGAGATGTTGACTGGCACACAGCTAAAGTGGACTGATGATTCATTTTTCAGGAGGGTTTAAGAACAGCCACCCACTGCAGAGGATTACAGGGAGGCCAAAGAGAATTTTAAAGCCTTTTTCTGTGCCAGGGTTATTAACTTCCTGATGACCGCAACTCGCTTTACGTTGGATGTTTTTGGTGCAAAACTAATCTGGGAATAAACATTAAACAGTTAAATTATGGTGTAGGTGCCGGGTACGTCCTGTGTTTTAGTGTCTGAAGAGTCGCAATCTTTCAGCTTTCGTTTGCATTTTAATAATAAAGGTTTTTATTGCTCTTTCACCTCTGGTTTCCAGTTAAGTTGTGTATTCCCTGTACAGCCCCACTCCCACCTCTTGATTTGCTCGCACTTTGAGGGGCTGCGATGTTCGGATTTGTACGCACACACACATCCGCCACTGAGCCCCGGGGAATCTGTTGCTGCTTGCGACCTGTAGGAGGCGCTTGTGCTCTGGACCTGCACTCGTACCCGCACCCCGGCGGCTCACCAGATCACATAACGCGAGAAACACTGAGGCTTTGTCATCAAACACGGCTTCTCCTCCTCGTCTGCGGAGGTTGTGGATGTGCTGAGGATTCTGGATAATTTGCCACACTGGCAGATAGGACAGACTAGACGAAGCAAAGCTCCTCAACAGAGAACAGGAACGACCTTGAGTCAAACATCGCAGTTCCCTATGCAGGTTAGCTGAAAGGATGCCAATACTCAAACTGTATACTTTTGGCCTCCATTTCCTAGCTTGGGTAACACGGTGCCCCTGTCTGTGAGGAGGTTTCAGAGATAATTTGGTTACTGCCCAGCCACCGAGGCAGAGAATTGCAAACGCTGAGCCTGAAAGCGTCCATATCAACCCCAAATCTGGATTCCCTGTTTACAGCTGGCCACAGATCTGTACAGTTTGGTTTGCTTAAATAAATCATTGATGAAATGATCCACGACCAGTCCCATAACGTCTGATCATTTTTATGTGTGGGTGTGTTGTCAGCAAAGGGGCGCGTTGCATCATAAGATGCATTTTATTCATCCCAAACACGAATAAGACCCTGGCAGTGAAGGTTCGCAGTGCGCCGGATTCAATGCGAATGTTCTGTGTGGGATTCAGAGGACAAAAGCAAGATTTTAAAAGGGGAACAACCACAGAAAAGGTGCAGAGGAGTGAGGAGGCCTGGGCTGATATTTCAATTAGCAGGTTCTGTGTGGGATGGAGAGGACAAAAGCAAGATTTTTAAAAGAGGAGCCACTACAGAAAAGGCTCAGGGGAGGAGTGAGCAGCGCTGCCCTGCTATTTGAGGATTTGTGTTTTATTTGAGCGGCTTCAAAGGTCTCAAGGCGATGGGCTGCCAACTCCTCCGTACCAGCTGGGTCTGACAAGTCCCTAGGTTACGAATACCATGGGTGTGTTTGAGGGAGCGAGGGGGTGCGTGGTCTACAGGCTGGGAAAGTCTCCCCCCTGCCCGCCCCGGTATGACGCATAGCGTGTTAAGCTTTCCCTGAAATGCACGTTGAGTTTTGCCAGCCGCTCTGTGGAATGTGTGGCGTGCTGTCATCGCTGTGTCATGTGTCACGGTGCGATACGGGGCCGTACGTACAGGATGATGGTCACACTCGCCGTGTCGGTATCGTTGCAGCGGTGACAGCAGAGGGCTCGTCAGCTAATCTTCCTTTTGTCTCGTGTCAACATCATAAAAAGGATCCAGACACATCCTCCATGACCTAAATTGCCTTTTTCTGTGATTGATATTTTTGTGATTGATATATGTGATTAGTTTTCCCGAATTGCTAAAACGCATTTCCTACAATCTCCTCTCCTTTTCTCAAAGCACTAAGCACAAACCTTAAAATTCAAGCTACACTCACAAAACCTTTGATTCGTCTTACAAAATAAACAATTTTCTCAAAACTATATTATCCTTGCTCAAAAGCAAATTTCAGATCACGCATCAAGGTAGTCGGTACATAGACACTGCTGAGCAGTCATTACACGCTATAGTAAGATATTGAAAACAAAAACTGAAGTCAAAACTGTTGCTGGCATGTAGACAAATGTTTACTTTGAACGCAATCTTTTGCATATTGAGCTGCAAAATTGGAAACCAAAAGACTATAATAAAAACAAATAAAAAAAGTATTGCATGCCAAAAATGTTTTGTATACAATTATACTAAACTGATATGTACTGTAATATTTGCAGTATTCAGTACTCAAGTTACTGTAAAGGACAAGTAAAAAATCCAAATGAGGCACATTACAGTGAAATGTTGTGCAGCTGCCAAGCCAAAATCAAGCAAGAATATTCATTCTGCCTCATCACCATGTCTAAGGGCAGGATCAGGACAGGGAACTTAGTCTACATCACAGGAAATGCTCTCCTTTTGCTGGGTGATGCGAGACGGATCCTCTGTGTGACCCATTTGTACCTTGACGTCGAATTTCAACCCACCTATGGCCCTTGCACTCTCATCCGGCACGTATTCTGTGTTCAAGTCACCCTTCGGTTTCTTCCCATGTTTAGAAACCTGTGAGAACAGTTTTGAATCACCGTGTTTAAATGATTAAACTGTCTGCAGGCTCTGTTTCACTTTTGCGACCTGTGTTTTTGCATTAAAGTTCACCACGGTGCAAAATGTGTGTTGAGGAATGAGAACGTGTTTAGAGTTGTGCAAAAAGGGTGATTCAGATCTACGTCTAACTAGATTGTGACCAAAGGAGTGACTGATTCAATAAATGAGTTTTGGCAACTGGCGGTTTTGTTCCAAGAATGAGTTTTAGTGTTTTTGCTATTCAGAAAAACCTGTAAGATACTAATTAATCAGTTTTGCTACAAATTTAGGAAAACCCTCACAAACTTTCACAATCTGTCAGGAGTGCCTGTCGTTTCTACTTTTATATTTTGGTGCCATGTGTCCCTGTGTAAGGGACTCTGTGAGGAGGCTGGCTGAAGGTGTCATGCATGCCGACATCTAACGTGAAACTAACCGTGTAACAATCCTTGCAACCCAGAAGTTTTCCCCCTCCCTTGGAATATAAGCGGATACAAGGAAACTGCAACATGACTTAAACGTGAACTGAGAGCCCTTCTGAGTATGAGAGGTGCAGGCAGTGGCGTACCTTAAAATGCTGAGCCCCCTGACATAATGTAACCTTGCCCCCCCATCCAATTTTATGTATCCAAGGACCCTGTCAGGTCCTGGGCTCCCTGAATTTCCCAGTGTATCTAGGCCCTCTGACACCTCAGCGTGCAGGTATGGGAACTTGCGTGCTACTGTTCCACGCCGCTCCCTGGTCACTACTCCTGTGTGTGTGTGTGTGTGTGCGTGTGTGCGCATTCGTGGTTAGCTGCCCCTCGCCCACCGCCCGCCTCCCAAACCTGCCACGCCCGCAGGTGAGGTCCGTATGCCCACTTTGAGTCGGCGGTAAACCCACACCAGCGTGCCGGGGGGTTGGGGGGTCATGACCCACGCGCTGCCACTGAATGGCACATTGAGAAGCCGTCACAAAGAGCACTTTCACATTCCCGGTGAGCAGCTGAAAGGTCTGTTTATGTTGGGATTCCTGCAGCTGGAGAGCGAGAGTTGAAAGGGTGGTGTGGGTTTAGCCACCGCTTAGCTGGGCCTCCTGGGATGGCGGGGGGGTGCACTGCCGTAGATGCAAAATATTCAGCCAATCAACGTACAGGCGGCCTCAGAGGGATTGGGGGTTACCTTTTCAAAAGGAGGGGGATTCTGGGTAATCTGCCATTAGTGAGTCATGAGCATCTGACTGGGCTCTTTCTCAGGTAGGTGCTGGTAGTGCGGGGCCTGGCGGCGAGAAGATGAGCCATTTCCATGATAAAACAGGGCCATCGGCTTTTATTCACATTTTTATATATAATTTTTCATTCCCACTCTCGCAGTCACACCTTCTGTTTATTTCTCGTTAAAATATCCTCCACATGATGTCAGCGGAGCCAGACAAAGAGTTCCCCTGTTATCCAGAAAATTAATTACGTTTCCTGTTTAACGAGCATCTTGCCTCAGGGAAGGGGAATTGAGAGAGGAAGGGGGGCCGGGTGTTTGAAAGATGGAGCCCCGGGGGGGTGTGTGACGGTGGTGTACTTGCATGGGGGACCCCCGGGGGTATAGCTTCCGTGGACACGGACTCACCTGGAGAGAGGTGTGCAGGCTCGCGCTGTTTCCCGTTTTTAAGGGGACTGGCGGCTTTACTGGGCGCTGGTACATTATTTCCTTAGCGGCCGATCCGGATCAGTCTGATTATTTAACTCTTTTAAGGTTAAACCGGGCACTGGTGGGAAAAAGAGTAAAGCGATCCTAAATCAATGTAGGGCACTACTGTAATCCGACCACTGCGCTGAAACAGGACGCCTAGCTATTTACCGGCGACTTTCACAGATATAGTATAAAGTAGGTTACCGGCCCAGCAGAAAAGTTAAGTAGGTCTGGCTCGGCAGAATCACAGCTTGACGTCCCTATTTCTTAATGGGGCTTTGGATTTGTTTAAATTACTTTTAATAATACCATTATTTTGTTGTTATTATGGAGGTCCTGTTATTAAGTGTGACGGTGCGGTAATGCGCAGGGGGAACACCGTGAAAAATGTTTAGTGGAAAAGAAAAGAAAGTAAAAGAGGAGAAACCTGGAAAAGAAAAGGAGAAGCACTTCTAACAGATCTGAGACTTACCGGCTGCAGTTCTCCAAGACGTCGCTGGTCGGCGCTGCGGAGTGAAGGGGGATCTCCTGTGCTCGTCGGAGGAGGAGACGGAGACCGGGGAGAGCAGGGGAGGAGGCGAAGGAGGGAGCTTGTGCACTTGGAGAAGGTTGAGGAAAAAGTCGGACGGGAGAGGAGCCCGCGATCCTAAGAGCTCCTCGTTGTGTTTCTCTTTAATGCTAGCGCCGGAGGGGATCTGCATCCGAACGGGAGTCCGGGAGCTGGAACCGCGGTCCCGGTTCGGCCAGCAGAAGGTGCGATCGGAGGAGGGGGTCGGCGAAACGAGGTAAAAGCGCGCAACTCCGGGGGCGCGATCCGGTGCCTGGCCGCAGCCTGCAGAGCCGAGCTGCTGCGGGACTCGCGCGTTCGGGCTTCTCCTCCGCGGATCTCACACATGTGCCATACGTATGGGGTAACTGGGGATACGGGAGTCTGGGACACGGTGCCCTGGGGAGCTGCTATGAGTTTGTACATGTGCAGCTGCGTTCAGCGTGCAAAACGTGGGATATATGCACCGTAATACCCGTCCCAGCTGGGAATACTTCTCTGTGCCTGTACGCCCCCGTGATACCAATGCATTTGTGCTGTAGTGAATGTTTCTCCGTGTTTGCATGCCGGTGGTTGTGTACTAAGTGGGGATCACACCTAAACGGATTACACGGGCACATCTGTTACGGGCAAGGAGAGAGAATTGACAGGATTTCAGAGTAAATAATTGTACTTTAATCCCTGGGTGGGATTTGTACCTGCATTGTAAGTGGATAAAAGGTATTCAAAATAAAGTACCGAGTGAATCACACGCCTATTAAGGTTTTATGTAATGTATATTTTATTTATATATGTGTGTGTATAATTGAAAATGACACTGCTGGGAGACAGATGGTTGTTTTAATTTACAGAGTGATATTTAATTACATATTGGAGGATATATGTGTACATTTATAAAAATATCTTTGTTGTACTATTTATTTTGAAGTGTCTCGTAAACTGTATTGTGAGTTTGAAGGTGGCAGTGGTGCGAGGGCGGCGGCCTTTTTTGGGCTGCGGTCGCAGGATCGAGGCACCAGCGCGCTATACTACGGAGACTTTTAAAGGTGAAGGTGGGGTTTTGTGATCCCTTCTTACCTGCATGTTTAAAATGTCGGAATGTAATGTTAACGCTGCTTTCTGTCAGCTGTGTGTGTGTGTGTGTGGGGGGGGGGGGATCGGTGAGTCTGTTAACTTAGCGCCTGCCGCTCCTTGTTCGGACCGCCCTCTGAGTGAGTGACACACCAGCTCGCCTTGTCCCGGTGAGTCCGGTCACCCTGGGAGGGTGGAGGAGGTTCTTGTCACCCATGTGCGTATCGCAGAGGGAGAGGTTGCCTGCTATTCGTACAGCCCACGTCCTGTGTGGGCTGCCTCCTCGCGGCAGAGAGACTCACCGTGTCCTCGTGGTGTAGAGGCTTCCTGTACACAAACAGTGAAATGCTTCAGTATGACTCTATTATAAGCAGTTGTTCAGGACATACATCATGCCGCCAGCGCCACCGTCGTTATCCGAGTCTCACGGTGACGGACGTGCACCGCTGTGTATCTGCACACACACGCCGTCGGTGAGTCCACCTCCGGGCTGGACTTCCCTCCTTGTTCCGCTGCTCCCTCACGATGGAGGACATCGCAGGTGGACTGAAACTAAGATTCTTGGCCTGATCGTTCATATTTGTAACAAATTAAACGCATGAGAGGGAGCTGTTATTTACATTTATTGAGCGGACGCTTTTATCGAAAGAGAGACACACTTTATGAGTAAGCAGGGGCAGACGGTCTCTGGAGCAATTGGGCCGTTGCTCAGGCGTGAAACCACTCTGCTGACTCTGGGATTTAAGCCCGCGACCTTCCGATCACAGAAAAAGCATCCTAACCCGCTGGGGATGGGGGCTGTCCCTCTGCTTACTGATCTGTGAGCCCCGAAGGAGGATAGGTGTTCAGTGTTGGCCTGGAGAAGCTGCTGGACTGTGGGGGACACTGGCGGGCACTGCAGGGGACACTGGCGGGCACTGGCAGTCCCGTTATTGCTGGATTGGAGTCCGATCTGTAGAGTGCTTGTTTGTCTTCCCCCATTTCTGCGTCTGGTGGTGCCCAGTGGTGACATGGGCCCACAAGGTCGGGGAGGCCAAGCAGAGATCACCACCTAGAGATCAGGTGTAACTCTAGTGGTGGCGCAGGGGCCAGCAGTTGGACCTACAGGCTTGGGCTGGCTCATTTTAACCGGACAGCTCAGATATCCAGTCAACCCCCCCCCCCCCCCCCGCGGATTCACATGGGAGGGCAACGGAAAGAATGTAGTGGTACTGAAAAAAGCAGTAACCACCCCACCCCCTATGCCCCTAACCCAGACTGGAGGTACCATGCTGCCTTCAGCCCTGACCTCTGTGGCTCCTGGGCTTGGGGGGGGAGGGGGGACGGATGCAAGGGGTGCGATTCCTAAATCATCATCTCGATACTCCACCTCCTTCTCCCGTTACTGGGGCCGGCTCCTATTCCGTGTGACCGTGCTCTTTTTCACAGCGCGCAGGAGGGCTGCGCCAGGAGTCGTGGTGGACGTGATCGCCACACTCTCCTGCCGTGCGTCTCCATGCTCCACGGTGGAGCGGCAGTTCGGCGCATCGGCACGGCGGGTCCGACCATGCCCCCCCCCCCCCCCACCAGTACTGCGGTCGTGTGCGGTTGGACGCTTCATCGCCGTCCCGTCTACGTCGGGCTCCAGGTCGCATGCTCGTCCCCACCCTCGGCTCACAATGGAGCCGTTCATAAATCAAACGTCGCCCACGCACATTGGGAACCTCCGGCACACTGGGACGTACAGTTCCGCTTAAGCTCCTTAAGCTGCGCCGTTCTCCTTTCCTGGGGATTGCTGCCCAGGGAAAGTCTCCGGGTGGGACTATGGAGCAGGTCCTGGAGAAAATGGCACTTAGCTGACGTGTGCTCCGACATGCCAGCCCTGCTGAAATCTGTGCTTGGGATCGCGGTCTGCGTGGTGAGTAGGGCCCCGCCCTGAAGAAATGTACACCCGTATCCCTTTACACTACAAGTGTTATTACACCTGAGTGAAGTGCAGCAGCCGTCCTGTAATCAGGTAAATGATTACACAAATGAGCACACATCTCGCTATTAAGTTCTGCTGTTTCATTTGGCAGAGGTGCCTATTGCAGTGCCAACCGCGGCGTTTTCTGCGAGAAGACGCTCGACTGCGTGCCGACTGACATATGCATGGGTTTATGAATCCATTTCTTTTTTTTTGTGTGCTGCCTTTCAGCTGCTTTGGCTCCTGTCCAGAGTGACTAATCAGCGTGCGGGGACTGAGGCAGGTGTGTGCGAGTGTGTTACAGTTGCATTCTGGGAGCAGAAGGTGCCAGCCCGGGCTGCTGATTGGAGGGTCACCGTGCAGCACTGAGCTCATTGGGTCTTCTCGATTTGGGACCCATGTTCTAGTGGGAACCTTCTCTGTAGCGTCGAGGTGGAGGCTGGAGTCGCCGTAGCTGTATCTTCTTGGGAACGCCGTCTTTCTAGAAACTTATGCTGAAGAGGCAGAGGTCTCTGGTGCTCGATCTCTTGTGCCCACATAGGTGAACAGTGACCACATTTTATCTTATTATCATCTTATTTATAAATAACAAATTGTGGTTTAACCATAAACTACGCTAAACACTTGCAGCTGCCAGCAGCCCTTTGTGCTTCGCCTGCCTGCCGTGGTTTTAAAGAGTGCCGCAGCTTGGTCATGTGACCTCCGTTCGGCCCGAGGTAGCTGGCCGCGCCCTAGGGGCCCGTCTTGCCTCATGGCTGCCACAGCAATCTTGCGCCCTGGATGTTGGCCATGCTGAACCTGAGGCCTGGATGATCTTTTGCAGTCCTGTTTCTGCCGGTCAGACCATAACCGTGGGGTCGACAGTAACGTTACCACCGGTGTTCAGAGGGACACTTTTACCAGCACTGCCTGTATCTCTATCCCCGTCTGCAAACATGTGATCCCCATGTTCCTCAAACAAAATCCCCTCCTGCTCTCTAATTGTGTCATGATCTCAGGATTGCCCCTGAGAGTCAGCCCCGCCCCCCCAGTCTGCAGTCTGTAAGGTCTACCACAGGTGCTGCACCCTTCTTGAAATGTTTTTCTGGCTACGTGCTTGGCCCCCCCGCCATTAAATCGTGGCGGCCGATCTCGCATTGCGGCTGTGCTGGTGGGAGGTCAGAGGTGGACATTTCAGGTCCAGAAAGTAAAAATCCAGATCAGGATTTTGTTTCAACCAACCAGTTGAGCATAAAAAGTCACAGTCACAGAGTACTTAACTTGTTGGTTGAAACAAAATCCTGGTTTGGATTTTTACTTTCTGGACCTGAAATGTCCACCTCTGTGGGAGGTGCTGTGAATGCCATCAGATTGTCAGTAGATGCTCATTACATCTCAGGCTCATGGGGAAGCTGCTTTATTACTGCAGTACCCAGTGAACTGAGAGGCCATGACTTATGAAGAAGATAAATGGGGAAAAAACTCACTGAAAAACTGCAGAGGACACAGGGGTACACCCTGGGTGGGACGCCAGCCTCACACACACACACAGCTTTGTAATTATATCTTTGTAGGGACCGTCCCTTCATTTCTATGGGCAAAACCCTAATCCCAGTCATGACAACCTTAACCCCTACCCCTAAACAAAGGAAATCCAAGACTTTTGATTTTAAATTTTTTATGAGATTTGGAGGGACTGAAAAAATGGTCCAATGGTCTTTCTCCAATTCATATTTAGCACTAAAATTTAGCATAAAATGCAATTGCGTCTTGAATATCACAAAAGCTGTATGATATGATCCTTGGAGTTCATATTCTTGGCTGTTACATATTAAAGATGTTGGGTTAACACGTGTGTTTATAAGACATAAATCTGATGTGGCTTATCAGTATGACATCATGCTTGGTAACTAGCATTCCTCCCTCACCTGTTTGTACTCCGACGTGAGAGCAGCCGTCAGGAGACACTGTCCCCGGGAGGGTGGGGGGGGGGGGGGGGGTCCCCTTGGCGGACGTGCAGTCACCCGTTTTGTGAGCAGTGTTCAGCGCTCAGTCCACATCACAGCTTGATGGAGCTGCTTTCCCCTTTGTTGTCCTGCCTAGAGGGCTCACTGCTGCCCCTGGACAGAAACTGTGTGTGTGTGTGTGTGTGTGTGTGTGTGTGTGCGTGTGCAGGAGGAGTGCAGTGAGGCATCCCACTGTCTGCCTGCTTTATCTGTTTCTTATTGGGCCGCATCATTGTAATTATCTGAAGCAACGTTACTCTGTGCTTCACTCTTAGACAGTATGTATTCTCTTACTCAGCTAATCATGCTCACACTGTATGTAATCTATTTGGGGTGTAACAATTCATTGATTCTAATCAATCCATTGATCGTTATGGCCACAATATGATGTATTTCACTCAGTTAATGAATATTAATTCATATAATTGAAAAATGATTCACCAAAATGCTGCTTCACACTCACCCCATATCTATCACATTACTCTGTGCTTCACTCTTACCCTGTATCTCACTTTACTTTGTGCTTCATGCTCACCCCCTGTCTATCATGTTACTGTGATTCAGGCTCACCCCACATCTATCATATTACTGTGTGCACCACGCTCAGATTGTATCTACCACTTTACTCTGTGCTTCATGTTTACACTGAATCTGCTGCGTTACTCTGTGTACCATGCTCACACTATATCTATAACCTTACTCTGTGCTTCATGCTCACCCTCTATCATATTACTCTGTGCAACACGCTCACACTGTATTAACTATCTCCTTGTATACATTACTCCGTGTTGCCTGTCATGTATCTACATCAGTGTTGTTGAAAACACTAGTTTTGACTTGTTTGAAAAACGTAACATGTCTTATTGTGTAGTTTTGTCATCGCCGGTGTTCGTTTCTGCGTTCGGTGGGCGTATTAATTCTAATCACGTGCGCACGGGAGCTTTTGCACGGGACGTTTTGGCGCTGACAGTGAGATCGGCGCGTCTCTCTTAAGACACCTTGCTCGAGGGTTTGGTGGCATAAGCCTCGCTAAGCCGCTTGTGGAGGAACTCCACCTTTATTAATGCATAATCAAAGCGGACGTCATTTGTGAACTGACACAGTAAACCGACTTGTTTTCCGCGTATCTGTGCGCCGATCTCGTACACGTCGGCGTACGGCAGCCTTTTCACACACGTACTTAGCTGGGAAGAGCTCTAACTCCGCATTTGATTGTAGTTTATTTTTTCACTATTTGGAATCACTGCCGTGACGGTTTTGATAGGTGTTCATAAATATTTACAGTCCCTGACTCTTCCCGCCCTTATGGAAGGGGGATGGGAAGGGGGGTG
>JAODLC010000044.1:5654837-5677954 GCA_026781145.1 Hippopotamyrus pictus
TACTGTACACACATACAGACACATGCAGACAGACAGGCATATACTGTACACACATACAGACAGACAGGCATATACTGCACACACATACAGACACATGCAGACAGACACGCATATGGACAGGCATATAAACAGACAGACAGACATATAGACGCATACCGACAGGCAGATAGACAGACTCATAGACACACAGACAGACATATAGACCTGCATACATACATATATACAGACAGACAGACAGACAGGCAGACTCAGACACACAGACAGACATATAGACCTGCATACATACATATATACATACAAACAGACAGACAGACATATAGACCTGCATACATACATATATACATACAGACAGACAGACAGACTCATAGACACACAGACAGACATATAGACCTGCATACAGACAGACAGACATACATATAGACCTGCATACATACATATATACATACAAACAGACAGACAGACAGACTTATAGACACACAGACAGACATATAGACCTGCATACAGACAGACAGACTCATAGACACACAGACAGACATATAGACCTGCATACATATATACATACAGACAGACAGACAGACAGACTTATAGACACACAGACAGACATATAGACCTGCATACAGACAGACAGACTTATAGACACACAGTCAGACATATAGACCTGCATACAGACAGACAGACAGACAGACTTATAGACACATGCCCTTGGCTCTGCTGGTCACATTACAGGCTGTAAAAGAAGAAGAAAAAATGTCTCCAGCAAATGACACATACTATTCATGGTCCCGCCTTTTAGATATCCATGATATATCCCACAAGAAAGGCAGAGGGGTCAGGAGTCCGGTCAGGGCCCGGACCCAGCAGACGGCCATGCAGGCGTCAGAAGTGCAGCTGCTGTGGACGGCTCAGTGACGGGGACCGTCCATCTGCACATCAGCGCTGGTCCTGGCTAATTCGCCGTGGAGCATCCGTCACTGGTTTCACAGCCTCGCGCCAGCTTGCGCTTTCATATGGACGCCATCCTGTGAGAAAGGTTCACTTCCCACAGCTTCTTCATTTCAAAGGGCTCGCTCTGGATGTCCTTTTTTTCCCAAGGCAGTTAGCGGCACACAGGGATATGCATGCGGAAATCGAGACTTTGCTTAAGCTGTTTGATCAGTGTAGGTCCTTGTTTTTATAGCAGGATTTTGAATACAGAATAGCGATACTTTATTAATCCACGTGGGGATGTTGTCTTTTCGCCTGCCCCATCTTACTGCCCATGAGAGACACAGACACAATGCAGGTGAGAGAAGTTTGAGGGCCACAGCACAGGGTTAGCCAGCGTGCAGCGCTCCTAGAGCTGGGGGTTAGGGGCCTCGCTCAGGGGCCCGACGGTGGTGGCCGGTCTGTCAGCTCTGGGTTTCGAACTGGCAACCTTATGAGTTTTGGCTCACCGAGCCACACATCACCCCTTACCGAGGTCTAATCTGAGTTGTAACTGAGGTTTCTGTGCAGTTTTAAAGGGTAGATTTGCTTTGCTTTTCATTATTAGACACTCATAACGATTTCTTCATTAAAAGGATCCTGTTCTCCTCCGGCAGACCAGTCATGGGGTAGCAACAGACACCAGTCTTGAGGTCTTGACCATAGTCACGGCTTGTCAGACTTGTCCGTCTCTGGCGTTCTCACTCGAGTGGACCGCTGGATATTTATTGTGTAATTGACCCCACTGGGTCGCCATCTACCTGGTGATGGTGGCAGCTCAAGCCTTTGAAATCTACACCATGTTAAAATGATTCTGGAAGAGTTGCCCAGGTGACATCCTTCAAGATGGGCCGTGGAGACCTTTTAATTGGCAAAGGGCTCGCTGACCTTCTCCAGTTCAGCCCGTGGGGTGTGTGTGTGTGTGGGGGGGGTGTTTTATGTTATTTTGATCATAAATCTGAGCCTGGATTTTGCTGTTGTTAGTTTAGTTTGAGGCTGCTGCCTCTTTGTACTATGCATTCCTGTGCTGTTTGCTATTAGGACACCCAGAGCTGTCAATAGCCAACCTTTATATCAGCATTAATGATGAGATAAGTCATAAATAATGAGTGCGGTTACGTTTGTGGACTTAATTTGTCCGACGTCTGAGATGCGTCCCAGGTTCTCCCTGACATCTCGGTCCGTCCCTGAGATCTTTCAGCGCCATCTTGATGGTCCAGCTTTCCCGCTTTGGATCTGAGCCTTTTGCTCTCATAAAAACTTATTTAAGATGTCCTCCAGACGCCATTAAGGCTGTTTCCTGCACCAGCAGACTCTCCTCTCACACCCAAAATGTCTAGTTGGCATTTCTTTTTCTTTTTTTTTTTTAACGAAAGACCAAATAAATAAACCTATAAACATAATTGTTTTGTTTTGAGTCCTCCTGATGGCGGGTGTTTAAAATGTCTGCACTTATTCCGTCATGAAGAGGCAGCTGAAAAGCTGACCACGATAACAGAAATAAGGGTTGGTGAATATGGATGGGGAATGGAAAGAGGTGCGATTATTTTTAGACTGCAAATGGAAGCCCCTCCATCCCCGGGTTTGCACATGAGGTTAGTTAAGAGACAGGGAACCATGCTTGTTTTCTGGTTCCAATGAAAGGAGAAAAGGAGAGTGTTTAATTAGTGGTTGAACACGGGGACTAGGGCTGCACTTTGACCCCTGGAAAGGAGGTTTTCAGAAGATGCGGGGAGGGGGGCAATGCCTGGAGACTAGTCATTCAAAGGCTGTGATGGGGTCCGGCTGTTGGCTGGAGATCGTGGCAGTTCCTGGTTGAGGTTGGGCTGGGATGCCTCCTCACGAAATCTCAGGACGGCCAAAGATCAAAGATCTGGGGGGGGGTGGTCAGTTTTTCTTGTATCACGCCTATCAAAGGGACGAGAAATATGCTCACCTCAACGCCGCTCCTCCTACTTACAAATTTCACGGCGTGTCGGTCACAGAGCCACTCTCTGTTTGAGGTGTGTGACTATGAAAGCCCCATTGAGGTGTTTGCTTACCCACAAGCCTTCTGCTGGCAGCCGGTGTCTGCGTTTGGTTTCACTCTTTCACTGGGCTTTTGCTCCGGAGGGTTTAGGCGGGAGGGCAAACAGCTGGAGTGAGCGTGTGACTTCATCGCGCGTGTTTGTCTATATCGAGTCCGCACTACTTTCAGCCGGCCTCCCCCGGGCTCCTGTGCTCCTCACGCTCAGCAGGGTCTGCTTTCTGCACTGAGTGACGTCACCTGACCTCTTTCAATGCCTTCGGAGACCCGTCGCTCGGGAAAATCAGTCTCTCAGGTGAGAGCTTCTTAAAGTTCAATGGGACGCACGCACACACTCTCAGGCACTGTCCTTGTGTCCCAGATGAAGAGCTAGTTTGTCTGGTTGTGACAACGGGGCCTTTGTGAGGGACGTCGGCACTGGCCTCGACGGAGATCGGACAGTTCACAGCTGCTGTGAGGTGGCGCTTTGAAGTCGCGACGGAAAGGAAGTGAAAATAACTGTATCAATCAGCCTCTTCCTGGAGTTCAGGCTTCCCAGCAGTGCCGTACAGCCAGGTCAGGTTTCAACAGCAGGCAGAAGCCTTTCTGTCGTTCACCGGAAGGCAACGCTAAATCGAATCTCCCAGCACTCGAGATGGATGCGTGCTCAGCACTTCTCCTGGACTTTTTTCTCAGGATGTCGTGATCCACGTCGAAGAAAAACAGATAGAGACACAGATGACTTCTCAGCACTAGATGCTGTTCCATCCTCTCCCATATTTGGGACAAATTACTGTTAATAAAAAGCAAAAGAGCTGAGCGATTTAAGAGATTGGAAATCCCTACCACTTTGTCAAAGGTCCTGGTTTCACATCTAGAACTGGCCTAGTCAGTTCTTATGGGGTGGTGTGTAGCTCTATGCCCATGATCTGAAGGTTGTTTGTTCAAATCCTATGATAGGCAGAGAGATGTTACTGTTGGGTCATTGAGCAAGGCCCTTAACTCCCAATTGCTCCAGTGACTGGCTGACTCCGCTTTGTCAACTATATGTTAATCTGTGTCATCAGTGTATAAGTATCAGCGCGTAACCATCCAGGTTAGAGGGCGATGGGCACAACAGCCAATCACTGCTCTGTGTCCTATCGCGGTATGACCCGCGGAATCTGCAACCTCCCCCCCTGGGGGGGGGGGGGGGGTGGGCAGGAGCTCACGCTAGGAAAATGTGCGCAGCCTCTCAAGCTTGTCTACATCTTTGTGGTGGGAAGCGGCTGGGGGGCTTGTGTAGTGACTCTGTGGTTAGAGGAATGTGGGGGCTGTGTTACTTCAGCTTGAGGGACTCCCTTTGGAGGAAACCCAAAAGTGACCCCCCTTGAGTATAATCAGGCTTTGGTTTGCCCGGGTCTGGCCGTCTGCTGTGGCAGGGTTTCTGACTCACCTCGGGTCTCCAGGGCTCTGGTGACACTGCTGGACTCGTTGCTGCGGAAATTTCTCATCCAGTTGATCTCTAAACTGGTCAGACCCGCAGAGACCAAGTGTGAATGGCCAGCGTCTCTGTTTTCACTGTCCCAAAAAGTCTGTCACGGGATGAAGAAACTTTCCTGTAGCCGCCCCCCCAAATCAGCCACCCTCCTTTCCGAGCGGGCCGAAGCCTTTAATCTCCGTTTATGAATCCGACAAACAAAATCGCTTACAACAACAAACATCCAGACACTTAACCGCCTCCGGCTGCTTGGGGAAGTGCCTGACGCTGGCTTGCGGCTTGCCGACTCTGTTTGTGTTATAATTTAGTTGGCCGCTGTTGGTTTAATCTTCAGATGAGTTCTGCCTCGTTTCTGCTCTTGTGATAGCACACCGGTCTGCCAAGAGTTTTCCAGAGCGACAACGCCGACCGCAGCATCGCTGTTAAATGTGCCATAAAGCTTCGCTCAGCCGTTAAACTCTTGGGTTTTTTTTTTCCCTCTGCTAATCCTTTTCTTACGGTGGTGGTTGGAAGAAAGAAATCAAGTGGAGCCTGACGAGCCCATACAAAGAGGGTCGCCATTACAGGAAGGCCCGGTGTGAGGTCCGTACTTAATCGGGAGCAGGGAGTCCACCTCTCGGAAAACGAGGCTCTCTCCCAGCGACGGGTCGCACACGTCCTCACGGGAAGTCTGCGAAAGGAAGGATTTGTGGGTAATCCCACCGTGATCCCTGCAGAAACAGGGCAGTGTGGAGTTATAGCCCCCCTCCCCGACACCCCACCCTCTGGCGCTAGCCTGTCAGCCTCCCACCTCCAGTGAAAACTGACACCCTGACAGAGTCTGAGCCCCTTTCCCCGGATCAGCGGGATGGGCAGGGCTTTGGGGAAAGCGATACCTTACATGGGCGTCTCGCAGCGCTGTCAGTGCTCAGTGCCGTCCCGAGGCTGCCTGCTCGGGGGGGGGGGACACAAGTGCTGATTTGTACACGTTTTGTGTTTCTGAAGCTGGGGGTTTTGTTTAGGCTGCCTTGTCAGAGTGTCACTTGTCATCGTTATTAGTGCGATTATCCACCCTGCCTTCTTTTACCAGCTACTACTTATGTAATCCAGAGCCTGTCTTGGGAACTGCAGGGACTGCAGTGGGGTACACACACACACACACACACACACACAGACGTGTAACTCAGAGAATGTGAAATCGGAGTACTCGCAGGAAATCCGCTCAAGCGCAGGCCAAACTGGCCCTTTTGCTCTGCAGAATCTGCCGCGTCATACTCAATCTTGGACCTTTACTAAAAAGTAACAGGTTAACATTCTGTCGCTGCCGAGCTCCTGAAGAAGCTCCTGAGGTCCTTTGAACGGCGGCGAGTCGTCTGGGATGTTCTCGAGGCCACCGGGGCCCCCTCTGGTGGCATCCTTAGCGCATGCTTGGCTGCTCATGGAGGCAAATTGCAAAGTTTTCCTAAAAAGCAGCCAAGCGCATCTGATATCATGTCAGAACTAGGAAAAAAAAAATATATAAATATGGTCCATACAAATTTGTTCTGTTACCTTCTACAGACCCACGGAAAGGTTCGAAATATGTTCCGACATGGATTTGCACTGGAGAGACCACGAGCAGCGCGGGAATAAGAAGTCCTGGAGTTGATTGCGTTTCTGTAATAACGTAGTTTGATGGGAAACCCTCATCGCTCTGTGACGCCTCTTTGATATTTGACACTGGATCCTAATTTCTTATGTCTAAAAGCTTGCATTAAAAGCCATCCAGCGCAGATAAGGTTTCAAGAATTGTGGGGGGAAAAAAACACTGTTTTTTTTTCCTCATCTGGGGAAATGCGACACTTTTTACTTCATTATTTTGTGGCTCATTTTTTCTCATTAAGTAAAACTCAACTGATGAGCATTCAGTTCCAACTAATGATCATACATATGAAGGCACTGGAACAATGACGTAATCCTTAATTGTTTCATTAATGAAATGGTTTCTGAGTGGCTCATCCACAGTGGCACAAGGCTGGATTCTGGATGGGATACTAGTCCAATACAGGGAAAATAAGTTTTACATCTGTAAGTGACATAAAAAATGGCACATAAACATGCATTTAAACATCTAGGCATGGAGTATTTGCCTGAACATAAGGGCAGCTGGCCTGAGCTTCCAGTGAAAGCCCAGGTATGGGTGTAAGCAGCAGCGGAGCAGGAGCTACACAAGAACTTCTAGCAATCCAAGAACCAATCTTCAGAGGTGCAACATTAAGAACATTTACTGAATGTAAGGAGACATCATGCTTGTGGAGGAGCAAAGAGTCATGATCTAATGACAGTTTAGGGTCAACATGGAGGAAGCGCCGGAGGCATAGAAGAAACATGTCAACTCCAAACACCCAGAGAGGAGATGGGATTGGACCCCTTGCCCTCATGGTGTAATGTACAGTGTTACGTACTGAGCTACTATACAGCTCCATTAATCAGTCTGGAAGTGCCTTATTGTGTATTGATCATTAAGCAAATAGCACGGGCATGCTGTTGGGTTTCATTACGATCACGCACCGAGCTTGCCGGCGGTTGAGAGCTCTGTGAAGTTTTACTGTAGCTTTCCTGACACTGTGACTGCAAGTCCGTCCTGGATCGGTCATGGGGACGTTCTACATGGGACCCCTGGTGATGGTTCCATCCGCTTTCAATAACTTCCCATATCCAGTCAAGTCCAAAATCGGGAAGGAGGCACAATGCAGGTTTTACCCTGAACTGGGTGCCAGTCTGTCAGCAGGCCGGGATTCCCCAGAGTCACCCCAATGCCGCATATGTTTGGACTGTGGAAGGAGCCCAACTCGCATACAGTGACGACTCGCAAAATCCATGCGCATGATTTGGGGACAGTGGCAGTAGTTTTCCAGTTTGGGGGGGGGGGGTGGTAGGGGAGTTGTTCCCTGCACACACAGGACTTTGAAAGTTAGTTATCCAGAAATGCACTTTAGCCATTCATGCAGTTGTCGTTAACAGAAGTAGTTTAGCCTGTGTGAATTAAAGGGTACAGTAGCCTGCTGCCTGTTTGTGGTGTCCACTGCGCCTCCTGCTGGCCGGACACCTCATTGGCCCGTCTCAGTCTCGTTGTCTGAATGGCGGATGGTGTTGAGCGTGGAGGCCTAGTTGTGTGACTCCCACGTTCCGTCTGGTCTCTATCGGATGTTCGTTGCCGCTCTGCATTTGGGAAGGCCTGGACGGGTCCTTGACCCCATACCGTCGGATTTGTTTGGGTTTAGGACTGGTGCGTTCCCTGGCTGTTGCGTGACATCACAGCCAATCTGGGCCAGGGACAAGCCAACCGACAGCTGCTCCCGGGCCCCAGGCTCTCTGGTTACACAACATGGCAGGACTCCCGCTTGCCTTCCTGCAGACAGGGGGCCCCACCTCCGAGCTCTCCCGAGTCCTCTCAGACCCACAAAACTTGGGGGGGGGGGGCATCCGTACAGCCACCAGAATTTAAAGTGGCGGCCAAGATCTAAACTCATTTGATATTCCAATCATGAGATATTTTACCGCCAAGTTGATTGTTCTGTTCTGTTCAGCAAACAATGGATACTAGTGTGACATTCCATTCCCAAATTGATGGTCCAGTGTTCAGAATGAAGGCCAAATGATGAGCTTTAGGTCATAGGCTGCAGCCACCGGGGCACAGTAATTTGGATCTTGGAGACACAGGGTGGCTTTGTCTCATAGCACAGGGGTGCAGTCTCAACACCAGGAACAATAATAATAATAATATTTACGATGGGGGGGGGGGGGGGGGGAAATTCACTGGTGCATTGGGGGTCGTTTAAACGCCCCAGCGTTGGTCGGCAGAGTGTCAGAGGATTGGATTTCAACATTCCGGGCCCTTATTTAGCCCCGACATATGCCGCTAATGGGTGCAGACCACTGACCGTGCGCTGCGCCAACCCCTGTGTTTCACTGACCTCCAGGGGGCAGCGTTCTGCTTGCCGGCTGCCAGCTGGCCTCATGGCGGCCTGACCTGGACGGCTCTCCAGATGCTGTTTTACAATTTACGAGGAGGGGAGAGAAAAATCCCCCCTTTACCCTCCCCCTTCGACAGTCAGGGACGGTAAATTACCCAGAAGATTTATGTGCAGCCCCATGGAATATGTTTTATTTTGCCTGTTTTATTTTCTGTCTTTTGGAAGGTGTGGATTCTCAGAGCATAATAACAGACCTGACGTGTTCAGCCTGTGAGCAGCTGAAGGGAATTTCTTGTGCTGAGAGTTTGGTGGATATTGCTGATTACAGAAATGCACAGGAAAGGCTTTTAAAGCCCTGGAGAGGATTGGTAAATGACACACCCCATTCACTGAGTAGTGCCTCTGATTTGCACCGATATCACTGATGGCGTTTTTGGTCTTAAGTTCACGTGAAGGCAGAGTGTCACTTAACTTGCAGGCATTTTAAATCTTTGCTCGTTCACATTGCAAACTGGCCTTAGTAAACCTTGCAGAAAATAAATTGGCTTTCCACAGGTTCTTACAGTCCAAGCCAGCAGCCAATGCAGGGTAAACAAACAGATAAACAAGCACAGAAAAAAATATTTGGAATGTGCAGCACCACCAGACAGAGGGACGAGTGTAATGACCAGGCCATTAAACTGCCTTCACTTCCTGGATATGATGTCGTTATCCAATCAGCTGCAGGGCAGCGTGTCTGGGACATGGCCGTGACCAGGGGGTGCAGGAGGTGAGCTGTCCATCAGTCCCCCCTCCCCCCCACCGTCTCCAACGGGAAGCGTCTGTTGCCTGTTGGAGTTGGCAGCTTGGGTTCGAGGATGACGACCCCTCCTGCATGTGTCTGTGTGAGTGTGTGTGTGTGTGTCTGCACACGCTGTGATTCCCACGTCCCGCTTGCTGATACCCCAATCCGGCTGGCCAAGACAAAGGGAGCATTGTGGCAGCGGAGCGTAACGGAAGGGCTGCCTGTAACAGGAGCGCGCCATGTGTCAGTGAGCCGGCGGGCGGGCGGTCTCCCTGCAGCACCTGTCCCGAATCCACACGAGATGCTCTGCCAAGACCCAGGCCGCAGGGACCGGCGGCCAAAACCTACTGAGTGAAGAGCAGGCGGTGAGGTTTTAATCCCTGCTTGGGCTGAGAGACGTTCCTAAATAAACGGAGTAACCCTAGAGGCCGCTGTCCCATGGCTGGGTTTCACGGTGCCCGTCTTGCCTGCTCTGCACCTGTGGGGCGGGACCTCACGGGGCTGGTCCTGGGTGGGCGGTCCCAAGGGTGTGGGTCCCGAGTTGGTATATCCTGAGGGGATGTGTCCTGTATGGGCCGGACTTGAGTGGGCGGGTCCTTAGTGGGCAGGTCTTGGCGAGGCGTGTTCCTTGAAGTCGGGTCCCGAGTGATTGGATCCCAAGTAGGCCGTCCCTGAATGGGCGTGTCATGAGTGGGTGGGTCCCAAGCAGGCTGTTCCTGTGTGGGCGGGTCCCTAGTGGGCAGGTCCTGAGTGGGCGGGTCCCGAGTTGACGGGTCCCTAGTGGGCGGGTCCCAAACAGGCTGTTCCTGAATGGGTGGGTCCTGAGTGGGTGGGTCCCAAGCAGGCTATTCCTGAGTGGGCGAGTCCCTAGTGGGCAGGTCCTGAGTGGGCGGGCCCCGAGTTGACTGGTCCTTAGTGTGCGGGTCCCGAACAGGCTATTCCTGAGTGGGCGGGTCCCAAGTAGATTTGTCCCAAGCAGGCTATTCCTGATTGGGTTGGTCCCAAGTAGGCTATTCCCAAGTGGGCGGGTCCCAATAGCCAAGCTGGCTATTCCTGAGTGGGCGGGTCCCAAGTGGGGTTGTAGGCAGGTCAGCCATGGAAGCTTGAGTCTGGGGTAAAACTGCACCCCCCCCCCCATACATATCATCTGTGCATGTGTCCTTGTGTGGACAGTAAAGGATCAGCCCAATCCCAGCAGCGTACAGCAGTTCTGGATCCGACAAAAATGATTCACATCAAAGACGAATTTAAAAAGAAATCCTAAATAACACGTTTTTTCCGTCTGGGAGGGTCACCGGGGAAGGTCAGTTTACTCATCATCAGTGAGCGAACTGTTCTGGGCTGAGGATCCCGCAGTCTGATGAGGGCAGCAGTGTTCAGGGCCCCCCGGGCATGTTGCGAATATGTCATGGGGGGGTTCATTCTGGGCCGCTCCCCGCCGCGCTGCCTTTGTCCAGGTGTCTGTTCCTGCCATCCCCTTTTTTGCGCCGGTGTCAGAACCAACAAACCTGCGGAAAAACAGCAGCGGGGAATCTCACGCTTTTCCCAAACGACCGCAGCCGACTTTGTATGCCTTTTTGTTTTTGGCATCAGCAGAGAGACACCTGTGGGGGCGCCACTGGAACATCTGTGGTTAGAAGAGGAGAAAAGGTGAAGTGTAAGTGGAGACACATATTGCCTGGTGCACAACTGGATTTTTGATGATTTCCTTGAGTCTCTGGACCCCTCGGCTGACACGGTTACACCCTTGTGGTCTTTGCAGAATACGGACTGTGACGTGCTTCACGCATGCATGCGACTGATGGCAGAAAAAACCTCTTTTTTGTATGTTTTAGTGCTGGGGAGTTTGATAGGATTTTTTTCTGAGTTTTCTCTGTTTTGCAAGATAACTCACACTGGGTTGTGAAGTAGACGGATTGTGGGTTTAAGTACAAAGACTAGCACTTACGATGCACCCTAACTGTGCTGTTTAATATATGTCACTGTGGCTGAGGTCATTCTTCATGGAGACAACAGTGTTTACCTCCTCAGATCTGAACATACATTAATTTGGCCATGATTCTGTAACCATTTTCAGTTCAAGGTCTGTGTCACATGTACACCGTGACACATGGTGTATATTGCTTATGGCGTCACTCTCACAGCATGTGTGTGTTTGTGTGTCTGTTTGTGTGAGTGCCCCCCCCCCACCTCATAAGGTGATGTCCCTCTGAGGGAGGGGGGCCGGTTCGTGGGCCGGCTGCCCGTGGCCCTTTCCTGTCTGTAGTTCAGAGGGACGTCTGCGTGTAGTCTGTGGTTTGGCATGGACCTGCATACAGGGGTGTGCAGGGGCCATTTGCGAGTTCATCCACCGTCACATGGACCGGCCAGCGCTGCTCTGACCCCTCCCCACAGTGAGCCGTCGCTCGGCCGCCGAGACGCCCGGGGCCTTACAACGGCGCAGGGTGGCCCCCAATCTGGAACATTCTCTTCAGAAAGGCCCGTCTTTCAGCACTGACCAGCTTCTCTGTTCCCTGTTCTGTGTCCTGGTAGCCATGAGAGACCCCGTCATGGCCTGCAGGGGTTAAGATGAGCGCCCCCTTCTGGCTGACCTATCAAACAGGTGCCGACTGTATGGCACGCCATTGCTGCTATGTTACATCCCCACATGCCGTAGCCTCAGGTTAATCCTTTTGCTCATCTGGAATCCCTTTTAAGCGGCTCTGCCTTTTATGGCTGATTTACGACTTGCAGGTGAGCAGAGATGTGGACAGGTAGGTAGGACTCCTGTGAAGCCACGGGCAGTACTTCAATACTCCTGTAGGGGGCATTCTGCAGGGAGTGAGGGGGTGCTGTTTTCTGGATCATTAATCACCGGAGTAAATATACCACATTTGCCTTAATTTAGCAGATGTTTTTGCCAATGTGACGTACAAGTGAGGCAAATAGCACGTAAACATGCACACGGCTGTCAAGGGCTCCCCTAGGCGTAAGTGCAGCTAGGCTGAGCTTACAGTGAATGCCAGCTCACAAGTGTAAGCAGGATCAAGGCAAGAGCTATTCAGCATCGTTCAAACACAGCAAGAAGCTAAGGCAGCTTTTCAAATCAGAACATTAAGAACATTCAGGAACACCCTGGAGAGTCGTATCAGGCTAGAAGAGCAGCTTCTGGAACAGGGGTCTTGAGGCCTTCCTTAAAGGTTGAGGGGGAGTCTGATGATGGGATGTGGTTTGGTAGCCCATATTAGTGGCATGATAGCTGCTTATGAATTACGAAGCACATACAGGTCTAACTGTCATATGTTCATATACACAGCTGTGCCACATGTGAAGTCCTGTGCTATCGTGTGAAATTAGCCTGTTCCTTCATTTAAAGGCCAGCTTCTTAATGGCAGTGAATTCCTGGGTGTTTGGTCGTTTCGGGGGAACATGAAAGAGACCTCGCCTCCTCCCTCCAATTCTGTTCCTGTCCAGAGTACAAAGAGCTCTGCTTATTTCTTTCAGAGAGGCCGGGACTCCCCAGAGGACGGGACGGCGGGTCAGCGCCGTTACGCAGTGCCAGATGATGCCGCTGAAAAGCATGCGCAGGCGTTTAGTGGCTGTCTGCGGAGAGGGAGGAAGTTTGCTGTTTCTGCCCTAAATCAGCTGCCCAGCCGGCTGTCCCCACACATGGTTTAATCCACGCCTTTTTCGGGGGGGGGGGGGGGGGGGGTGAAGGTAGTCGCATCACCTTCTTGGCCACCAGCCGTCGTGCGTTTTCCTTGCAAACGACGCTCATCTGATAAGATTTAGCCAAACACAATTTCGCTAATGCATTCAGTGCCTCCCTGTGACTCAGCGCCACTCCCTCTCCTGGCCCCGTGTGCCACAAAGGGCCCGACAAAGGGCCCGATTCAGCCTCTGCGGCTCTGCTCTGCTCTGACCGAGGACGAGGCAGCATGTCTTTGACTTTCAACCTTGTAACTTACTGGATAATTGTCCAAATTTAGTAGCAATATACTTCTTTACATATGCTAAGTTAAGAACTTCCACGTTGAGATAATGAAATGAAATTACTCTGAGATACAGCTCCTGTGTTCAGCTGGGACAACAAAGGAATTTTGTAGTTTCAGATAAGGATGTGAAGATTTACATTATGTTATTGTCCAAAATGACCTTCAAACCTGTCCCTAAATCTAGCACAGGAGTCCTTTTACTTAACCATTACACCACCGACGGGCTATTATGTGTACTTTGTGCTTTTTTGTATTTTGTTGGTGTCCCATTTGTGGACATTTAGTAGACCAGCTCCTACCTGTAGTAGATGTGGCCGAGAAGCGATGTGAAGCCCGTTCTGGGTGTATCGGCTTACTCTGAGGCCCACGAAGACGTGCATGCATAGAAGAGCGAGCGAGCGGTGTTTATGGAGGCCAGCGTCTACACGTAATGAGTTCCGACAGGGTCACGCCGTTCACAAGAAGGGCTCTTCTTTAATAAAGGCGAGGGCTTCCAGAGCACCGCACGCTAACACGCTGACGCTCAGTGGAAAAGCGACGCGGCCGTTTCCACGCAGTCTGCCAGGACCGGCGAGCGTGTCGCTTGGAGACATAAGGACGCGAGGAGACGGTGCATGCAGCCTGGCGTCTACTCCGTCTACGTCCAGCCTCTTCGGCGATTCTCCACGCTTGCCAGCATGCGAGCAGTTTGCTTCTCGGCGTGACGGACACCCTGCACATGTGTGTGCGCGTGTGAGGGTCATAAAAAAAATGGATGATGATATCATCTTTTAAACAGCTGTCAGGAGGCTGGTGATAACTTTTCTTCATGTGTGATTTGTTTGGAATCTGCACGTGACTTGGAAAAGTGGACGTGTGTTCAAGCTGTGGGCCCGTCTGTAAAGGACACCAGCCTTACCTGGCCGAATAGAACGTCTTTATTATCCTTGTACAATGAAACTGGAGATACTTAAGAAACTCTCTCCGTGTCACATTTTGTAAGTTGTTCTCTGCAGAGCCCCTGTCTGTATGGGTCCATGTGCCCCGGGGGGGATTATAGGTAACGCTGCATTTTCCAAGACCCCTGGGCTCCTCACTGTGCTGTTCGCAGTGTGGCTGCTTCGGTCCACGGCTCTCCGACGCACCTTACGTGTGACATCATGACTCTATTTATATTTCCAACCTTTTTTTTATGGAGAAGTGAAGCCTTTTGGGGAACAAAGCCCTTTAACATGAGTCAGCCGGTCGAATACCCCCACCCTTAGCAACAGAAATGTTAGTGTTTGCGTGTGTGTATCATGCCATGTGTGTGTGTGTGTGTGTGTGTGTGTGTGTGTGTGTGCGCGCTGAAACGTGCCCCAGTCACCAGCACTGACCTCGTTTGTTATTTTCCAGACCCGCGTCGGCCCGACAGACCAGCTTTTGTGTGGTTCTCTCCATCCCTCTGCCTTTCGGTGGTCCTCCCACACACGAGTGCGACCAGGCACTTTTCTCGTTCAGGTGTTGTGTGGCTCTGTGGGTTAGGATGCTGTCCCTATGACCGGGAGGTCGTCAGTTCAGTTCCCAGGGTCGACGGTGTGGTGTCACTCTTGGGCCCGAGGGCAAGACTCTTAACCACCAAGTCTGATGAAAAAAATGTATTTCACTTTGAATAAAAGTGTCTGCTAGGTGTGCGGCAATCGTGGCGATAGGTCCGTCTTGGTAGATGTTGCCTGGTGAAGAAGGGGCTTAGTAGACTTTGCCGACTGGAGGTGGGGATCCTTCCATTGATTTTGTTGACCAAGGGGGTTTAAACTCCCATGACTTGCCTGATCAGTAACAAAAAAATTTCAGGGGGGTTCAAACCCAGTGATGTATGTATATGAGTCCCTCCCCACCCCAGAAAAATAAAATGTGGCACGCACACGCTGCTAATGGCTTGGGTGTGCCTGTTCATTGTTTGTCTCATCTGAAATGTATGTTATTTTAGGTAGTAGTCCTTCCTCTGTCTCCCCTCCCATTAAATTATTGATAATTGAACAGGAATTTTTTTTGCACTATGTAAATTCATCCAGGAACTCCGTCTTTAGCACTGGAATGTCTGTCTGAATCACCGCCACACACCGCGGGTACAGAAGCAGGCGGGAAGAGCACAACTTAGCCTCATGAAACTGCTCCATTCCGGCACCTTCTGGGTTCGAATTCCCCGGTGATGCTCTCCCACAATGTCCTGCATCTCTCGCCTTTTGTTCCAGCCTGGCATTTCTGTTCTTCCATGCACCATTGTCTTCTGGCCCCCAAAGGCTGCTTCAGCACAGCTAAAAATGCCAGCAGTGTGAAGCACAGACGCTGTTCGGCCTCTAATTCAGTTCTAATGCAACTTTGTAATTACCAGGAGGAGAAGGTTCACACCCTTGTCTTAAACACGCACCGTGTCTCTCATGCACCAAGCCGGACTGGCTAATGCCAGGGTAGAGTCTTAAAGCACTTATGTAAGTCGCTCTGGCTATGGGCGTCTGCCAAATGCTGTAAATGTATATGTAAAGTCTTTTTGCAGACATGTACAGTACTGTGCTGAATGTGAATTTCGGAAGCTAGTTTATTCGAGGTGATGTTTCTTGTGATTTGGCCATTTGGCCGCGCTCATTTTGGCTGCTGTTTAGCCCCAGATTACCTTCTAATATCTATTTCTCTTGCTTACCAGGATTGCAAGACAAGGATGAATGGCTGACCATAAACAAGCCCTGAGTTTCTGAGCAACTCGGAGGTGAGTCGACCCGGTGTCAGGCAAGGACAAGGGACGGGGCGGGCAGCTGAAACGACGTGTGTCGGGGACAAGCTGGGACAGAGTGACAGGGACAGGCCTCGCTCCGATAAACAGGCCAGCCTCTGCACCCCCTGCTGTTCTCATTAAAGCCTCTCTGTCTAAATAAACAAACCTCAGAGCCTCACTGGGGCCTCCTTTACACACAGGTGCTAAAATATTCTGCAGCTTTGAGCTCCTGTCGGCCGTGCTGCCTGTGGGCTCTGGAGACACCTGATGTGATCAGGCGGGGGGGAACATGGAGCTGGGGGTGCGGGTGCAACTGGTGAACAGGTCCAAAAAAAAGAATGAGAAATATTTATCTAGTAATTGACAGCTTCTGCTTCTCCATTACGCAGAGTCGATGGTGGCCTACAGCTTGCATATTATCCCAGCTACCAGACCATGTGTTCCTGCAAGCCTGCCTCTTGGTAGCTGTCCTGCTCCATTGCATTGTGGGATTGTGGAGGTTCAGTATTCCGTAGAGAGCTTTCTGCCTCTAGGCCCAAAAGATGAGGGGGTTTAACGTGTTCCCGGGCTGCAGGGACAAAAAGCCCCTTCTCTCTCTGTCTGCAGGAGGGGCTTCCCTGGAAAGCGTGTATGGGGCCGTTCACTGAAGTGCTGTTCACAGTCTGCCTTTTGCCCCTGTTCCCCCCCCCCCCCCCCCCAGTTTTCTGTGAGCCATTTGTTTCTCCTTTGAAGGGGCGGGATCTGCCGCTAGCCAAAGCAGGTAGTAAAATTCCCAAAGTTGGATGACTCGGGCATCTCGGTGAAGTCTGCAGCGCAGCCGTAAATTCAGAGTGTGTGATATTAAACATTAATTGGGAGGCTTTTAAACACACCGTTAGTCAACGCTGGGGCAGCACCGACAGATTTATGTCCAAACACGGGACCTCGCCTGTATTTAAGGAAACGTTGAAGAAGGCGCTCTCTATATGCAGGGGGTGAGATTAATACCCATAGAGAAAGAGCGCGACGTGGAACTGATTAAACATTCGACTCGGAGTCTGGGGAAGAATTGGCCTATCCCTGTGCAGTGAGGGCCCCTCTAACGTGTATCGCTGCATATCTGTAGCTCTGTAAGTCATTCCACGTATCGTTCAGTTCAACGGCATTTATTATGAAAAAAGCGAACAAATCCAGTGAGAAGTGTCCACTTAAGTCAGGCGAAACAGAAGCACTGAGCTCGTTCATCAAGTGACTCCCTTCTGTCGAGCAGATGTTTCAGTACTGTCCCCGTGCTGCGTTCACGAGTGTGTGCAAACGAACTACGCTAATTCCTCTTGGATGATGCACAGCTGTAGATCTCTGCCCAAATCAACACACGGGTATTGGGTTCGAGAGGACAGGGAAGAGAACACTGAGGAAAAAGATTCCAAAACTCACTCAGTCCTTGTGTAATCCAACAAAGAACTTTTGTTAAACTCACCAAGTCCACAGAAATGTTCTCAAAAACGTATCCTGCGGACTAAGTGAGTTTTGGTCTCGTGGCCCTTCTCACTGATAGCGTTCTCATAAATTATCATGGTTAGCTGTGAGGATCTTAGCTGCTTGAGAGCATCTACAGTAGCTATGTTGGAAGGACCAACAGGAGATTGTGATCTGATTTCATGTAGGCTGGATGTCACCGCGGTTTACTTACAGCATAGGAACAGGGCCACGTTGAGGATCAGGGGTCTCTGTCACGCTCTCGGCTTACCTGTGTTCTGCTTGGGCCATGGGGCTCCCCTCTGATGTCTGTGGGACGGTTCAGTGAGCACCGGTGGGCCAGTGCACATGAAGCGGGCCCCCTGTGTTCTGCTCGCTGAATGACACAGATCCAGTGTCCAGCCATCCCTGGCGGCCAGCTAGAGCCTGCAGATTGTGTGGCCTTGGGGCCCTAGGAGAGGCACAGGGTGGGGAGGCTTTGGAGGTGGGGGGCAGAACTTAACAGTGGCTGCGCTATGTTTGGCAGCTGAAGCGCGGCTGATGGCACTCGCTGTGACCCCCCGCACCTGGTGGGGGGGCAGTCATGCCGTTCCCTCCATTGTGTGTGACAGCCTCGCCCTCTGTTCCCAGCCCCCCCCCCCAATTCGCCCTTGTTGAATGACACTAATACTGCGAGGAAAAAGAGATATGTCACCCTGTACCAGCACAGAGTAAGGTCTGAGGTAACATCACTGCCCACCGGGCTGCCGGTCTGTCACCATGTCTGAAGGTCACGTGCTTTTGTCACTGCGGGGTCTCTGGGGAGGGTCCCCTTTACTTTGCTAACCCACATGTTCTGGTTCCTGGTGTGAATATGAATTAAACACCGCGATGGACCTCATTCCCACTTCTTTGTTCTGGTTCCTAGTGCGAATATGAATTAAAAACGGCGACAGACCTCATTCCGGCTTGCGTGTTCTAGTTCCTGGTGTGATTATGAATTAAACACACAGATGGGACCTCATTCTGCTTTGTATGTTCTAGTTCCTCGTGTGAATATGAATTAAACACTGCGACAGACCTCATTACAGCTTGCGTGTTCTACAGTAGTTCCAGGTGTGATTATGAATTAAACACACAAATGGATCTCATTCTGCCTTGTGTATTTTAGTTCCTGTTGTGAATATGAATTAAACACACAGATGGACCTCATTCTGGCTTGTGTGTTTTGGTTCCTGGTGTGAATATGAATTAAACACTGCAATGGGCCCCATTTTGACTTTTGTGTTCCGGTGTCTGATGCTCTCCTTTGTTTCTCCAGGAAGTTCGTGCAGACATCTGGTTATTCCATTTGCCAGAATCCTTTCCTTTCCGTGACCCCGGATCCCTGTTCCCGTGAGGCTTCCATGATTTTGCCCTTTCGACTATTTTTGCATTGAAAGAAGTTCAATCTTTAGTGAGCTGGTCATTTTTCTCATTAAAGGAATTCAGACTTGAATATATATATATGGTACTCTAGTAATTTACCCACCCACTGTGGCTGCAGCATTAGAAAACACAGACATTACCACATACAAGGGTTCTTCATTATAAACACTGTCAGTAGTCTGTCATGCAGCAATACACACGTCGACTGTGTTATTACAGACATTTCAAGTGCCTAAGACTAAAGTAAGCATTGGAAATAGGAATAACAGGCTTACAGTCCATATTAACACAGTGTAATTATTTCCATCCATCCTTCTTCTAAACTCTTACTCCGATCAGGGTTGTACAGTACTGTCATTATTTGGCTACTTAATAAATTTTAATGGAAGTCATATAATTCACAGCAAGCCAAAAACATTGTGTTGAAAGTTTAGTGCTTTGTGTACAGAACCTGGGACAGATTCAGAGTCTGAGGCTGATCGTCATTGGACTCTGTCTTGGATGAAAACAACAGTTATTGTTTGATTTTGACTGGGGCAGAAGCCAGACCTCAGGGGCGGGGTCAAGCTTGGGGTGTTTGTGAATTCTGACAATGTTTGGAAAACCAAAAAAGAGAGTCTGAATTCAGCAACTGCAATTGGAAGGAAGGTTCAAAAGGTGTTGAAATAAACAAATATCAGCTTACTTGTCACGCCCAAATTAAATTACCTGGTTAAACGTTTATGAAAAAATATATATATGAATGTAGATGCTGAAACAGTACATCATGCAAAAGTTCAGAGGTCAAAGGTCGACTCTTCACCAGTGACAGTTTAAAAGAGTTTTATGAGTTGAACATGTGTATTTATTTGGACGGCAGATGCTTCTCCCGCTGAAGTTGGATCTCTAGAGTGGGACTTGGCGCCGAGTTCCATTTTCCAACCAGCTTCCACTGTTACCTCTAGAGGGCGTTCTTGGAAACATGGCACGTAATAAGCTGAACAAACTGAAGAGATTTATAGCGAACACAGACACCCTCTCTCTCTACCTCTGTCTTAAGTGTGAAATTATACAAACGAGAGAGAGAAAGTGATAGTACCCTGGCAAGAAAAAACACCATGTTTAACACTTTTGTATATGCTAGCAGATGTGCTAACATAGTGCTATAGACACATGAGCAAATATTGATTCAGTTTTACAGTTTTTCAGGTTTTCTTACATAAACATTCACTGTATATCTGTGTAGTGAAATGCCAACTTTATAACTAATGTCTTTGCTGTGTCATATACGTATCACATACGTGTCATATAAGAACAGTGTTACATTGTGTCCAGTGTGCCATGACTGAACAGCCTTTAACAACCAACAAAGGTACTAAGGAAATCAAAATGTATCTGGTTATTGTTATGCATTATTTATTGGTGCCTCATAAGCACATCTGGTTTGCTTGACCACTTGTTTGGTCGTTCTATGTGTCGGCCCATAACGCCCCTCTCCACATCATCGGCAGCAGCTGAGAGTCCCTCCTCCATGAAGTCACCCTCCCTACACAGGCTCGTTAGTATGTGTGTGTGTGCCGCACCCCCCCCCCCCCCCCCAGCTTGTAAGCACAGGCCTATGTCCTTTTCAGCCCCCGTCAGTGTCACAGTCCCACTGAGGGAGCCAGTCAAACACTGTTTTTGCACAAACTCAACATCTTGTCCTCATCCTCCGCCAGGCCTGAGCACTGATGCCCCCCCCCCCCTTTTCTTTCCTGATTGGTCCCTTTCTTTCCTTTCCTGAATTTTCCCTTTCTTCCCTCTGGACATACAGGTAATTGGCACATCGTTGTTTTTTGCTTTTTTATTGTGAGCCCTAATTGGGGCAGAGAGCCAGCTGTTGCCTGGCGTTGCGCTAATCCTCGTTAGCGCTCTGTTTAATCCCTTCGTTTATGTGGCGCAAAACATGGAGGCCGGAGGGGTGTGAACCCGTGCCACTACACCTGCCTACCCATGCTCGGGTTGGGTGGTGGGACAAAGGGGGGGCTGGTTAGTTCATTCGCCAAGGGGCGGAGCCACAACAGGCACTTAAACCCGAGTGCAGGGACAGGCAGCCTGGGTACGACCGTGTGGGACTGTGGGCCTCCTGTCACCTCCTGCCCAGGTAGCTGTAGGGACCAGTACATTGCCCCTGTGTCCCAAAGCATTAGCAAAGGCGCTTAATACTGTCACCATGGCCGCAGGGTGCCATGCTGGGGGTCGTCACCTCCGGAAGATGCTCCGTTCAGAGGGATGTTGATGTGGCAGGACGGGGATGAGGGGGGTGGATTTGCAGATTAATGCACTCAGACAGGTGCGGGGGTCAGTAAGGGTTTGCAGGGCATTACGGTGCCCCCGGCCCCCGTAATTAGGCCCCCGGCCCTTCTGTCCATCCTCTCTTTCTGTCTCCAGCTTTTTGAGAAAGCTGGTCCTCTTTATGAAAAGCATTGTGTTTTCACTGAAGAAGCACTTTGCCCCCCCAGTCAATCAGACACTGTGTCACATGCCAAGTGCCTGGTGGATGAATTGGGGTCCCTCAGCTGAGTGTTCCTGTCCTGCTTAGTTTTGTATCCTGGAGAGGAATGGGGTGGGGGGGGGGGCATTTTTGGCTACATGCGTTTAATGAGAGGTTTGATGGGGGCTGCTGACACAGCCCGGTCATCACAGGCGTACTCCCAAGGTGCAGCTTGCATTGCCTGCTATTCCCTGGTTCTGCTGTTACTATTGCCAGTAGTACTACTTTTATTACTATAAATACTTCTACTGTACTCCTACTGTAGTGTTACTGCTACTTCTCCTGTTACTCCGGCTTACTCTAGCCAGTCAGCCATTCCTGCTCATGTTGCTATCCTCTATCATAGTACTCATTATTACTCCCATTAGATCTCATTAGTACTTTAATTAGTACTCATTAGTACTCATTAGCATTATTAATTCCAGTACAATGACTGTTACTGTCATGGCTACGTCAGCCAGCTATCCATCTGCAGTATAGTGCCTCTGTGTTACTAATTAACTGTTATTAATGCATGGATAATTAGATAATACTGTGGTCAACTTTTTGAATATTGATATCATTGAAAATGTGTATAGTGTAATTCCAGTGACAGTAACATTTTTGAGTTCTTTCTTTCTTTCTTTCTTTCTTTCTTTCTTTCTTTCTTTCTTTCTTTCTTTCTTTCTTTCTTTCTTTTTAACAGACTGCACATGCCTGGATTCTTTTTTGGTTTTTCAGTGAGAAGTCAGATTATGCCCCCCCCTCCCCCCCCCCCCATGAGGTCAGGCAGTGTCACGGGCAGCGGCAGGCCACCCATATTTTGGGTCCTGCATTGGGCTGTTTTGATTGGTTTACATGCTGGTGCTTCGGACAGCAGCTGAGCCTGTATGTTTCGGCCAGTGCCTGTAATAACAGGAAGGTAAATGACTCGGGTTGATGGGCCCCATGGAACCAGCCCCTCCACAGACACAGGACAGCAGAAGTTTGTGGGGAGTTATGTGATCTTTTCAGCTAATGACTTTTCAGCTTGTCATAAATACACAGGATCCTCAGTAACCAGCTGCTTTATGTATTACAGTGATTCAGATTGTTATAGTCAGGGATTGACATAACTGGTATGCAAGTTCACCTTTAAAAGCGATACGTGCGGCAATCAATTGTTGTAACAGCGTGAATGCACGCTAATTTCTTGTCATATCAGCGCAAATGCACATGAAATATGTACGTATTTGCGCTTTTACATTAATCGATTGCCGCATGTATCGCTTTTAAAGGTGAATGCGTACTTGCGTACCAGTTATGTCAATCCCTGATTACAGTGATTCTGATAAAAGTTAGATTGGAACAAGACCCCATTGTTATAATATCATCTCCATAGCCGCACGAGGCATGCAAAACCAGAGTGAGGATCCAGGACTCCCTTCAGTGCTGAGACCTCATTTGGGTCCAAGGCGCTATTCAGGTCCCAGAAGGTGATCAGTGCTAAGATGCTCTTCAGTTCCGAGGCCCCTTCCAGTGCTGAGACCCTGTTCAGTTACCAGGCTGTTCAGGTTTATCTCCTGCTTTCAGTTACCGTGGAAACACCCAGCAGTAATCAGGGGCTGTTTGGAAGGTCCTGCTCTTGGCTCAAGGTCACACTCACTCTGCACTCTTATTTACCCCTTCAGTTTTGCGATCAGCAGAGATTTCCATCTCAGGAAGGCTGTTGCCCTTTCTGGAGGACCGGGAAGGGGGAAGGGTTAGGGTTAGGGGATTTGGCTGGAACTTGCTTGTCTTTGCTGCCATTAAGTATGTGTGTGTGTGTGTTGGGGGGGGGAGGTCATGTGGAATCCACAGCCTGGGTCTGGGGTGTGAGGTTGTTTTGGCTGTCAATCTAGCACCCCCCC
>JAODLC010000044.1:5679575-5691617 GCA_026781145.1 Hippopotamyrus pictus
CGTGTCTGTCTGTCTGTATATCCACGTCTGTCTATAGCACCATGTCTGTCTCTGTCTGTCTGTATGCATGTCTGTCTGTCTGTCTGTATATCCACATGTCTGTCTGTATAGCCACATGTCTGTCTCTGTCTGTCTGTATGCGTGTCTGTCTGTCTGTATATCCACGTCTGTCTATAGCACCATGTCTGTCTCTGTCTGTCTGTATGCATGTCTGTCTTTCTGTATATCCACATGTCTGTCTGTAGCAACATGTCAGTCTCTGTCTGTCTGTATATCTACATGTCTGTCTGTATAGCCACATGGTTGTCTCTGTCTGTATGCATGTCTTTCTGTCTGTATGCATATCCACATGTATGTCTCTGTCTGTCTGTATATCTCCGTTTGTCTGTATGGCCACGTGTCAGTCTCTGTCTGTCTGTTTGTATGTTCATGTCTGCTGGCTGTATAGCCAAATGTCTGTTTCTGTTGGTCTGTATGTCTGTCTATCCATATCTGTAGGTATACACTCCAGTCTGTCACTTTGTGCATACACAACCATTCAAAAGTTTGGGGTCACTTAGAAATTTACTTGCTTTCGAAAAAAAAGGAAGTTTTTTGTCCATTAAAATAACATCAGATTGATCAGAAATACTGTATAGACATTGTTAGTGTTGTAAATGATCATAGCTGGAAATGGCTGCCTTTAATGGAATATCTAAATAGGTGTAGAGAGGCCCATTATCAGCAACAATTTGTCCTGTGTTCCAGTGGAATGTTATGTTTACTAATGCAAGTTTACCATTTTAAAAGGTTAATTGATCATTAGAAAATCCTTTTGTGATTCTCTTAGCACAGATGAAAATTGTTGCACTGATTAAAGAAGCAATAAAACTGGCCTTCTTTGGACTATAGTTGTCGTATCTGGAGCACCAGCACTTATGGGTTCGATTACAAGCTCAAAATGGTCAGAAACAAAGAACTTTCTTCTGAAACTCACCAGTCTATTCTTGTTCTGATAAATGAAGGCTATTCTATGCGAGAAATTGCCAGGAAACTAAAGACCTCTTACAATGCTGTGTACTGCTCCCTTCACAGAGCAGCGTAAACTGGCTCAAACCTCAATAGAAAGAGGAGAGGGAGGCCCCGGTGCACAACAGCTAGAGGATAAATATTTTAGAGTGTGTAGTTTGAGAAACAGATGCCTCATAGGTCTTTAACTGGCAGGTCCATTAAATAGTACCTGCGAAAGACGAGTCTCAATGTCAGTGAATGTCCGGGATGCTGGCCTCTAAAGCAGAATTGCAAAGAAAAAGCCATATCGTACCAGTTCCATTACCTGATTTGGAATGGAATTGACACATGCATTCCGGAATGGCCCCAACCCTGGAACACAGACAATGGAGAGGGGAATGTAAAAAAAAGTGCTAAGGATAGACCAAACTAAGTTTGAGGTGTTCAGATCACAAAGAAGAACATTTTGAGAAGGAGATCAAATGAAAAGACACTGGAGGAGGGTTTGACGACATCCGTCAAGCATGGTGGAGGCAATGCGATGGTCTGGGGCTGCTTTAGTGATGGTAAAGTGGGAGATTTGTACAGAGCAAAAGGGATCTTGAAGAAGGAAGGCTATCACTCCATTTTGCAACACCATGCCATAAACTGTAGACGACATTTAATTGGAGCCAATTTCGTCCTACAGCAGGACAATGACCCAAACACAGCTACAAACTATGCAAGAACTATTTAGGGAAGAAGCAGTCAGCTGGTATTCTGTGTATAATGGAGTGGCTAACACTCTGGATCTCAGCTCTGTTGAACTGTTATGGGAGCAGCTTGAACAAATGGTACGTAAGAAGTGCCCATCAAGCCAATCCAACTTGTGGGAGATGCTTCAGGAAGCGCGGGGTGAAATCTCATCAGATTTCTTCAACAAACTGACATCTGGAATGCCCAAGGTCTACAAGGCTGTTATTGTTGCAAATGGAAAACTCCTTGACGAAAGTTTGAAGAACACAATTATTATTTTAATTTCAAAGATGATTATTTTTAACTTTGTCAATGACTATTTTAAATTCACAGTATTTAGTTATATTGCCTATTCAGACTCATTTCATGTATGTTTTCATGGAAAACAAGGAAATTTCTAAGTGGCCACAAATTTTTGAACGGTGGTGTGTGTATATGTATATTAGTATATTATTTGTATGTCTCTGTAATTCTGTTTATACGTGTGCATATTTGTTGGCAGATGGTCAGTAATTCCCTTTGTATATCTGTGTCTGCAGGCTTTCTGCTGTCAATATATCTATTTGTGCCTGTTGGTAATTTAATATGTATACAGTATGTCCATATATTTTTGCCTTTAACGTCCTGTGCCTAGGGGTGGGCAATATGTTTGCTGGTCAGGGATTCAAACCAGCAATCCTTCAATTACAAGCACACTTTCCTAACCATTAGGCCAGCACATAGCCGTCCTGTGATGGGCACTTGCTGCTTTGTCCTGTCATTATAATAATACTGTTAAGTAGTACACTTGTAACTGGGCGTTTATTGCAAGCTCAGCTTAGCCGCACTTAGGCCTAGTTGACTCCTTGATGGCGTGTATGTTTGTAATGCGCAGCTCGCCATACTTGTATGTTGCTTTTGACAAAAGCGTCTGCTACTTAAAAGTGAATGTCAGTGTAGTGCTGTACCGTGACTCTTGCGATACCTTTAAAATATGTATCTGCGATACACTTGCCTTGTCACCCCCCTGCTACCTATGTCCATGTCCATATGTTTCTTTGTGTCTGTCCATTTGCTCGTCTTTTGGTTTGTCTGCATTTCGATCTGTATACAGTCAGTGTGTCTGTGTGTCTCACTGCAGGTTTGAGTTGCATTTATATTTTTAGTTATATGTTCAAATGTATTCCTGTAAAATAGGTTCGCTGGCAAAACAGACAAAGCGAAAATAGATAAAGTTTAAAGAGCAGATAAGGGAAGACAACAGTGAACAGGATTTTACATTCTGAAAATCAAACAGGACCTTTGGGAATGGTAGCTGTTTATTTTACATACTTCATCTCTGTATCTGGCACTGTGAGGTTCTGCTTTCATAAATGGGTTTCTGAGCTGCACAGGTCTGAAGTTTATCGTAGTGAGATTAGTTAATGGCTCGGAAACTGCCGGAACCTGCAGAGTTTAATTCCCCACAATCTTTGGTTTTCCCACAGGATTTGCTGCAGGAGTGTGAGATTTCACACAGTAGTACCGTCATCTCAAGTGAGACTCACGCCTGATGTTCCACTCTACAGGGCTCTGAACCCAGGAGACACTCAAATGCAAGTCATAAACACGGATTGTACATGTATGACGTTTGCACGTCCGGTGACCCTGACCACAATAAGCAGTTTGAAGAAGGATAGGTGGATTTTTACACATAGCCTAATCAGCCCATTAATACACGGCTCCTGCAAGGTTGTGTCTGAGTGCTCGATGTGTCCAGCACTTTATGTCTGTTTACGCGCCTTTTAGAAACAAAAGGGCACATATTTCATTCTCTGCCCATAAGTGTTTTCTTTTCTGCCTCCGTTTAAGACTCACTTCCATTCTGTCTTCCCTCTTTGGAACACAGCAGGTTGGATAAGGTGAGAGGTCAAGCTAACACCAGTCAATTTGGGGGGCAGATTTGAGCAGAATTCTCATCAACCCCCCCTCCCCCCAGCAACCAGAGCATACACTACAGGCAGAAGAGACATTGTTACTTGCTTAGATATGCCATGAATGAATAAATAACCAAAAATAATGTCCAAACCATCTGACCTCATGTTGTTTTAAGTTTCTGTTTCAGTGGAAATATTAAGATGGCTTCATGTTCCGCTCATATCGGCTGCTGCAGTCCAAATCCACACCAAATATCATTCAGACTGGATAAAATGAACATTGGATGATGGATGGCAGGTTCATACAATTCCCATGAAGCACTGCGGCATCGTATGGACTGCAGTGCCAAGGATTCATGGGAAACTGAGTGGATTAGTAAAGCTTCATGTAAGGATGTTGTGTTATAGAATAAGGAGTGTAGAGCTTTTGCAGAGTGTGGAGGTTATAGTCCTCACAGTCCAGTACTTGATAAAGGAACCTGTTTTGATGGCATATGCTGATAGAACTTTGCAGAAACCATGGGGCCAGTATTAGCTTCTGTTGCACCAGGCGATGAACATAATGGGCAGAATGCGTGAGATTCCCTGCATAAAAGAACCTGCAGTTTTTTAATCTGTTTGATCACAGATCCTCTTCTGTAGCCCCTGATGCAGCCTGTCAATGATGGCGGCTTTTTGTAGCACTTGTAGCTGTTTTTATTCATAACAGGGACATAATAGAGAGGTTCCCCCATAGAGAGATGCTTATACTGCATGATCCAACCCTTTGCTGATAAGATTTATAGACCTGAATTAATGACACCTGTAGTGCTGTCAAGCGATTAAAATTTTTAATCAGATTAATCATTGGGTTGCTGTGGATTAATTTTGATTAATCACGATTAAATATCATTTATTTTTAATCTATATTAGTCGCATTTCATTTTGCATGACCAAACAGACTCAAGAAAAAAGGGAATATATATACACTTAACATGTTTATTGAACATCTTGAACACGAGTCGGATGCATTCCATCTGCCACAGAAGTGCAATACCATGGACCCATATCAAAAAGCAAGATTTTTTGCTTAGCCGGACAACTTGTCAGATTTAAGGTATCTCAGTTTAAATGGTCTTTATCTTCGTTCACTTACAATTAGCCCGAACTACCGTAAATTCGACAAATAATCCGACTAATCATGAAATCCAATTCTAGCCCGGTTAATTGACATTGTTAGCAATATCAGTTGATAACACATTACGCTCAGTGCTTTACGTATAAAACTCCGTAGCAACATGTCCACAGATAAGTTGGATGGTATAGTGTGTGCGACCGATTTGAGCCACAAATGAGTAGTGCTTAAACAGTATAAAACTACAACTTTCCTTTCTGTTGATAAAAGCCACAGCCATCTTGGATTCTGAACTCGGGATCTCCTATGCTGTTCCGAGATCGCCGAGAAATGGGAGTGCGCATGCCGTCACTTCCGGCTTCAAAACTCCAGAATCCGACTCGGAATACGAGTTCCTAAGGCAAATGGAATGCACCAAAACTGCCTGAAATGGGTTGACAGAGACATTTCAGGGATTTTGAGTCATTTTGTGCTGCAGATGGGTTAATTGCGTTAAAAAATTTTAATCAGATTAATCATGATGATAGATTAATCTGCGTTAACCCGTTAATTTTGACAGCCCTAGACACCTGTAATGCATGGATTATTAAGTAAATAATGTAAAATCTAGCAGCAGTCGTCATGTTTAAATACTGATTTGAGACCAGCGGCTTTAAGGAGGCGGTGGGAGGATTGAAGCTTGTCAGCAACTGAGTAAACAATGAGCTGATGGCGTGTGTGACCCAGGGTGTGGTAATGAGTGCCTTCCTCGTCCCCACCTGTCAGGAGCTGCATTGGGGCTGGCGTGATGGGGTCTGCTTAAGGTTTAGGTGCTCCGCAGTTTGAGTGATAATCTGTGTAGATTCAAACAGGTCTGTATGTTCAGCAGTGTTGGGCATTTCAGGTCCAGAAGCCTTTTAGAAATCCAGACCAAGATTTTGTTTCTACCAACTAGTTGAGCATCAAGAGTCGCAGAATACTCAGCTGGTCTGGATTTGTAGCTTTTAGGCTTGAATTGCCCAACACTGATGTTAAGAGCGATTTGTGTCCCAGGCTCAAAGGGCAGCTGCCTTGTCTTGCAGGGCTTTGCGTTCGATCCCCCTTCGGAGCAGAGGCTCAGCTCTGGGTGGCCCAGCATGGGGCTGGGCCCTTTTAATGCTGTATTGATGGGGGCTCCTTGACGGAACTGCTCAATGAGACTCTTCCACATGGCCAATTGGTGGCCCCAGCCCAACTTGTGCAAACTAAATTCATCAGGTAGCCGAAGGCCCACAGGTGGTTATGGGCAGCTAATGGAGTAGGGAGCAACTCGCACAAGGTCCTGCACCTGGTCTTCTGTAGTCAAGATGTCCATCTGGAAAAAAACAAGTTTCATGTAAAGATCGTAATCTATGCAAGTCAACTTTGCATTCAAATATCTACAAGGCAACTGAAAACGAACGAGGAAGCTTGGCCAGTACATTGGACAGCCTCAGGGGTCCTTTGACGTGGGCAGAGGTCAAGCAGTGCTCTCGGCTGTTTATCATTCAGAAGGCTACTTATATAGTATAGCATTATTTTTTGGTCTGGTTTTAGCCAACTGGAGAAAATGTGGTCGTTGATGTGGAGTTTTTTGTGGTTCAGTGCTGTATACTAAGTTCAGTTTCATCGTGTTCGGTTCGACTTAAAGGGTAACACTGTGGGACTGAAGATTCCAGGTTTCCAGGAGAACAAATGTGAGAGCCAGTAACCCACCCCCTGGTGTTCCTCTGGGCAGGTCGAAACCCCACCTCAGAGAAAATTCTCAGCTTTGCTCTCCCCAAACCCTGCTCCTTTCTGAGTATCGGTCACATGAGCAGGTGGGCAATAGTTGCCGCACGTGGGATTGTAATCAGGCAGCTGTTGGTCATCTGTTCTGTCTCGTGTCATACCAAAAGGCTCTCTTTGGTGGTGGTGGTGGTGGTGGGAGGTGGGGGTCATCTTACAGATTTACACTGTTTACCTAAGAGACCCTGTGGGCTTTTTACTCTGGTTCTGTTATTGTCCTTTTGACTGGGAGCAGTTCACACTATTGCATTTTTAAGAGTCTGTTTATATGCTAAGTGCTAATCAGTGAAAACTTAGCATAATACATGCACATAATTAAATGGAGAAAAATGTAATATATAACCATATATATCATTGTGTAGAGCATGAAGCGTTGTTAGGGTGTAATATTATATTCATAGATCTATAATTACTGTTTTTACCGGAGGGAAACGATATTAACATAGAATTTAATCTCGAATCCCGAATTTTAACACACAGCTTTTGGCATTTTCCGTTTTTGTTTATAGATGCTGAATGCTTTCTGGCGTTGTACTGCATCAGGACACACGTACAATTCACTCATTTCAGATTCATATCACTTTAGGGTTGTTTGTAATTTAAATTTTGATAGCACTTTTGATGCTTGGGCAAAATATACAGCGAAGAAGTCATTGAGATGTTTTGTGTGCTCCGAGGTTACAGAGATAGCGCAAGAGGTTGCATTTCTGGTGACTGGCTTCTATTGTAAGCTTCTCTGATGATGAGGACAGTACCATACAGTGCTTCCTGACCCATTACCTCCTGCCTTGGACTGACCCAGTCAGCAATGCGATGGGTCTACGGGACTCCTGGAGGGAAACCTCAAAGATGAGGATGTGGTAGTTGGTGTTGAGTGTGTTTTTACTTTGGTGTTCAAGTCATTCACTACAGTCTCCATGATATTATAGTGAGGGAACACGAGCGAGGTATTGTGAGGTCATGTGTGTTTCCAAGTTCCTTGGATGGTGGACAGATTACTGTAATCCACGGTGCTCGAGATTCACAACAAGACAAAAAAAAACTTCTGAATTGAAACCGCGAGAGAGGCATCGTCACTGACTGCATGGATCTTCCAGTTGCTATCAGTCATTTCATTTAGTTTTGCCTGTAACGGTCATATTTTCCATCTGCACGTTGCCGTTTGGCCTGCTCTGTTGGACCTCGAGGAAGAGGAGGCACAGCTGATCCGGACAAGCCTTGTATGGCTCCCTGAACTTGTATTTCAGCTTGGGCCTGCTGTCCAACAATGTTTCCCATGACACTGCGGGAATCCCCTGAACCGCAAATCGGTCATCTTGCTGTTCGGTATGGTGCCATTCGGGTCAGTTTTCTGAGGAACACAGGCCCAATAAGCTAGCAAGGCCCGAGGGGTGTGGCTTTTGGTGAAACCGCTCTCACCTGCCTCACCTATTCTGGGCATGTGGGTGTTTCTGCCCACCTCTCACTGGCCACCTGAAAGATGCCCCAGCCCCGGGGGCAGAAGGTGGCTGTGGTTCAGTGAATCGTTGCTGTCGTTGCTACAGTAAGGGTCACCCGCCCAAAGACAGACCACAAAATAAGCCGCCTCCCTCTCTCCGCTACCCGTCCGACCTTTAACTCCCAACCTTGCACGTCATCGAGGACCACAGAAGGGAAATTTCACATTTCATGTGATTATTTTTACTTTCTTTGTTCGCGTGCGACTCCCTTCACTCTTTGATCTTCTGTGGTCGTTTTTGCTCTGCTTGTTTTAGTTGTGGGAAGAATGGAGGTAGAGCAATTTTTTTTGTAAAGTCAACTGGATTACACCAAATGTTTGACTTATTCTGATTCTTCTTTCTCTAATTATTCTGCTGCTTTCTCGTTATGTATTTCGATTAAATTATGATTCCTAGCGGTCTGTCTTTGATTGGCGTATTTCTCATTAGCGTCTCGCTAATATTTACCGAAACAGCCGTTCAGCGACAGCTGAACTCCAAACTCCAGAATTTTCCACTTCCTGCTCACTGTTATCAGTGCCCCTTTTTACCGTTGTCATAAATTGCCTTTACACTGTACCTCACAGTGTAATTAGTCAAATCTTGCCTTGCCTTTGTTGACTACGTTACCCGATTAATTTATTTGTATTTGGTTGTTTAATGCTGTTTGCTTTTATTCTGCCAGCTTGGCTTCGGCAACACAGAGTTGTGTCATAGTGATAAGGCAGCGGGGGGGTGGGGGGGGGGAGACCCAAGGCACGTGGGCAGGCCACCGGTGAATCAGAGAAATGGCCAACCCGACTCGATAATGTGATAATGGTTTAACCGTAAGCTAATTATGATCGGCAAGTCTGCTGGCAAGAAAGAGAAAGTGACGAGAGTGAAGGGAGTCGGGCAGGTTGTCAGTCCCCCCCCCCTCCCCATTTGCGTGATGTGTCCACGGTCTCACTCATTGTCGTCCTGCGGTGTCCTGTTCTTCGGCTTGGCAGCCCACACTGTGTTCGACCTCAGCTCTCAGCCTGGGTGCTGGGCTTCACTGCTATTGGCTCACACAGGGAGACGGGGGCGTGGCAGCCTGCTGGGTGGGTCACACCCTTTTCACAGCAAAAATCTTTTTTTTTTTTCACAGCAAAAATCTTTTTTTTTTTTCACAGCAAAAATCTAACGCCATCAAGTCAATAAAGGGGGGCCATATTTGCCCCTCGTTCAGCACCGTTATTGTTCCGCGCGCTTTTGGCAGACTTGATGTAATTTCTATAATAGCTTCCCATTAATCAGCTTAACTTGTAACCTCTTTAAAGGAAATGCTTGTGCCATGTGAGGCCATTTCGTTACAGGCGTCGAGAGGTCGGGCCGCTGGTGACCCTGCCAGGGTGGTGGAGGGGGGCGTTGTATGGCATCAGGTTGCAGTCCCCATGGGTCGGTTGTGCCGCCAGTCTCCTGACCACAGCGGATCAGCCTGGGGGCTGTTGGCACTCTGCAGTCACGGGTCACGTGTTACATGGGAAACGCCCCCTCCTGACAGCCCCCATGCTCACGTTACTGTAACATATATATATATGTATATACATTTAACCTCTGACACAGCTGCAAACTGCCTGACGTCACTAAACACCGACACGATTCTCACACGGCCACTTCTTCACCCACGATTGTTCAGTCCCAGAATCCTCAGCTGTCTTCCTTCATCTCTGGGGAATCTTTGCAAAGTCGAGGAGGACTCCGTTACTGACGACTGCCGCGCCATTTCACCTTCCCCCGGTGCGGGGGCAGCGCTGCCCCAGTGTGGCCCTTTTTTTTAGGCACGGTGCAGAGCTGGTCTTTATTCGGGATTTGCAGGCCTCTGGGACAGACGGACGGGGCACTGGGGAGGAACAGAGCTATTTCCCAGCGAATGGAAACCTATTAACAGCCAGCTAAATATAGCCGAATCCATTTCACCGCGTCTGTGCTGTTCAAACACATTCTACTGGTTCTGAGCGTCTCTCTCGGTCCCGAATGTCGGCTCGTGCTACTCTGATTGCTACTAGTGACTGCTGTCTTGTTTTGTGCTGCTTGCTATTGCTGATGGTGTTATGTGTTCCTAAACTGCAGGGGTCAGTGATATGTTACCAACAACTACCATCATAACAAAGAATAGTCATGTACAATTAACAGTCGGCTTAACTTGCAACCACACCAGTATAAACCAATTGTCACCTTGTTTTTGAGCAGAAATGGTGAAGTTATCACTCTTGGTGAGTGAGTTTTTTTGGCCTGTCCCATTGGGTGAAGGCAGACTGCAGTTTTCTTCTGCTTGTAACGCCGATCCCCTTTCTCTGGTCCACGGAACCACTGCAGCGTTTTTGGTCCTTGGTCGTGAGCGTCATTCACACGAATGGACAAAGCTTTGCCGTGTTTTCATGACTTTTTCTTTTGTTGCTATTGGAAACGCCGATTTTAGCATGCTTGACCAATCAGGTTATCCGCTTACAGATATCCAGAAACTGCAGTCCCTGAGTTTCTGTCATTTGCTAGGAGCCGACCGTCTTCCTGCTTTTATCTTTCCTTATGATCTTCATCGAATACAAAGCGCTGGTCCTGAACACGGTCCTTCCAAATGTTATTTTTACTCGTTTGTCTCAAAACTCTTTCCACAATGTCAGATATAATCACCCTCTGCTGACAGTTTGCTTATGATTAATACCACTTAGTCAAAGGCAAATCAGAAATTTATGTTCTTATGTTTTTCAGCATAAACTGGTCATTTATTGGTCCTTGATGCAGATTTCCTCCCTGAGGGAGCAGTGATAGTTTGAGTTTGCAGCCTGTCCAGTGTGTCCTGGGTGGGGTCAACTATAAAAAAAATCAATCAGCTTCTCACATTTTTCATAATACAATAATTACACTAATCACGGTCCAGCAATGACCCAGATAGGTGTGTTATGCCCCAGGAGTGTATATATGAGGATTTTATTGAATAATTTCTCAGACACCCCACCAGACTGATTTTAAAACCCAAGGAAGGACATGGGGTGCGACTTTTAAATTGCTCCCCTGGATTTCTGTTGTATTTAATACATTTATTTGCTCAGTGGGCGTTTGGGTCCAGCATGACCTGCAGGAGGGGCCCTGTTTATACAGCTGCCTGTTTGTGGGAGGAATCTGCCGCCTATTCCAGAACCCACACCTTCTTAGGACTCGAACCCACAACCCTGTGATCACAGCCTCCTTAAGGGCCCCCCCTGCCCGCAGGCTGATCGCCATCTGTCTTTCTAAGAGCGTCTGCGGGTTGCCAAAGGTGCTCAGCAAAGGCTCACCATGGAAGCTTCCGGGCTATGGACCGGAGGACCCTCTGATCGTGGCTCAGGTGTACGAACGGCCGAGCTCCGGTCACTCAAAAAACCCGGCACATCCCTCTTATGGGCTGGCCAGTCTGGCGCTCCTGAGACCTGCGCCACAGCGCCATCTCTTGGACGGAGGCCCAGCTAGCGGGGCGACAACATCCCAACTGGCTGTGAATTGGGTTTGTTTGTTGCGCTGCCCCCCCATCGCCCATGCAAACCCCCACTCTCACAGGCGGTTCAGTGGCTTGCGAAAGAATTCCCCCATGTGCTTACCACCCCTCATGCGGTGAGGGGGCTACAATGGCCCCCACCCCCAAAAACCCTCTTCCCCGGCCCCTCGCTCAAGCCCTCCCCACCACTTTCTTTGGGAAACAGGAGCTGGGGAAGTGTGAGGGGAACGGGGCGAGGTCAGCGTGGGGGTGGGGGGGGGTTCAGCTGCTGCTTTGTTGTCCCGTCCAGAAGGTGCCCTGCGAGGGTGGGCTGGCCAAACTGCACAGGCGGCGGCATGCGAGCAAGCGAGAGAGCGGCTCACTAACCGCCCTCCCTCTCTCTCTCATTCTCCCTCCCCCTCTCTCTCTCTCTCTCTCGCTCTCCCTGCCTTTCTCTCCCTTCCCTCACAGCTGGGCCGTCAGTCCAGAGCACGCTTGCACACCGGAGGGAACCTGCGTCGTGTGCCGGTTCTCACTCTACGGAGAGTTGCCAGGCCCCCCCCCGCCCGC
>JAODLC010000044.1:5700985-5712161 GCA_026781145.1 Hippopotamyrus pictus
GGGGGGGGGGGAACTGCAGTGAGGAGGAAGTCACACTGGGGACTTTTGGCAGCTGAACAGCTGAAGTGAGGTTAGGCTGTGAAGGTGCCAGGCTGGGGGGTCAGAGGTGAGGAATGCACCACCCCCCCGGGGGCAATCGGGCCGCTGGGTGTCCGTTACATAGGCCGGCCTCTCCGAGCTCCGAGCATAGAACTCTTTGCAAAGGCATTGATTTCCCTCCTCAGCTGCTTCGTGGGAATCAGCACAGGGCAGTATGGGCGTGAGAGCGTGTAAAAACACACGCATGCACACGCATACACACGCGTAGTCACACACACACACGTTTGTACTCATATGTTTGTGGGAACCGTCCATTCATTTCTCTGAGCAAAACTCTATCTATTGAAATGTATCTTCTAACTATGATAACTTTAACCCCTACCCAGCCCTAACCTTAACCATAAATAACAAAAGCACTTTTGGCATTTTTAGTTTTTTTGAATGCAGTCACAGATTTTTATAAAATAAAACATTGTTCTTGTGAAGACTGACAAAATGTAAGTTATGGGTTTTATCACATTGTTGGAAAATTTGGTCCCTGCGTTGTAATAATGAGAAAAATGCACAATGAAGAGCCACACGGCGTCCGTATTGTAAATCTGTGCAAGCAGTCCGGACCCCTGTCCAGATTCTGTTTGCCTGGCTTCATGTTTGCTTTCTTCTGGGAATCGCGGCCGTGTAGCCAGGTGTGCCGAGCGGGAATCCGGCAGATAACGCTGTACTCCAGGCCCCCGTCTGCCGCCGCATCCGGCCTTCCGTGCGGAGCTGACTTGTCACGTTTGTTTTCCCATCTGTCTCCAATAACGGCAGGATCCTAACATGCAATGGGCCCGTACATCTTACATGGTATGTGTTTCCTTTTTATGATTTTGATGTGACTGCTTTTTTTTTTTGATGAACTCGCATCCAGGTGCGAGACCAGCTGTGGATGACGCTAAGGATTGTGGGATCATAATCGCATCTCCGGTCTGCAAAGCACGGATCCAATGCCCTTCCTGTCATCGGTTAGCAACACACATAACAAAACCCACAAAGCTCAGGCCAGGATATCTGACCCCTACTGGCCTCTGACCCAAAATGCTTGTTTATTCCTTAAACGGTTGCACAGATACTGTCGGGATTGAATTTGCAATTTGGAGAGTTTTCTTTTTTGCATTATTAAATCATCCCTTTTAAAAACACAAGAATGATATTTAAAGATAATTTGATTGTAAGGGACAGATATTGGTTGCAGATAAAATTAAAATTTGAAAAATTAAAAAACAAAAAGTAAACACATTTAAATAAAATTAGCCAGAATAATTACAAAATGAGAATGCTTTTACTAAAGACGCAATCTTTGCCTGATACTTGTGGATTGTCAGAAGACTCTATCACCTGAGAATAAGGATGCTGAGGGCAGAGAAATTGGACCTTTGGCTTTCAGGCCGCTGCTGACTTCCTGTGGCTTCTGCGGAGGCCGATGTGAGCCGCCGTTCTGGGAGCCTTCCTGTCTCTCTCGGGCTGCTATTCGGCGGCTGCTCCTTAAGGTCGCCGCTCATCCAGCTCTCGGCCCCGGGATCTCGCCGCATCTCCACCAGCCCCGCTGTGGGGGGGGGTTTCCCGGGAGCAGTTCTTTAGCGTAGGCACCTTCGTTTAACAGGGGCTTCCTTTGACCGTCGTGTGTCTGATGCTCCTCCTCACCCCCAAACTGCCGTCCCCAAACTGCCCCCCATTTCTGGCTTGTTTATTGTCTTAGGCTTCTGCCCCCCACCCCGGCTGGTTGGGGTGGCCCCTGGATCGTTACCCTTACTGCCCCATAGCACACTGTAACGCCGCTCCCCCCAGCTGGCTGTTTCCTCATGGGGAGATTTATCTCTGACTGGATCTCACTCGGCTGTCGGCGTGGCTGGGCACGTCTTGCTGTCCTCCCCGTCTCGCCGGGAGGAGATAGGGAGGCACAGTGTTCGATGCCCAGGAGCTGCTCTCTTCATTTTTCCACACATTCTCGAGATCCCAGGCAGCTCACTGTCGCCTCTGATTTGATGAAGGATCGTCAGGGCCGCATCGCGCCGTTCCACTCCCCTGTGGGGGGAGCGGGAGCGCAGAAAACAGAGCACCCCCATGCTCAGGGGAGGGCAGGGAGGGGTGCCCAGGGGTGCAAAGATCTTCACTGTAGTCACAGATGACATGCTGGTTCTGGCTGGCCCAAAGCAGTTCCTTTGCAGCGCCGCCGGATCCAACGCGGGTCGAGCAGCACACCAGCCTGTTCCGGGTGACATCATCACCGAGCTGCAGGGTCAAGATTCCCGATCTCAACCCTGGTCCTGCCGTAGCCATGACCACAAGGAGAGGAACACCCATAAATGAGCTCCATCGTGGTGGTATGGGGGGGGGCAGCCTCCGGGGGACATTACCGGTACCCCAAGGTCACCGCCTGTTCTGGCCCATCTGTCTCACGCTCAGTGGAGACCTTCTAGTTCACAGAGTTATTTACCTGTGAGAAGGAGTGAGAGGTGGCCGGACCTGGGACCTCATTCGGACCGGGTGAGTGCTGCATTCAAACAAGCAGCTTTTAGTGTCAGCCATGTCCTGTCTCACTATGGAGAGGACTGTCAAACAGCCCCCAGAGCGAGAGCAGGGAAAGAGCAGGGGCAACAGACGGGGAGCAGGGGAGTAGGGAGCCGGACAGGGCAGATAAATGGATTCTTTTTGATGATCTGGGTTGGGGGGGGGACTGTTTACATCCTGCACATTCTTATGATGACTTGCTCTTTGCGGTATGTTTGACAGCAGTGCCGGTAATTGATGAGCATTGTCACCCACTCTTGGTCAGGTGGGGCGGGGCCAAGGTGTCTGCGGTCGTGCTAATTGGGTGAGGGAAGCGACTGTCTTTCGGAGGGGAACCACCCACCCCCCCATCTCCCTTGGATTCCGAGGATAAGGATCAGCGCCTGCTCTGTCTCCACACCGAAACCCCCCTCCCGAAAGCAGCCATCAATCCTGGCTAAGTAAATGCTGGCATGGGAGGTTGAGGCTTGCAGGATATATGTTGAGAATACCCTCGGTGCTCCTTTCTAAGAGGATAAAAAGGCATGGGGGGGGGGCAAGGGGGCTTACGATGTTTTGGTTTTACGGAGAAAGGTCGGGATTCTTTCGCTCCCTTTTTTGTGTGTGTGTGGGAGGGGGGGTGGGGGGGGATCCTGTGGGTTCATCTGTTGAGATTGATGAGGACGGCAGCCTAAACTGTCGTCCCCTTTTTGTCGGGAGGGGTACGAGTCTCTCTGCAACCCGACAACGTCTCCTCCTGCTCCCTCTCCACCACTCTCCATGCCGCGCTCCCCATGTGAACTTCTGGAACATTCTCTGTTGTATTCAGCGCTGTCATGGAGGGTTTCCTCCTGCGCCAGCAGCCTTTACGCCGGATACCTTTAGCACAACACGCTTCACTTCCTGACAATGACTCACCAAAGACGGGGTCATCTCCTCAGTTACCATTCTCTCCTTTTTGAAATACGGGATTGTCCAAAATCCGACGCCAGGGGACTGCATTATAATCTCTTTTACTAACTGAGGGGAGGAAGAGTTTCCCCTTCTGGGGAACAGGGTACAGGTTAGTATTTGAAGGAATTCTCTGGCTTCAGAGTGCAGGAGCATGGCCGCTGTGGAGACCTGTGCAGTGACCTGCCTCAGTTCCTTCAGTATACACCTCGCAAAACACTTTTCCAGCTGCATCGGCGCTTTACGAGCCAAGGACAGTGTGTCGGGCTGTCTGCCAGCACGTAATGTCTGGACCCGCTTGCTCGCCTGGTGATTTCTGTCCCTTGTGGTGCGCCGTAGCACACGAGCAGCTGCAGTGACAGACAGTTGTGTGCAGGGGCACCACAGGATTTTTTTAAATGGGGTGGGACATACTAGTTATTATCCAATGATATTTTTTGAATTGGTGGTGAGTGGCACTCTGGCGGCCAATCAGCTTTCAGAACCCCAATCCCCTGTCTGTGTGGAGAACACCGTGTGGCCAACAGCTTCACTTGGAATGAAGGGAAATAAACATAAAAAGGAGAGCCCGCCTTTCCTGTGGCCTAACAGTGAGACGTGGGAGACGTGAGATTGATTCGGGCACCAGCAGGCCAACACCTCACATAACTGGCCGTAGAGCTAGTGGGGGGTTTATGGCCTCCCCCCCGCCCCAAAGCACCCTGCCTGGCCCGCTGGCAGCCTCTCTTCTGGATATAGAAGTTCCCTGTTGTCCCGGATTTACAGCCATCTTTTCATACATAGGTGCATGGCTCTTTTTATATTCCCGCTGAGTGAATCCTGAAAGGCGCTGCTAATCTGAATGTGAGAAAACAAGAAAATCACAGTGAGAAGAACATGGAAGAAATGTACAGGAGCAGAGACGTAATTCCAGGGCTTAATTACAAACCCCTAAAATAAGTCGGAAGATTTAAAGTGCGATACACTCTGCCGATGCGTCTGACTCAGATCGGGGAGGCATGCAGAAAAGCAGATGTTTAAAAAAATCCTTTCTGAGCTCCAGGCCAATTCAGGCCCAATATGCCCATGTGACCGTTGACATGTGACTTTTCGCCGCTCATATGTCCTTGAAGCTACGTATCTGTAACATGGAGGGAGTGGAATGTGAAGAAAAACAAAACCAAACAAAACCAAACAAACTGGGAACCCTGAACAAATAATTGCAGTAAAACCCAGCAAATGCTGGGAGGCAGTGACCTATATCATATTCCCAGTGATAGCATTTCCAGTGTCAGTCATTCACGTCCTGAGGCAGCAATCGGTGACCTGTCCCTTTAAGAAAACAAGCATGCAGGGAAAGGTCACTTAATGGCTCTTAGGTAGATAGCGCTGACATCTAACATTTATGTAAATTTTAGGGGTCCAACTATTTGCATGTGCTGGGTTTCACATCAATATGCTTGCTGTCCATGTCTGGGCCTTCCGTACCTGGCAGCCTGGACATGTGACCTAACAGCTCAGACTTTACGATCACTGGCTTCCCAGCCTCCTGGCTCAGTTGGGGAAAGAGAAAGACATTTACGAAATGGACGAGTATGCTGCACACCTACAGCCTAAAGCCTTCTGACGGACACTGGATCTGCCCGAAGGGCATATTAAATACCCCCCAGTGGGTCTCTTTGCTGTGACTTTGCTACATCAGTTATTGCAGGAATTATTATCAGCCCATGGCCTTCTGGGAATTCCTCATCGCCCCAATTCCCGGTGAAACGCGGGAGCAGTCAAGGCACTGGCGCTTCAGGTTATGCGCCATGCCGGGCGATCAGCCGCAGTCTCCAGAACTTTCCAAGGCGCATTGCTCTCGCTTTATTCCGAAAGCGAGGGGGTGAAAACGGTGGGTGAAATTCCTGATTTTCGTCCAGGCAGCTGTGAGTCATTTTTCACCGTAATCCATCGCATCATTAACGTCAAACTCAATTCCAGAGGTGCGGTGCGGAATACGCTCTCTCGCGCCGTGGCGGGAATTAAAGCAGACATAACATGCCGCTAATGAAGTCTACATTTCTCACGCTGCCGTCACTGAACAATCTGGGCGATACCGTTAATCGGAGTTACCAAAATATTAGGGCTGGGGAGGCACAGGCCATGCTTAACTGTTACCGGGGACCGCGTGACAGAGGCGGGGTGGTGGGCCCGACTGGCCGGCACCACTTCCTCGTGGGTGGAGCTCAGGGGTCTATCTGGACCTTTTAGAAGCTGGCTGGCTTTCGGCCTCCATAACCTGGTTATCTTGCCTCTGTGGTACAGCTAAGCTAGTGAGTGAAGATAATGGCAAGGCAGCCTTGAGATGGAGAGGCAGAGGGAAAGAGCATCGCTCACTGCATAATGAGTGGAGGGCTTCCGGGTCTGGTCACGGTGGGCAGACGGCCAGAGAGTGGGGGGGGGGTTGTGGGGGTGGCTCAGTTTCCGTAACTGGAGCTCAGGTGGTGATCGCGCATCAAGCCGCCTCAGCCTTTTCATCCCCTCCCTCGCCGCAGTTTGACCAGGAAGGCGTTGGTTGGTTTTGATTGGTTGTAAGTGTGTGATTGGCAGCCGGAATAGCCACTCCGCACCAATCGGCTCACTGGGGAATTCCTGGGCCTGGGGGATGGTGATGGATGGGCTGGATGGCAGCGTCTGGCAGGTGGAAAGCCACGGGGCCCGTCGGGCATTCGGCGAGGCGTACTAAATCTCACTTATGATAACGAGCGCTGACCACGGGCAGCTAATAACACGCCATGGTTATTTATTTGCTTGTGAGTCATTGATCACAGTGGAGAGAATTTTTTTTTTGGCGACATAGGAGGACCCCCCCAGGCGACGCCATTTGCCAGCGCTGCCAGGCGCTTCGCGAGCTTTGAAGTGGCGGCAGGAGGTCTGATTTGGCGTGATGTGGGCCACGGTAAAGTGGCCGGCAGTACGTGTGTGCCATGGTCTCGCTGTGATGGACACAGGCCCCTGTGTGGCTGGATCACCCCACTGGATTGATGGAGGCGTGATGAATGGTCGTCTCTGCTGGCCAATAGCGTCTCTGAGAAAGGTCCGCCCCGCTGATGTGGACCTACTTTGTCCCCCCCCGCCCCCAGCTGTTCATTTGGTCCGGTCCAGATGTCAGCCAGGCGACCGGGTCGGCCAGGTCGGGCTGCACTGTACCGGCCGTTCAGTCCCGCTGCGAGGCAGCTGTGCTACCATCTGGACTCAATGAAGGAGCTGGCCAGCGTTGAAGGGGCAGATTTACGAGCGATAGACATGTCCTTCATCCCTTCTTCCTTCATCTCTTCTTCCTTCCTCATCATCTCCCCAAACTTCTGCAGATAAATTCCGCACAGCTCGCCCGCTTTACGTTTCCATCACGGTACAACCGCTTTGGGGCGGTAGGCTATATGACCGACGAGCGAGTCCGACAAGCGAATCCGACGAGCGAATCCAACGAGGACCCGCTGTGAATGAGCCACTTTGATCATGCACCATTAGCGGAAGAAGGGGTGTTGAAAGATGAGCACCCATCGGGGGGGTGGGCTTGGTGTTGAAGTGTGCGGGGCTGTCTGTTCCGGCACGTTCCAGCACGGTCATCCACCCAGTGGGGTTCAGAGGTCAAAGGGACGGCCTCTTTGCGGCGACTCCTGCCCTGCCTGCTTAATTCTGCCTACCGCCCAGCAGAAGCAAAGGAGCAGCCGCCAGGCTCACAATCACAGCAGCGATGCTCTTCTAACCCGGCAGAGGTCTGACCTCCCCCTGCTCTCTTATTCTGACCTCCTGCTTTACTCCAGCCCTGCCCCATCGCTCCTTGCCCCTGCAGCTCCTGGCCTGGCCTCTCGCCGCTGCCCCCACAAGAAGCAGACTCTGCTCATTGCTCTGCTATGGTCCACTGGCTTAACCCTGGCTCTCCTCTCCCCTCCTAGCCAATGTCCTGAACAGGAGCCCTGGGAAGTCCCCGGCGGAGGGCGCGGAGGGCGCGAAGGGCGACGGCAGCAGCACCGCCCCGGCTCCGCCCCCACGTCTCCTCTGGTGCTATTGCTACCATCATTGCCCAGAAGACACAGCCAACAACACCTGCCGGTAGGTGCACCAGGTCCGGTATCCTGACGAGGCCAGTCCTCTCATTCGCTGCTCACTCCCGGGTAATCTCGGGGTATTTCTGTAAAGACAAAGACCCGGGCGACACTCGACATTGACGTTCGCCAGCGGGCAGCACACGGGACGAGTAATCACTGACATCTGTTATGACTGCGTAATTCGCCAATTAGCATGTAACACATACGCTGTCACATAAAATTAGCATATTGCAGCTGATAAACAAAAGTCCCTCATATGGGTTCCTTGCCAGGGCTGGAAATGAGTGAAAATCAAGTGGAACACGAGAAAATGATTACAATAATGAGAAAAAGACGTATTTTGTTATACTGTTGTTTACATGTAGTGCCACTCACTCTGGAAATGATTTCAACTGGCCACGTTTGCTGGGGGAATCAGCTGTATTATGGCGTGTTCAGCGGTGCAGCTAAACTCGACTTGTGGTTGAAAGGACTTGTTAACACCATATTTTTTCACAGAGTGGCATCTCTTACTGAAAACATGACGGAGACAGTAAGGACTAGAATGATGATCAACATGTCAGTTGTATTCACTGCTGTCATAATGTTGAGAATATAGCTGGTGATTATCATGCAGGTGTTGGGTGACACTGGGTATGATGATGCTGATGACGGTCTTATGTTACTGTGTAGGACGGATGGATACTGCTTCACCATGGTGGAGGAAGAAGAGGGTGGAACTCCAGTCATCACGTCTGGGTGCCTTGGACTGGTGGGATCAGAGTTCCAGTGCAGGGTGAGTAAAGCTTGGACTGGTTGGATCGCAGGTCCAGTGCAGGGTGAATACTGGTTAGATCGATGGGCTCAGACTTGAGAGCCTGTCCTGAACTTGGTGTCCTGGTCTGTGAGTTGAGTTTGATGGTGGCCGTCTGATCACTACAACCTCTGCAGGACACGGGGAATTCCCGACTGAGGCGAAGTCTGGAGTGCTGTACCGACCAGGACTTCTGCAACCGTGATCTGCACCCCACCCTGCCGCCGCAGAAGCCTCCCAGTAAGACCCAGCCCCCTCCATCACTTTAGTTGTGCATGAGTGTGTGGAAGCTTGAGCATCTTGCCAGGGTTGGGGGGGGGGAGGTTCTGGGAAAAGTCACTACGGTTCACAGGTCGCGTTCTCGATAGCGTGACAGTAAGACAAGCGTCCCCAGAGGAAGCAGCTGCCCTGCGGACGTCCTGCTGTGTCATCAGCATGAAACTCCATCGCGGGGCTCCAGGAAGGGACGTGATCGATCAGGGCTCAGGTTCCCCAGGCCCCTGAAGGCTTGTGGGAAGCTGTGAGGACTTGGCCAACACCAGGCCAAAACCTTTGGCTGATATGAGCTCTGGTGTTTGATAGCTTGTGCACATGGTGTGAGTGTAGCAGTTTTTTCATAGTCTATGATGCGATGCCGTTTGCGTGTGAGAGGTTTTTATAGACCATGATGCTGTGTTGGTTTTGAGAAGCATTGAGAATGTAACACTATGTGGTGTACTCTCTGTAGAGTGTCTCACTGTGTGATGTACTTCTTTTTCGACTGAAACTGTATATGTCATGTAGGCTGACATATGTACAGGATGTAATGCATGTGATGTATTTCCTGTTAACTCTGACACTGTGTGTGATGTACTTCCTGTTGACTGTGGCACTGTATGTGACGTACTTCCTGTTAACTCTGACACAGAGTCTGATGTACTTCCTATAGATTATACCGACGGGGAGGTTATTCACCACTTGGCTTTGCTCGTCTCCATCACTGTGTGCAGCATCATTCTCGTCATCATCATAGTTTTCTGCTACTTCAGGTGAGCACCTCACACACACACACACACACACACACACACACACGCATGTGCACACACACACACTTGTTCATATTTATGCACACACACACACAGACCTGTATTTATGTATTTGTGGGGACCGTCCATTCATTTATATGGGCAAAACCCAAATCCCAACAATGACAACCATAACCCCTACCCAGCCCTAACCTTAAGAATACAAGACTTTTGGCACATTTTGTTTTTTGATTGCAGTCACAGATTTTTATAAAATTGAATTTCCCCTTGTGGGGACCGAAGAAATGATACCAGCAAAGTCAAAATAACAAGTTTTTATCACATTGTGGGGACATTTGATCCCCACCATGTAATGTATACCTGGACCAAACACACACACATGCATGCACACACACTACATATCATTGTGGGAACATCTCATTCTACCTCAAAAACTTGATTTTTTTCAAGCTCAGTAACTAAAAAAGAGGGTTTACTATCATCTTGTCTTATTTTGCTACCTGTTATTTAAATTAAATTATCAATCCTTTGTTAATTGCTTGTAAGAGTCAGAGAAGATGAACACTTGCTGATATTGTAGTTTCTTGGCCAGGTACAAGCGCCAGGAGTCACGGCCTCGCTACAGCATTGGTCTCGAGCAGGACGAGACCTATATCCCCTCTGGAGAATCACTGAAGGACCTGATCGAGCAGTCACAGAGCTCTGGCAGTGGCTCAGGCCTCCCCCTGCTGGTAAGATCTATGCACTGCAGCTACCAGTTACATCCAGCGGTTAAATAACAACAAAAAAGTAGATACATGACACGGTGACAGAATGCGATAAGTTGGTTGAATCCGGCCTGTCCTGCAGGTGCAGCGAACCATCGCCAAGCAGATCCAGATGGTGAAGCAGATCGGTAAAGGGCGGTACGGCGAGGTGTGGATGGGCCGCTGGCGGGGGGAAAGGGTGGCCGTCAAAGTGTTCTTCACAACGGAAGAGGCCAGCTGGTTCCGGGAGACGGAGATTTACCAGACCGTGCTGATGAGACACGAGAACATCCTGGGTAGGGAGGCCTCGGCTGGGCTTTTACGGACATGAAACCCTGTAGACCTGGAGAGCTCTTCACAAATGCTCACTGATGCAGCTGATGGTGGTTCTCTGAGTGATTTCTTCACCATCACTGCATGTGATTTATTTACTGTCACTACGTCTGATTTCTTCACTGTCACTGTATCTGATTTTTTTAGTCATTGTCTGATTTTTTTCTGTCAGTGTGTGATTCCTTCACTGTCACAATATTTTATTCCTTGAAACTCCTTGTGTTCATTTCTTGAAACAACCAAACCGCAATCTTGAGCGTTCAATCGATTCTTTTTCCCTGATTGATTAATGATGTTTCTGCACCTACCTGATCGATCTGTCATGGTGTGTAATTAATGAATCTGTCTTCAGAGCTGCTGCCCTGTATCCAGTGTCAGAGTCTGACTGGCTTGCTCTGTCTCCCAGGTTTCATCGCGGCGGACATCAAGGGCACTGGCTCCTGGACGCAGCTGTACCTAATCACCGATTACCATGAGAGCGGCTCCCTCTACGACTACCTCAAATCCACCACGCTGGACAGCCGGGCCATGCTCCGACTGGCATACTCCTCCATATCGGGCCTCTGTCATCTGCACACTGAGATCTTCGGCACGCAGGGCAAGCCGGCCATCGCCCACCGTGACCTCAAGAGCAAGAACATCCTGGTGAAGAGGAACGGCACGTGCTGCATCGCCGACCTGGGACTG
>JAODLC010000044.1:5722657-5736870 GCA_026781145.1 Hippopotamyrus pictus
ATAATAATAATAATAATAATAATAATAATAATAATAATAATAATAATAATAATAATAATAATAATAATAATAACACAGAGGCAGAAGCTATTTTTTTGCCCCTACAGCCACTTGGGGGCAGTAAAAGCAATCAGTGATAATGGCAAAGCATCTCAGCCCCCACCCCCATCCACCGCAGGGGGCTGAATGCTGACAGCGTTTCTTTAACCAAGACACCAGTGGAGTGGGAGCCCAGGTCAGGTGAGAGTGTCCGAGGGCCACCGAAAGCGTCGGCTGACCATGTGACTTCGCTGACCCCGGGTGAGTGGTCTGCTCTGCCCAGGACACCTGCAGGCCACCACACTAAAAAGGCTGATTTAACAAGCAGAGAGATTTCGGCTGCGAGACGATGTTTCCCGTCTGTTGCAGCTGGTAATGGCTTCTGTGGTCCTAGAGGACGGTTTTTGGTGCTGAGGTGCGACGTGACCAATTCCATTAAAAATCCACAATACGCTGAGCTGAATAACCAGCTCGACAAGCCAACATATTGATTTCAAGCTGAGCGTCCAGTCCAGAAAAGCGTGTATAACCGATGAAACCAGAATTCAAAATGTTTTGCTGCCGTATATAAAGTGGCACTAGGCAGCTTCTTTGTCATTAAAACCGACTGTTGGGTGTCTGTGATGCAGGATGGTTCTCCACCGATGGGTCAGAAAAGCAGCGGAACACCAAGTTGCAGTCACAGAGGTCCAGAAATCGAGGGAAATAAATATTTCACGCCTTTGATCTCCCTGGGCCCTCAAAGGAACGGCATGTAATACCCCGGGTACAAAGCAAGGGTGAAAGGTGTATCTGTTAGGTGGGGCCCGGATGGGTGTGTCTGGATGGTAGGGGGCGGGGCATGGCTCAGCGCTCACCTCTGATAGGGTGCTGTTCAGCTGGAATATCTGGCCCTCCCCCTCCACCTGCCGCACGCACAGCTTGCAGCTGAGCTCGGTGGTGCAGCCCGAGAAGCGCTCCAGGGTGAAGGTGCAGTGGAGGGTGCGGTGGGAGCCGCTCCACACCTCAGAGAACGGCAGCTCCTACGGGGGATAGCAGGCTTTGAAATAGGGGCCTTAGGCAGGGCTGGAGGCCGGTCCTGTATGGGCTAGACTGGGGTCGGGACTGGCATCCGTCTTCCTCCCCTCTCTCACCATCTCGCCAGCTCACCTGATACTTGGCCAGCAGCTTGCTCTTCCACAGCGCGTGCGGGACGTCGTGGATGGATAGACGCAGGTTGTGCGTACTGTCCTTGAAGTTTAGGGTCTTTGGTTCGTCGAGCAGCTTCCCTCCCATCTGCGTTTCCATCTGAAGGACCTCCTGTGGGGGTGGGGAGGGCACAAAGTCATGACTGTGGAAGAATAAACGCCCACACAAAAATTGACGTTGTCCTTGAATCGGGGGGGGGGGGGAGAGGCACCACAGGAAGTGACCAACGGGAGGGGGTCTGTCAATTGACCACTAATTATGAGCCAATCCTCAACTGGTCATCGGCGAAAATGTCGACTGCGAAAATGTCGACTGCGACCTGAGAGGGTTGTGACCATCTGTCCGATCGTGAGAATAACACGGACCCACAGCGCGGTCTGTTAGGGATAATGGGGGGGACGCAATCTCCTGTCAGCATGAAATTACCAAGGTAACCAGAGAAAAAAATACAATACTGAAACAAACAGAACTTAACACCTCCTACACGTGCTGTTTTTAGCTTCCTGGACAAGGCGACGTTTCACTGGCTCAGAGTCCGCTGGCCGGATTCACACCTGGCTGTCCGACCCCTGCCGGGACACCGTGAACTTCGCTGCCAGTAAAGGGCAGAGGATCTCAGATCTATTCTTAGAGGGAACAATCCTATTTTTACTTTCCGCTTGGGCTGAACAGCGAGGAATTTGGTGAGTTCTTACAGGGGAGTCCAAGCCGATCCGAGCCGTGAAATCTCTGCCCTTGACTGATAAGGTTCACCTTGCAGCTGCACAGGACCCCCTTCCCCTCCCCACTCTCTCCATGGCCGGAAGTGACACACAGAAACAGGGATTACCAGTAGGTGGTGCAGTGGTTGTGGAACTGCACGCAGAGTGAATGCATATGTGGTACAACTCTCAGAACTGCTAATATATATACACCCCCTGCTGCTTCTAGACAACAGCTGAGCAGCGTCTGTGATTGGTTCAAATCCGATAGACAGCAAAGGCATTTTACCGTTGGGTCCTTTAGTGAGGCCCTTAAGCCCCTATTGCTGTAGGACTGTCTGACCTTACTTTCTCAAAAAGCATATGTCGCTTTGGATAAAAGCGTGTGCTAAATAAATAAAAATGTAAATGCAATGCTATAAAACATCCAAAATGGCTATTTACTCTTACAGCTGTAGTAAAAACACATCTGTAAACAGGGATGTGAAAGTAGAACATGAACTGAATTAATGACAGCATCTAACGAGCTGAGTTGCAGCCCTGAATGAAGGCTCTACCTTGAGGGTGTCCTGCGTGTCGTCCAGACAGTAGACGCGGATATGGTACTCCAGGGCGGTGCTGGTGACAGGGCCAAAGATGGCCAGCTTCAGACGTTTGGTGGCCGCCTTGCTGACGGATTGGCCCACGAGGCAGTAGGTCCCCAGAGTCTCTGTCAGGATGTGACACGCCTCCTCGTCCATCTGGATGTAGTAGGGTGTGGTGAAGTTCTCCTCGCCGACCACAACCACATCCTGGAGACACCGGAGCACACTTCAATGTGACACTAGGGGGCGCTGAGGTGCCCGACAGGGCAGTGAGAAGTTTTCAAGTGTTAAACTCACAAGGTAAAAAAGGGGCACTGGATTTGTCATATTCCTGGACTTAAACGGGCCCGACTGATAGGTGGTACAGGTGAAGGAATCAATTTCCCAGAAAAATAAGGAACATTTCTGGGGCACGGAATGTAATTAACACTTTTGAAACCTATATTTCATGTCCGATTCAGGTGTCTGAAGGTTTACAGCACATCTTGCGATTACAATAATTGCATTATAACTGAGCTAAAATTTAATCTAATTTCAGCTGAATAAAAGCAAAAATAAACTGAAAAAAAAATTAATTTCAAACTCCCTGAAATACTTGACGTAATACTAGTATTTTTCCATTTTTCCTGTCTATTACTTTTTTTAACAGACTGACTTTTAAAAGTCAACTTCTCTGCAGAGAACTCCTGGAATGGGTTTTTGACCAGATCAGTGCCCAAATGGAAAGTCGTCACGTTCCTGTCAATTATGGCTTAAGATGAAGGTCAAGTCAAGCATACTTTGAAACAGTCCCTTAACAACCCACAGGATGCATGTCAATTCAGGCCGTAAGCATCAAGAAATTAAAATAGGGTTTGGAAATGTTTTTAAAAACTTTTATCTTTAAAGTGTCGGGTCAGAAATCACAGAATTTAGAGGCTGATTTACACATCAAATGCAGTAAATATTGTAAAAAGTTTCCCTTGAGCCTGGACTTCCTGGACTATTTTCGGTTAAAGAGAACAGATGCATTGTGGGCCATGTGACGGCCTCGTGAACGGAGATGCTTTGTAGAGAGTCTCCGTGCTGAGTGACCTGATTCCTCTGTGTCTGTGCTCACAGTGGAGACACGGTGTTGGCGTGTGATAAGGACAGGGGGTAGGGGAGAGGCAAGCATGTCGGCACCAGTGCAAGGACGCCTGCGGCAGGGAGACATGAGCAGACTCTGCTCCACATCCTGCTGCAGAAACCAGGGTTTCTCTCTGCAACTTCTACAGTGCAACCTTAGGCTGATGATCACCTCAACAGATGTGACTCACAACTCACAACACACAACCAGAAGCATGAAAAAAGAATCATGAAAAGTGTTTTTCCAACACAGAAGTACACACGCACTCTGAGGAGTCTGAGATACTCTGAGACACACGCTCACACTCACAGACACACTCAGACACAAGCTCACTCTCAGTTACAGACACACTCAGACACACACTCACACTTGGTTATAGACACACTCACACTCAGTTACAGACACACTCAGACACACAGTCACACTTGGTTTTAGACACACTAACACACACACAGGAGTTGTCACACTTTGAGTTACAGACATTCGCACATTCTCATACAAACACAAAGAAAAGACTTCCTGTCACTCTCTTTCACACATACACAAGCACGCCGAGTTTATTACATGTTCTATTGTGCTTGCCATTGATGTCTGGCTTACAAGTATCCTTGATCGTCATTTCAACTCCCCTAGGTCATTTATCCAGGAACAAAGCAACCTCTGACTGTACTACAATGCAGTCGTGTTTATTCCAGGTGGACCGTGTCCCCCGTGGACCCCTGTCGATGCCCCTTGACCCTCGTGTGCTATTCTCACCTCCCACTGGCCCTGTGGTGAGCGGTTCTTCAGCTGAATCTGCCAGTCCTGGCAGTGGGCCCCAGCGCAGTGGTGCATGGTGATGATGACGGGCCGTGTCAGGAGGGCTCCTGGGGGGCCACAGCTCACCACAGGGCCGAGGGTGGTCTGTGCCTCTTCCAGTGGGGGCCTGGGAGAGCAGGGGCAGAGGAGCGGGCTCAGACGGACAGCATTTAACGTTCCCCTGGACTGCCAGGTACAGAGACTCGTTTCATTTGACCCCTCCTCCTTAAGACCATCACTTTAATATTTTATCACCATGGTTACGCTCTCGTTCTCTGCTGTGCCTCCGACTGACAAGAACTTAATAATCATGTATCATTAGAAAGTCATTAATTATGAAGATTGCCAATTATGGAAGGCAACCTGATGAATTCTGATTCTGTTTCTCAAGTGGTAATGCCATAATACACACAGATCCGGTTAACTAATACCAAACCAAGGGGGTGTGGGTGTAGAGGTGTTCCTCTTCCCAAGGATGTGTAAAGATTCCTGTCTGGCCTGCAATACCACAGCTATTGGAGAGGGGGCGCTGTAAGCTAGGTCCATACCTCATAATGTCTTTCCTGTGGACTGTCACATACATCTCATAGACACGACCTTGAGGAATGGCCCCTGCTGGGACCAGCAGGCTCACCCCTGTCAAAAAACAGCACAATGACTTTGGAGACGAGATGCTAGCATCAGATACAAAATGATGACTTTGAATACTGCACAAATACTCTCTAATCAGCATTAGAAAGCAGTATGACATCAGAGACATGACATCAGATGCAAAATGATGACATCAGAGGCAGCATGATGACATCAGAGGCAGCATGATGATTTAGAAAATAACAGAGGACATAAGAGATGAAATGGTATCTTTGGAGGCAACACAATGACTTTGGAAACACTTTCCTGACTTCCTTCCTGTAGACAATATGCAGAAACACGCTGATATCAGGGGAAAAGACCTGAGAAAACATACTGACTTAAAGAAATATAATAAACGCTCATAAAAACACCATAGAGAACATTCAGAGAGCAATAAATACTCTTATGGCATAATGACAACAGTGTCATTAATTGTTAATATTTGTTTTATTATTACTTTATTTTATTAACTTCATGGTTCTGTATTTGCCCATTTATATTTATACTCTTTCATAAAGAGCAAAACAGCACTTCTGTTCATTCTGACATTTAGATGCTGTGACCAGCACCTTAACCAGTACACCCGCTGCTGGCCCCTGAAATATGCTACTGCTATTGTTCCTCACCTGTTTCCCAGAGCTGTCACCTGCTACTGACTCAAGCTCTTTGATCACACCCCCCCAGTGCTCAGACACTTGGGAAGTGACATTTACTCTCCTGTCCCGTAGAGCCAGGAGACCCTGCAAAGTCACTGCTCCCCCGCTCTATAACATGCAATGCTTTGTAATCTGTATAATTTTTGACAGCTCGCAACAACGGCAATTTGAGTGACTTCTCCTTCAGAGAGAGAGAGAGATGTTGGCTCATAACAGGAAGGAAGCATTAGTCCATGGAGAGATCCATCAGATTGGAGAGTCTATGCGTTCTGTCACACAAAGGTCAAGTTCTAGTGTGAGAGATCACCATAAATACATGGACGCACCTCACAGACAACATTTCAACAAAAGAATGTTCATTTTTATGATGTAAATGGAATTATATAAAGAGAGTGATGCATTCGCCTGACAGAAGCGAAGATCCACACTGTTCCCACGTAGTGCGTCTGGTAACACACCCAAAGGCTGGCTACTTGCGCAAGCCCATCACGCATCTCCAATAATCCATGCAGACATGCTGTAAAAGGCCAGTGAAAGTCCAGGAAGACTCCTTTAAGGCGGCCGTGCCCCACACTGCCCTGGAGGAACGTGGCTCCACAAACTGCTGGCCATTAGGCTGCTGTGCCGCGCATGCATACCGATGGGGTTCTGGATAACTTTCATAACGGAACCCATGGGTGAAGTCTTCTGGGACAGGGCCAAGCCACCAATCATGGCCTTCTGTAGTCTGGCAGAGCGTACCCGCTTTTTGCTTTTCTCACAGGGCCGTAACTGCGATTTGCGATGACAAGCCAGTCGCCGGCAGCCAGAAGGGACTCCACCGAAGTCATCATTGAGCTCGCGGACACATGGGTCGACTCTTAATTAGCAATAGTTCCTAGACCTGGCTGGCAGCTGCAGCTTTCACAGACTTAAGTGCACAGTGAAGAATGTGGTGCTTCTCAAAGGGACAGAAGACTCCTCTTCATCTCCATAAGAAGACCTTGCACACCACTTAACGTTGACCCTCCTGCATTCCATCTCAGCTTTCAAAATCCCGTCCCGCCATTGCTGTTAGCTGTGTTCAGTGCTTTAAAGCCGATTTGTTACCTGCCAGCAAGGGATGGACTCATAAAAATTCAAATAACCTTTGGTTTACCTGCCAGATCTTTGAGATCACCATCACCCTACTGAGATTACCATCACACCTGTGACATCACCATCATCTTGCTGAGATCACCATCACCCTACTGAGATTACCATCACACCTGTGACATCACCATTGTCTTGCTGAGATCACTACCACCCCACTGAGATTACCATCACACCGCTGACATCATCATTACTGCACTGAGATCACCATCACCTAACCCTGAGATTACCATAATGCCACTGACATCACCATCATCGCGTTGAGATCACCATTGTCTTGAGGAAATCACTGTCATTTTACAGAAATCACAGTCACCCTACTGAGACCACCATCTGGTGGTCAGTATTACATTACATTTAACTTGCTAACTGCCCTTTGTCTAAAAACATGTACATGAGTGTGTAACATCAGGCCAGATTTCCTATCATTTGATTTTATTACAAAATCACCACCTTCTACCTTACACTGTATCACCTAACCTACACATCTTAGTTATATATCAGGAGTCATCCTGAACTGAGGATTTATGAGCGGGGATGTTCTTTCTAACATCACATCACATCCCAAATGCCCCATAATCTTCAGCAGGGTTCATTAGTGCGGGCAAATTTCAAATGAACTCTAAAAACAGATGAAAGAGATTGCGATTTCAACTCCACGTAGATAAGAGGTTGTGAACCCCAAGCAACAAGGCTCCATTAATCCAGATAAGTCTAATACATACATTCCACAAGGAGAGCACTGTGATTTTGCAGGCAAGCTGCTGAATGGGAACTATGGTTGTACAGTAAAACTAGGGTTGGTAAAAGCATAAAACCAACAAATGAGTAATGTCAAACAATGTCAATATAGAAACATCTTGTGACAAACACGCTTCTCAGCAAACCCACCTGAGTTGGGAACTATGAGATGGCCCCCCAAGGAGTTGAAGGTCCCAAGGGCGGTGCAGGAGGGGTCACAAGTGCGAGCCAAGCTTTGGTTGCGCAGGTTCAAGGTCTCATTGTCCAGCAGGGAGTGTGTCACCTTGGGCGACAACTTGGAGCCAAGGTCAGCCAGCTCCTCCTGAGGTGTGACCAAGCCAGATGAGTTGTACACCTTGATCTTCAAGTTGGGCAGGGGGTCCAGCAGGGGGGAGTTGGTCATGGGGATCTTGTCGGACACATCGTGAAGGGCGTAGACGGGGCCGCGGTACATTGCCGCTGCAGAGGTTAGGTCAGGCGGCACGGTCATCAGGTCGGCTGTAAAGGGGGGCAGGGCGGTGGGGGGGCATGGGATAACATAGACAAACATTCATAGTTCACCCAGCGCATCAAACATAGCATTTAGACAAACTGAAGCCAAACAAATATATAAACATTCAGGTATGATCGGTTGTTGAAAAGTATTAAATGACAAGTCAAGGGGAACTAGGGAAAGCAGCACTAGAATTTCCAATACATGGTCATTTGAGATCATAAAGGAGTTTGTTGATAAACCTTTATCTCTCAGCAGAGAAATGGAAAAGCCAAAAGAAGGTGACCAAGGCAGCAGCCCAGCCAGCAGGGGCTGCATAAGGCACCATTAAAACACAGTAACTCTTATTAAATGCTCTGTGCTTATCTACTTTAATTATTTACTGTCCTCAGAAAGCTCACCCGCTCTATAACATGCAATGCTTTGTAATCTGTATAATTTTTGACAGCTCGCAAGCCCCCGTTCCAGAGGATCCGGGGTATAGTTCTTAAAGTGACAATCTTCACGGGCTAGATAAAGGTTACTGGAGAGGGGAGGGGGGTTGGTTGTTTTTACAAAACTTGAATTTTGGATTCCCCCCCACTTGAGAGGGAAAACAATGAATGCACAGCGGGAGGACTGACATGAAGAATGTGGTACGTCAGTCCTACAGGCAGCGGGGCGTGCAAAATCAAGTGCAGACGAATGCTTATGGCTGGACCGAGATGTTGGGCAGCTGTATGTGGGGGTGTGGGGGAGGGGGGGTGCCCTTCTTCCACAGCTTCCAATCCCTGACAGCGTCAGAAGTAGGTCAGATGATCTGGTGATGATGATGATGATGGTGATGAGGTGAAGAGCTGGTTGAGGTGAACCCCAAAGAGTCACCCCAATCTCAACCCCATGTTGTACCATGTGAAACTGCCACTCATATCCCTGCATGACTGATGACAAAAACAGCAAGTCTACTTATTGGCCTACCTAATTTATAAAAACCCAGGCATCAGTAAGAAGAATACCCCTGAGCTTTCCAGGGAAGACCCACATCCATCTTTAACTTTTAACTGTAGAAGAGATTGTTGTGATCATTACTATATATGACTGTAAATAGACTGCCTCGCAATCATTACTGTATGGGACTGTAGGAACACTACCTCATGATGTTTACTGTATGACCGTAAGTAGACTGCCTCACGATCTTTTCTGCGACAGGAGATTTGACCGTAAGTAGACTGCCTCACGATCTTTTCTGCGACAGGAGATTGCCTCACGATCTTTACTGTACACGACTGTAAGTAGACTGCCTCATGATCTTTACTGTATGTGACTGTAGATTGCTTCACAATCCTTACTGCATGTAGCTAAGCAGACTGCCTTATGATCTTTACTGTAGTAGACTACCTCATGATCTTTGCTGTATGTGACTATAAGCAGACTGCCTCACAATCTTTACTGTTTGGCACTGTAAGTAGACTGTCTCATGATCTTTACTGCACGTGACTATAAGCAGACTGTCTCAGGATTTTTACTTCATGTGACTATAAGAAGGCTAACCCATGATTATTGCTGTACAAGACTGCTCCATTGTCTTTAGTAACTGTAAGAAGACTGTCTTATGATCTTTACTGTACATGACTCTAAGTAGACTGCCTCGTGATCATTACTGACTGTTAAATACTGACTTTGCATGCTATTATCTATTACCAGACCAAAGATTTGTGGAGTATCTTCTGCAGGGAATCATCTTCTGCTCACTGCCATGGTGCACAGACACGGTAAAGCCAGTTTGGGACAGTCCACCCTCCCATCCAGGGGAAAGTGCTTTAATTTCCTTACCCTGTTCATTCCTGTTCCTACAGTCCGTTCATCTTTCAGCCGATTCGCCAAGGCAGAAATTTAATTAACCAGGAACAAGCCACAGAGCACAGGGGGAGGGGGGGTTCGGAAGCATAATTCTCCATCAGTGATAATCCGAGATCGGTCTCCATCACAGAGTGACAAGCGTTCTAATGGCCTCCCGATGAAATGTCAGCAGAGCCTCACACACTGCAGCGGTGTCCGAAATTGCTTCCTGGTCTTTCCATCTCCTGCATTTACATCTTGCACGTGTCTTCTCCTCCCAGACATACTAGGACCCGCTGCACAACTTCAACCCACCACAAAAGACCACCTTCAGCACCAGGATGGGGGAGAGCAGCCCTGATTAAGCAAAGCTGTTTGAGCTGGGATTTGACATTTTTAATCCGGACGTAATTACATTTCACTGTCAGCCTCAGCGATGGAGAAATGTTTGGTTTCATTTGCCATTGTATTTATTCTTTTGAATTATGACAGGGCCAATATCAATGCATGTGATGGTGATTATTCACAGGGCAAATGTAACAAAAAAAAGAGGACAGAAATGAGAGAGATGTGGGGACAGGCTGAAAAACCTGCTAGGCTGACCTTCCTGCTTTTGACAGTATGAGGTCACACTGGAAACACAGTCAAGTGTAGCAGAAAGCAGATCAAATGCTGGGAAACATGGCTTCCATACCACAGTACCAGGGAAAATCTCTTTAACATGATACAGTCTCTGCTGTCGGATGACTGATGGTTCAGGACAGCTGGGCTACAGTGGACTTTTCACGCATGATCTTCTCTGCTTGGCTACAGCCAGCCCCCCCAGTGACCAAACATCGCCCCCTGTAGGTGACTCACCAGAGCGGGCCGTCTTTATGTTGACAGACTGGAAGCCGCCATTGAGCGCCGACGTGTCGATAATGTCCGAGTCAAATTCGCGGTGGGTCTTGCGGTAGACGAAGAGCGCCACGATGACAGAGATGACCAGGCACATGATGACGGCGATGACGATGCCCACGTAGAGCGCCACATCATCCGTGCTGGGCGCGGCTGTTAGCGGAGATACAGGGATGCAGATGAGTAGATGTCTAACCTGTGACCAGCATGTTTTTAGAGCAGGTCCAACCACCAATGAGAGTTCGATTGGGTGTCATGTGACTGCTGTAACTGTAGATGCTGGCTAACGACTAAAAATACACCACGATGATTAAACATTACATACACCCACACAGATTTAAAAAAATATATATATAATTTGATTTGTCTATTTATTAATTTATGAACTCCACAGCTACTTTCTGCAATTTACTTGAATATTTAATAGGCTCGCAGATGTAAAACTGTGAAATTTTCATTAACACGACCAGTGCAGACATTAATTTGGAACAAAGTCCTACCCATAATAAAGTTTTAATTGACAGGATGACTGTGACAGTAAATGACTCTCTCCAGGAACCTCTCCATAAGGATTCTGGGAAAACAGCTTGCCCTCCAACCGGCTGATGAGATGCAATAGAACTGCTTCTCTGGAATCTTCCAGATGCCACTCACGGTAGAATTTGTACTATCATCATTTTCAGTCTTTTACATGGCCTTTTAGCTGTGTGGCCTGTACCACTACCTTCTTTATATTACTAAGTATGTTAATTAACTGTACAGCCTGTACCATTAGTATTCATCTCTTATTGAAGCTATTGGCCTGTACCACTACCTTCTTTATATTACTAAGTATATTAATTAACTGTACAGCCTGTACCATTAGCATTCTTATCTCTTATTGAAGCTATTGGCCTGTACCACTACCTTCTTTATATTACAAAGTCTATTAATTAACTGTACAGCCTGTACCATTATCATTCTTATCCCTTATTGAAGCTATTAGCTATATAGTCTATACCATTATTGGCTATCATTTTAACAGGGTCTTTTAACTGTACGATATGAACCATAATCAATTTCAGCTCTTATAGGTGCTAACACTTAATTCTTTTTGGAGTTTTTACATTTGCTGTTAATACAACCTATACCATCATTTGCATTTTTTCATCTGCAGTGTTTCTCATGCGTTTAGCTTCAGAGGAAATATGTTTGAGCTGAAACAGCAGCAGGCCTGTCGTGATGGGGGTAGGGGGTATACACAGACTGCTTCCACTCTCAATCGCATAAAATGTTGCTTAGTTTCAGAATAGCTCAAATTCCGATGTCTCTTGTAATTATTTTCTACTTAAAACTGTCTCCGCCCGTGACCTTAAAACATCAATCTGAGGCCACATTTGGCAGTAATCAAGCAGTTCATCCTCCTACCACTGGGTGTCAGTCTTCACCACTGAGTCTCACTGTTTATCTCCAGACAGAAGGTGCTATCATATTCTACAGCCTGTTCCATGCCTGAGAAGCAGTTGCCATTCCCAGGGGTTTCCCCACGAGCCATCGATTGGGGTACACATGGTGGAGTTGCTCAGAGACTAAAAGTAAAGACTCCATCTCTAGCGGAGCGAGGCACCGTAAGCAACGGGCGGTTTGAAAAGCAGAACAAATCGATGTCAGAGTGAGTCGCAGTAGATCTGTGCTCGGCCAGTCACCATGGCACTGGGAATCAATCTGCCCTTCTAATGTGATCTTTGCCCTAGACGAGCGGAAGTCTGGCTCTGAGGACATCACTCTAACCTGCCTTCTTGCCACTCTTTGAGAACAAGCAGCACGTTCCTCGAGCTGCGGCCGATAAACCTCAGGATGAAATATCACCCTGGTGCGGCCGCTGCGTGCGATCCATGGCCCATTTGGGGTGTACCTTTCTCTACCTTTCACCAAGCAGAAGGCAGAGGGGCGAGTAAATCTGTATTCAGTGGATGACGCGACCTCACACCACTTAGCCCCTCTGATAGAAGGTATCGATCAAGTTGCATCCTAATTAAGCCACCAGGAAGCCATGCAGATCGTTATGGGGTTGGGGGGGGGGGGGTAGGCTTTCCACTGGCCGCCCGCCTCCAAGGCCCCAGTATATGGTAGTGCGAATGCAGCGCGCTTTGATCACCACTGAGTTCCTGTCAGTGGGGTGGCGGCATGAGAGCAGGGCCCAGAGCTGGAAACAGCCCAGCCACCTGTGTCGCTCCTCCGGGCCACGCCCCTTTCAGACCTAACCCTGAACCCCCCCCCAGCCTCCTCAAAGCATATGGGTGACCGCCATACAATGACAGGAAATGGCAACGGCTTGACGACATAAAGGCAGAAAAGAGATGAAAACAAATGATCGTTAGCATGTGGACCAGGCAATTGAAAACATATCCTGCATTTGGTCACTGCACGGAAATGTCATCGGGGACGTTCGGGGAAACAACAGGATGTTTTCCAGAAGCAGTCATAGCCGGTATGGTCCACTTCTAGACAAGGCTCGACTCAAATGCCACAGTCAGACTACTTAAAAAACTCGGTTAATCCCAGCTTAGAGACATGAGAAGAAATTGCAGCACCAAGCCTAAAGGCGCAAAAATCTCTGACCAAGTCATCAGTGCCGTCACATTAACACCATATATAATTACGCCATGAGCCCCTAGGCTCCTCATTTGGCAGCTGATTGTCTCAGGGTCCCCCCCCATGGGGGGGCTGCATCACCGAGGCTGTTCCACATCGCAGCTCATCACCTCTTCCTCTCTATGACCTTGTGATTTACCTACATAACTGCCTCCCTGTTGGAGCCATCAGGCCCTCATACAACAGATCATCAGCCTGTAACAGCGGTACAGAGACCGTATCCGTGTGCTGGCACGATCCAGAATAATGACATGGCTTTCAGCACCGGGCCGTTTTCAGTCCTGCTTCCAACAGCTGGACCAACAAACTGTGATCACTCATCCAGCCACTGTGTTCCATCTCAAAACGCTATCATTCCCGTCGTACAGCTGCTGCTCTGTTCAGACTTCCCACAAACGCTGTTTTCCACTCTCCTCCACCATCTTCTTCGAAGGGGTCTGGGAGTCAGATTGACATTTTCTCTGTTTTTGTTTCAGAGTTTTTCTGTTTTATATATGCACATACACTACTCTCATTTTAACTAAAATCATGTATAAAAATTCCCTTCAGTGGTACCTGACCCATGATACTATTTATCTGTGCTGTTGCTGATGTTTTTACAGTCCTTTTGGTTCATTTCTGTAATTCTAAGACATATTTATTGATGTCTGAAGATGATCCTGCTAGGTCTGTAGGCATCTGAGGTGACCAGTGCCACCATGGTCTACTAGATGAAGGAGATATCCTCATGTCCCACAACAGAGCATGTTTCACCCATCACTGTCGACCCAGTGTCTACCTCATACTGCCCCA
>JAODLC010000044.1:5745061-5755694 GCA_026781145.1 Hippopotamyrus pictus
TATTCATGAGAGGTAAGTGACACGATGTGGCTCAGCCAATCAGAGGAGCCCCACAAGGACTGCCCAAGCAGGACATACAAGGACACACTTTTGCACGCTGCTTCTGGAGGAGATGGAGGGGTGCTGGGGATCTTGGACGTGGCCAGTTTGGCAAGTCTTTGTTTGTGGCCCCGCATCTCGCAGCCGTAAGTGCTGGGAGTTCACAAACTTACGAAATCTTTCCAGAAAGAGAATCAAAATATTCCTCGGCCCTCGCAGGATAATCCACACATGAATGGAAAGACACAGCAGCCGGGAAGCCTTTTCCGGGAAGGAGATCATGCTGGAACGCCGTATTCACCCTCTAATCTCCATTCACCGCACTCTTTGGCCAGGCTCCTCTCTATCGACCGTGTCTGGAACTTTCCAGATAAACGCCACAGCGACCTGTGTGCTTCTGAGCTCTGGCTGAGCTGGGTCACGTGTCACATCCATGGCGGACAGGCTGACTTCCTAACAGGGGTGTCCGGGGCCTGAAAGGAGAGCCCAAAACTGTGTTGTGACCCGGTTGCGGTCCTAAACCTCTCCGCTGCCTCGGCCTTGCAGACCCATGAATCGTTTTACACTCTACACTGTGTCTGAGCTAATAAATAAGAGCTTAAACAAGACACAATAAATTGCTGTGGAAGTAGCACTCGGGAGTAATTTGTTTGGAGACAATGGTGTCGTATTTAATAACATTCATAGGAAAGGAGGTGGTTTTTGGTAACACGATCCAATCGAGCTACGTCTCTGACTCAGAGCCCATTGTGGTGATCACACCTGGCTGCCTGTGTAGACATGCTGACCCTGCACCATTAAGGAGAATTGAATGATGGGTAGGCCCAGAGACCTGGGGGCAGCTGGTGAAAACGGGGGGTTGGGGCGGAGCTGGGGGTTGTGGGGCTGATGAAACTTCTAGCACTGCTTTATCTAGTTTCACTTAATGGGATAGGAATCATCCAGAAACTTTGCTTTTCTGGTTGAGAAATTCTGCTAAGTAATCCTATTAATAAAGCATATCCGGGACACGAGAGTGGCTCTTACACTTGGGAATCCGTGTAAACACCATGCCAAGAGAGCACTGGATGCCTGACGGTGAACGTATGACATGCTGAGTGCGAAGTGGTACGGGGGCTGGCGGCCATTTACATGTAATGCTGAAAGACGCAGACTACGGACGGGGTGACGTCATGTGATCAGCCAACACGCCAGGCCTTACGTAAGACGGGTCTCTCTGCTCTCTCTCATGTGAATGAATGCATGAATGAATGTTAGATTTAAGTAGCGCTTTTCAAGACACCCAAAGCAATTATACAGAACCAGTGGGGAACATAGGTAGCTAAGGTCGTGAAGGGGTAGGAGAGGATTCACCAGTTAGATATAGGGGTTGATCAGGAGGCCAGATGTGAAAGGGTCACAGTGGGCAAGTTTAGCCAGGGTGTCGGGGTACCACCCCTACTCTACCCTACTCTCCAGCTGCCCTTCTGCCCGTCTCTATCCTCATGCTGTTCTGTTCACCATCCTGCTCCAACCAGGTGTTAAAAATGGGAATAAAAAAGGGTCCAAAAGTATCTTTTCAATGTTCACAGCCAGAGATGCGACTGTAGGCAAGAGATGCATAGCTGTAAGCTAGAGGGCGTGTGCCCTGAGCCCGGAATGGCGTGAAGAAGAACATTCCAGAAATCTACAGCAAACAGAGAAATACCCCGGCCATAAGGAAGAGGAGCGGCATGCACGTAAACATACGAGCTCCATGGATCCGTGCACCGTGTACACGAAAACGTGACGAGCGCTCCGGGGTGCAGGCGGCGATCCCTGTGTCAGCATGTCCTATTACTCTGTTACTTTACATTCTCTCCCTTTGTGACATAATCTTTTTTCACATCTGCTCTGCAGTCAGCTACTATTCCCCTTTGAGGGACTTTGATTATGTCCCAATGCCACCCAGGAAAGGAGTCGTTCAATCAGAAAAATCAACTCCCCCTGCGAGCCGACGTGATCCGGGAGATTCTTAAATTTAGTTTATACATTCAGGACCGACCTGAAACCAAGCTGGGCTGCCACGGTGAATCTGAATATCGCCGGCGCTGTTTCCGCCGCCGCTTCCCGTAACCGCGTTTGCGTCTCTCCAAAACGGCCATGTAAGTTTCCCCGGGACTGCGGCCGTCAGCCGAGCAGAGAAAATGTAAATGCGAAATGTAAATGTTCCTCCGCAATACGCTCCCCGAAAAAGACCCTCTGGCACTGACAGTGAATTAATGAAACAGAACTCCATATGCGTGGGTAAAGCATGGAAACAGCCACGACTGTCTGAGGAAGTAAAACAAATGTATATCTTATATGGGGGCCGGGGGGGGGGCAGCTGCATGACATTTACACTTTTCAAATATTTCCTCATATATGACGAATTACAATATAACAGAAGTGTTCCCATCATAGCGTTTTACTCAAGCATTTACATTCACCACAAGAACTGCATATCCATGTTCACAGACTGAGAAATTCATTTCTCCGACAAGGCACACTGTCATTAAAGAACCCAACCAGTTAAAACTAATACTACAAACAGCTTTAGTTTAAAGTGTAAGACTTATGTGTTGGCCAATTTTAATGTAAAAATCAATTTGTTTCTGATACTGGCAGAAATAACATGGAGTTATATGGAAGATTTAGGCATGCAGCCAAAACATTAAAAGTGGGTCAGATCTGAAGAGAACTTAAATGTATTTTTACGGCAATTTGAGCTAATTGCTAGTGGGGCATATGAAAATAAAGGCAGGTCGTTTGGTATTATCAGCACACGACCAATGACTTCAATTAACCAATCATCATGCACTAATGGGTCAGCCAATCGGCTCATGGAGGCGAGGTGGGATGAGGACAAATCAGTCTGTGAATAAACGGTGGTAGCAGGGATGTTGCTCTGTGGGCTAGGACTCTATGCCAGTTCTCTATGCGGAAGGCTGCCAGTTCAAATCCCAGTGTGATCTGGCCGTTGGGCCCTTGAGCAACGCTCTTAACCTTAATTGTTCCAGCGGTTGGCTGACCGTGCTTCCTCAAAAATATACATCGCTTTGGATAAAAGCATCTGATGAATATACATGAAATGTAAATGTAGTTCAGCTGAAGGATGCCGTTTCGGATCATGTGCTGGGCGATGGCTTTACTGTAAGGAAATGGGAGAATTAGCATCAGATGCAGGATGTACTTAACGGGCACCGGCAACAACAGCAAGAAGGCTGGGTTCCGTAGAAACTGCGAGATGATGGTGAACTGCCCAGGGATATTCGGCGTGAAGGACCACCGACCCCCACTTACCGTAGACGATGACGGTGGCGGTGGTGCTTCTCCTCCTGGCCACGATGTTTTTAGCCACGCAGGTGTAGTTGGCTGTGTCCGAGAGGCGGGCCTGCTTGATGATGAGGTTGTGGTCGATCGTGATGTAGAAATTTCGGTCGTCCGCCGGATCGATGACCTCTTCGTTCTTCAGCCACTCCACCTATGATGACACAGGGGCAGAAACATGGATGGAAGGATGTGAATATCAATGAAAGGGCCTGAAGAAGAGCAGGAAAAAGGTGTGTATGTCATTATGAGCTCAAAAGACTCAAAACCTTTCATATCAATTATCATTATAAATCAAACCCGACAATGTTTTATAATACAAATGCTAAGAAATATATGTTCATTTACAAAAAAGTAGCATTTGCTAATGCCCTGCCTTTTATTTACCTTTATACTACTCATTAGTTGGACAAATGCTTTAATTTTACCTAAAATAAAAAACATTCACGATGAAATTTTTTATGGCCATGTCAGAAAGATTCAGGCTTTGTTTGATCATAAAAATGAAAATCATTTTTTTTCTTTTAAATACAGGTTAACCCGAAAGCTCAGCAACCAAATCCACTCAGAGCTGATGATTCAGGAAACTTTGAGGTAATCCCTCACAGTTACAGAGCCAGGGCTGATCCAAGTTCGGGGTCAGGTACGGTCAGACAGGATAGAGGAAAGTTCGCTAACGGGCTAACACGACATTCCTGCTTTGAACCTCCTCCCCGAGCTGACTGGCGGAACTCCCCGCACTACTCCCGGGGTGTACAGAAGGATAAAGCGTTACATCGTTCTGACTCTGATTGCCATAAAGAGATGTGAGGTCAGGCGGAAAAGGAACTTCTATGCAGCTACAAGTCATACAGTATGACACACTTTGCTTCAACAAGTCCGATGCTGAGAAATCACGTACAGATTCAACGTCACTACCCATCCCAGTGCATTGTGGGTCGACACCAAAGATGTAATACTGTTCCTGCCACAAATATTAAATCCAATAAGGAAAAAGGGTATATGAAATAATAATCTGTGAATGAAACCTGTGTCCCTCCCATTGATAAAGAACGGGAATTATATGTGTCCGTCACACAGAATTTTAGCTATTACAGGAACCACACCACCTTTAAGCAGATTACTGTTTCCAAAAGAGAGAGAGATTTTGGGTAATATATATATAAACACTAATTAGAATTCACTCATTTTTGAGCATGAATTGTTTGGTTAGACTTCTCCCCCACCGCTCAGCAACGGGAAAAAGAATCCCGTGGGTGTGGATCTGGCCAACCTCCCGAGCTTGTTCTCGGTGACAGACGGACGAACAAATCACTGACACTTTAACTAGCCATAAATCATCCTTATCACTGTTTGTTTGTTTATACGGATGCTCTGCAATAATAAAACTCATTTGTCAGCTGACGTTACAAACACGGTTTTTATTTGTGGGAAAACAAAAAGGGGAGCAGACCAATCATGTGACAAAGCCCTGGAACCCACACAGCACACGGTTACGCACAAGCAGATCCGAGGCGTTCAGGCACGTCAGTAAAACATCCGCAAAACTGATATCCCGCTTGAGTGGCAGCGACTGTCCCAGCAAAGGCAGCCACCCTGCCACACACACACAGGGCAAATTAAACATAGTGTTTCACTGTGTTCCATGTTCTCGTGTGGCTCTGTGGCCGGGAGAACCGGTGTTCGCAGCCTAGGAACCGCAAAAGTGACAGCACAGACAAAACTACTAGGGCCCCTGAGTGTTTGTGAGTGCGGCATCCACTGGAGTGGTGACGAAGGTGATGGGGGTGGGGGGGCGTTTCTGCATCCACGGACCCCTGCCACCCCCAGGAAGTGAGTTTTATTCTCGCTTTTACATCGGTGGTGCATAATTCATCAGCGGTAATATTGTAGACATTACGAGAATATTAAAGCATAAATCAGTCAAGGCGGTGACTCAAGCACGGATAAGTAAATGGTTAGTGAGCACTGGATTACGCAATCATGTCAAAACGGTTTGTTTTAAGGAGCGTAGGGGACGGCGGGACGCTTTTGAGGCTCCCCCACAAAACGAAGCCACGCTCAAGCCAGCGTGAGGCCAGAGAGCGAAGACACTAAATAACAATAATAATTATAACATCACGGGCTGCAGTCGGCAGAAGAGATGACCTGCGGGGGGCGATGTGGGACCTCTGCTCAAGGTCAAGTGTAGCCTGAATTTGAGGATGAGAGCACAAGAGGGGGGCATCAGGCACCCCTACGCCTCCACTCCACTCACAGGCCCCCCCCCCCCGCCACCCCCAGAGACCCTTTATCCCCGCCGTTCTTCCGCTTGAATGCCCCCGCGCTCGGCTTCATGCTCCGCTCCGACCCCCTCCCCGGGGAGGTTTATCGTCGTGCCCACCGAGCACGGCGGGGGTCTGGAAATCATAGCAATTACAATGTGGAAAAAAAAGGAAAAGATAAAAAATATAAATCAGAAAAGCATTCGGACGGCTGCAATCGCCCATCGGGGGGGCGCGGGTGGGGGGAGACGGCTGATCGGCTAATTAGGGGCCGCCCTACTTTCATGCCAAAACAGAAAATTGCATTTCCAGTGAGATTCAGCATGGCGACTGAACGGAGGGCAGGCCTGCGCCACCATTAAACACAGAGCACCTCCTTCCTGTACGGAATCGATGGGCGCCTTTTCCGGGGCCGTTATTTTATATTTACAGTGGAAAATCAAAGGGTTTCCAGGCAGCCATAAATGAGGGATGAAGCCAATGGCAAGGACTGAGCGGTATGTGCTAATTAGATATTCACTTATTACCGCGCTGAGACGAGACACACAGCCTCTCTCACGCTACGAAATCATCAGTGATTGAAACATGAACCTTTATCATTGTTTATCTTTTCTTTTTGTTTATCGTAGATTAGAAGCAGAGCAGCTGTATGCTACAAGCGAAATACAGTGTCCAGATAAATCTGGCACTATTTTTCGATGTGCGGGAGCATGGTAACCAGGGTAAACAGAGTAAACACCATGCTAATGAGCAGGGCGGGCAGGATGAGGCCAGAACACTCACATGGATCAAGAGTAAATTCTATGTTAGAGACTCTGCTAACATGGAAAGAAAACAAAAACGAGATTTATTACCAAGTTACCTTTAGGGTCACAATTTAACCCAAACCGAATGAGGCTGCTAGTTATGCAGAGGGTAGGGAGGGGGTGTTAATAGCATTTAGAGTTAACACAGGTGTTTGGCCCTGGGACGCGGCTCACGTTTTCGGAGTGGGGGCTAGAAGAGGCGGAGGATCATTAACAGGCTTGTTTTGTCTTGGCGCCGGAAGCAGGAATGAAATGGACTTGGTGTCCCCGTCACCATGGGCCCTGGGTGTGTGGAGGGGTAGGGAGGCCACACTGTGGGACTATCAAGCAGTGCTGTGAGTCTAGCTCTCATGCTGGGGGGGTCAGGCCTCCAAGCAGACCTGCTAGCAGTACAATTTTACACTCTTTGCACAGTGTGTGTGTGCGTGGTGGTGGGGGGCAACCCTAAAGTGGAGGAAAATTACATGTTAGAAGTTGAAGTGAGGGAAAAAAAACACCACTTTGTTTTGTGAAGGTTTTGTTAAGGCACTGATAATTTCCTGTTTATTTTTTATTCATTCGCTCATTCAGGGGGGAGGCTGTTTATAATTTCATATTCCCATCTTTGTGCATTTACACAGCTGTAGTGAGTTCTGGGTCAGGCCAGGTGCCCCGTTTGCTCTGGGGTGGGGGGGGGGGTGATGGATGCACCCTCCTGGGAGGCCACCATCCTGCTGTCCCAAGTCCTCCATAACTGCCACATTCAACCTAGAGATCTCATTACAATAAAAAGGTTGAACTTCAGCAGAAAGGGGCTCCTGGAGGCTGCTGCTGGGGTGTGTGGAGCACTTCGTAAAGCATGTCATTGCAGTGGCATTAAAGAAACAGGCCGCGTGTGTGTTTGTAATTATTACAGTGTGTGGACCCAGTGCACCCACAATATGATAAAAACCTGTTACTTTTTAGCGTAAAGGAACATTTTTCTGGTCCCGGCAGAGAAAAACCTCAATTTTATAATATAAGTCTGTGAATGCAGTCAAAAAACTAAACATGCCAAAAGTCTTGTATTTAGTTTGATTAGTTATGGTTAAGTTAAGGCTGGGTAGGGGTTAAAAATGTCATAGTAAGGATTAGGGATTTGCCCCATAAATATATGAATACGTGGACTGTGTGTGTGTGTATGTCTGTGTGTGTGTGTGGGTGTAAGGGTTGGTGTCTTTATAGAGTGACCATTTAAGACTGAAGACTCATTTCAGGGTCATTTGTGGCTTTCAATGGACCTCAAGCTGACTTCACCAGGTCAAGCGAGGAGGTAAAGGGACACAATCATTACTTTGGCCAACACTCTGTAGACTTGCGAAGGCCTCACACCTGCGTAGCTTCCTCTCTGCCCCTGCCTCCAGAATGTTCCTCTCTCCATACACGCACGCACACACATTCCACACACACGGCCTCGTTCACAAACAGATGTGCCCCTGCTCATTATTGACTGATTGGCACCAGGAGATTCATTAGAATAATTGGCTCATTTGTTGTCATTAACCCAGAGAAAGCACCACATGTCGGTGTGGCAGCACGTGTCGGAGGCGAGGACTTGCCCGTCAGCCCAAAGCCATCACGCCGAAAGTGGAAAGACGGAGAAATCCGAGGAGGCGAAATCGTGCAACGCTCAGGAGCGAGAGAAAAGCTGCATGTCTCCTCTCGGAGTTTAAACACCGGGCAACAACGTTCATCAAGGCAGCCATCAGACAGACACCAAACGCCATTACAGGCCAATTATAGGAACGCAACTCAATCAGCTCAAGGCAGAATAAACGTGATTCGGAGACAGAGCGCAGTGCGGTGTGTGTGTGTCAGATGCTCCCTGGATGGGCCTTGTGCCAGTGAAAAATAACCAGCTATCAGACCTCATGTGTTCAGGGCGCAGAGGCCTGCAGACACAGACCGGTGTGAACGTTTCCCCTAATTCCATTCAGCTCACCTGTCAAGTTCTGATAAGCAACATCAACGAAATACCCTCCGGTCCCACACATCACCCATGGCCTGTAATTTTAAGAGCGGTTTGTAATTTAAAGTCTCTGTTTCAGCCGCTTTGTTATTGCGCTTTGCCTTCTGCTCCAGGTTAACATAAGCCGAGATCTAAGAGGCTTCCGGTACCCCAAGAAGCTGCCGTGTGCTCGTGTCGTATGTTCTCCATTTTTCTGCTCCGGTACCGATTGCTCATCTTTCCGGGCGAGTTTTGCTCTGAGGTTTGATGTTTCACTCGCTGTGCGACACCCCTTTCTTGCACTGCTCTATCGCTCTCATCACTGGTTCCGGGGGCCTCCTGAAGCTGCGCGCTGCAGAGCAGGTTTAACCGCGACGGCCCAACATCTTGGCATGCCTTTTTCTTTTTTCCACGAGAAGGCAAACTTGAACGAGCCAGGAGGGATGGCTCAGTTCAAAGGAAGAATCCATGCCTGAGAAAGAATTTGTTTTTGGTTTGTTTTATGGTGCATTTGTAATTTGATCAGCAGCGGAAGGTTCCAGGTGCGTAGAAGCTGAAGAGCCGTGATCTAAGGCGCCGCTGGAGTGGAGCACCAAGTCTCCCACCACACCCCACCAAACACAGGCTGCAGGTGCTATGACTGGCCTTCACATACTGGTACCGCCATACGGAAACTGGCTCTCATAGAACCATAAAGTGGTTCTGTTCTGCAGGAAAGTCTGCTTCAGAGGCCCACCTGGCCAATACAATAACCCCTCTGCCCTCTGTCTGACCCAAACTGCAGCAGGATGTTCATGAAATACATTATTATTTCGTCCAAAACAACTTACATACGTGATATATCTGTCCACAGCTGTATATCTTACCGAAGATCTTCTGGTTCCTGCCAAGCTACACAACAGATGTTTTCCTCATGGGATATGAACCCAGAACCTGCTGGTCGAAACCCAGCCCCCTAAACTATTATAACAGACACTTCCAAGAGTTATGGTTTTATACACCTACTCCCGCTATGACCCGTAGCTTGGGGCCCGTGAAATACTACACGGCAGTGATCAGCAGGGGGAGACAGAGGGCACTGGAGAGTCACACAGAAAGTCAGCTAGAGGAGACCAGTACCTGCTGAGACAGAACTGGGCCACCAGCACCCAAACGGGCCCCAGTAGGCTTGGACTATATTCAGAAGCCCTCCACATCCGTCCCCAAACCCAATACCACCAGCGAGGCTGGAAGTCAGAGCAGGAGACAGTCACACCGCTTGAACAACTCTGCCCCCAAGGTGAACCAGACACTGCCTCCGCAGCAAGGACAAAAGAGCAGGGAAAATATGGGGGGCGGGGACAGAGGAGGGAATAAGGAGCTGGACATGTGACCAAAGGCTTGCAGGTTCGAATACCTGCAAGTAAACGTCCTGTAATCATGCTTTTGGGGGGGGGGGGGGTTTCCTGCCTGATTTTTTCCTCATTTCTGCTGCACCCTTCAGAAAACAAAAGAAAATGAAGACTTCCAGAAAAAGGCACACACCGAATACCAGTGGCTACACATACGGAAAAGTAAATAAAAAGTTTTGAACGTGGTCTTCACAAATCACACAGAAACGTCCAAACCCAACACAGGCCTCCAATTACAGGTAATTACACAGTAATCACATAAAGAGCCCCATGCCACTGCTGATCTGTGGTGTATCTTTGGAGCACAAATGCAGCCTGGATGAAAGGCAGCGGCAGGCACGTCGACCCCCATGTGCCCCTTAGAGGGGCCCCGATCCTGCTATCATTAACCAATGACCCTCAGCTAGGGGGACGGGGGTCCAAGGAGGGTGTGGAGATGCCATAAATCAGACTCCAGATGTGCTGAACTGGGCTGAACCAGCCTCTCTGGAGTTCCTGGGGGGGGTGGGGGCTCACACAGGTGCGTGTGTCATTCCCTTTCTTTCAACAAAGACAGAACTGAGAGAAGAGTACTGTACACAGAACAGAACACTGACAGAGGAGAACAGAATAGTACACAGAATGAAAGACTGACAGTCAGCCGCAACATACATCATACAGCACTGAGAGAATAGAACAGAACAGCACACAGAACACAGCACTGACAGAGGAGCACAGCACACAGAACACAGTACTGACAGAGGAGCATATCACAAAGAACACCGCACTGACAGAGGAGCACAGCACACAGAACACAGCACTGACAGAGGAGCACAGCACACAGAACACAGCACTGACAGA
>JAODLC010000044.1:5755794-5777649 GCA_026781145.1 Hippopotamyrus pictus
GCACTGACAGAGGAGCACAGCACACAGAACACAGCACTGACAGAGGAGCACAGCACACAGAACACAGCACTGACAGAGGAGCACAGCACACAGAACACAGCACTGACAGAGGAGCATAGCACACAGAACACCGCACTGACAGAGGAGCACAGCACACAGAACACAGCACTTACAGAGAAGCACAGAGCACAGAACACAGCACTGAGAGAAGAGAACAGAACAGCACACAGAACACAGCACTGACAGAGAAGCACAGGACACAGAACACAGCACTGACAGAGGAGCATAGCACACAGAACACAGCACTGACAGAGGAGCACAGCACACAGAACACAGCAAGAGGACCTGCAATCGCAGTCAATAAGCCCCCCCACCACCCAGCACACACACACACACACACACACACACACACACACACACACTCTGCTGAATCAAAACTGTGTCAGTAAGAGATCCAGGGTAAAATCTGAATGCCCAATATGTGTGTTAAAAAAAAATGCTGAGCCAGTGAGACCAGAAGCCAGCTCTAGTGCTTCCCTGGGTCGGGGGGGGGGGACATCGAAACATTCTCAGCGGTGCTCTCAAGTGTTGAAGTGATTGACAGGGGGGAGACATTAAGTTTGGTCCTTGGTTACGGGTCGCCGCAGAGACTATGTCTGGATTTTGAATGCGCCAGCGAGCCCAAGGGGCCCCGCCCTAATGAACACACGCTTCCTGAGGCTCACTCTCTAAGTACTTCCACATTCGCCGCGCTCCTGTGGTGCTGGGGTCCGGCTGTGCCGTGCCTCAGTAAAGCCTCTGACGGCTCTGACCCCGGCCCAAACGAACCTGAGTGCTAACCTCCTAACACGCGCGGTTTAAATGGCTCTGGGACCAGGAGCAAACCTCGCCCTAACAGCGGTAACAAGGCCTGTCAGAGGAGTGTGAACCAGTGCTACTGAGCCTATCAGCCCTATGTCATGCTAGCAGAGTCACATGATCTCCTAGCCAGGATGCTATCATGGAGCTGTTCACACACGCACACAGACACAGAGACACACATACACACACAGACCTGTACCCATATATTTCTGGAGACCATCCATTCACTCTATGGGCAAAACCCTAATCCCAATAATGACAATGGCATTTTTAGTATTTGATTGCATTCACAGATTTTTATAAAATTGAGGTTTAAAATGTCCCTACAAGCTAAAAGATTTCACCACATGCACGCGCACACACACACACACACACACACACACACACACAGTTATGCAGACAGAACCCTGATACAGTCCCCAACATTATGGTCTCACATCACACAAAGCCCAAGAAGAATCTGTATTTCTCAGCCAGAGGCCATTGTCTCCCACTGCATTCTGGAGCTTTCTGCCAGAGCCGGGTGGAGGAGGCTGTGCAGAGAGCGGTCAGGTGGAGCAGAGGCAGCGAGAAGGTGGTGCTTCCTAGGAGCGTGCGTGTTAACACAGTGCCCCGCTCTCCGTGTGACCTGCGGGGCTGGACCATGCGACTGCAGGGCAGAAGAGCCAGCAGCTTCACTGCTTCCTTCTCTTAGGAAAAAAACTCACAAATGCATATGTACAAACGGAGAAATTCAGCCAACCAACACATACACAGACACTAAACAAATAAGGGTGAGATATAACCAACCAACACATACTCACACATACCCAAAGACACAGAGACAAACAGCATACAGACAGACAAACAAGCATTCAGCCAAGGCACACACAGAAATACACACACCGTCTAATTAAGCCCTAACACATATACAGTATACACAAAACCACACGCACATTCCAGCAGCCAACACCCTGACACGCTCTAACAGACATGAGCCAAACCCAGCGCACACAGACACAGACTGAAGCCAGATTCCATAGCGGAGGTATTACTCTCAGCCAACGACATGGCGGATATGAAATCACGTGACCCTGTTACGTCACCACCTTAAATTTACCTCCTTCCTCTGCTACATTCACTGAGCCACACATGCCATGCATGTAACATGCAGACTCACATGAATGTCACATGATACATGCATGTCACGGTCTGGCACAGAATCCCCAAATCCCCACTGGGCCCTTCTGTTCCCACTGTACAATGTGGCCCTTTGTCATCGTGGCTTTGGCCCCAAGAATACAGTGGACCCATGGGGCTGAGGCACCACTGCCTGACTGGAAAGGCCGCTCCCGTGGCAACCGCGCCTCCTCACTGCGGCGCACTCGCTGGCACTCCTGAATGCTGTTTTTAAAGCGGGGGTAGTGGCAGGCCCCTGGAGACGAGGGAGGTGCCATGGAAAGCAGAAAAGGGTGGGGTGGGGGGTGTTTTGTAGCTGGTAAATTTTAATAGATTTTTATGAGACCGGCAAAGTGCCTGGCCAGTTGAATGGATGAGTCCCGCCTTCCTGTTTGCCCACCCCCTTTGTAAAGGTGGTGGGGGGTGGGCTTATGAAAGGAGTTTATAAAGGCCCTCTCCATGGGGCTACCCACATGCCCTTCCCCCTCGCCCCCACCTCCTGCCCCCTCCCCTGTCAAGCTCTCACTCAAGTGGAGAAGCAGAGAAAGACGCACTTCAGACCCCCCCCCCCACCACAAAGAAAGCACCTTCACGTTCCGCTTCAGTCGGCCTGTCGCGGAATTCCCCAAACTCAAATAGGCTTTCCTCGGGGCAAGAAGGCCAAGGCGAATGCGTTCTTGCTTGGTCTGTATCGGATAACCGCTGGACGCCATCCGCGAGTGCGGGGCCTGGGACCCGTTCCAGGGTGGAGATCCGTCTAGACAAAGTCAGCCAGCAGAACCAGTAGTGGTACGCATGCGACGCCTTGCTGGCCGGCCTGCTTCCCTTCCCCAGCATCCTGGCCCCCCCCTCCAGTCACAAACTCGCAGGACACAGCAACCCTGCTGAAAATGATGTCACCGTTACCTGGGGACTGTTTTGGAGGTGATGCGCTCATGTGAGGGACAAAGTTACCGCTGCGATAAAGCCACCACCACCCCCCTGGGACATTGGGACAGTACAGAGAGCTTCTACCAAACCACATTGGCGAAGCTCCCCAAAGGTCTCCCTCAGGCCACGGTGATCTCCGATCCTCATTCACAAGACACAGGATGTATCTGCAGATGAGCTCCAGGACTCCATGAACCTCCAGTTATAATGTTCGCAATTATTTTGAATTAAGGCTTTAAAGATGTAGATTAGGAGAAGATCTGACAGCAGATGACAGAGCTGTAAGCACCACCTGTGAGCATATGGGCCTATTGTGACGTTCCCCCGCTCCCGTCACTGACGCAATGTAAGATCTCAAGGCACCGAAATCCGAGAGACTCGTACTGGAACACGGTGCAGAACACAATGCACACGGCCCCTTACAACAGGGGATCCCAACAGGCTGTCCGCAGAACCCTGGGGGTTTGGCCCATTCACCACCAAAGATTATACATTTTTAAGTTTTTTTTTTTATAGCCCCTGACGATCCCTGGCATCAGAGAAAAATAGAAACAGCTAAATGTATGAAGTGTGCCCGTCGGATGTGGCCGGTTCATTGTCATGAAAAGGTAGGGAGCCGCTCCCTTACAGGTCTGCATCCGCATGCACATGCGTGTGCATTTGCGTGTCTGTGTGTGTCTGTGTCATTCCACTGGAGCGCCCTCTTGCTGGATCACTTGGGGGATGCGGCCAATTTCTGAATCTGATGGCCGTTTCATTGAGAGGGGTCTCTGGCGAGGGAGGCAGTTCAGGCTTTGGGAGAGACCCCAGGCCCCACCGAACCAAAGTGACCCCCCCACCACGCACCAGCTCACATTCAGCTCCAGCTAACACCCAGGCCTCATTAATCCTCTCGCTGGGTTAACCTGCCTTTCCCTGCTCGCTGCTTTCCCTCACACAGGAAAGCTGTGTCTGCACTTATTTCTGCTTCGCCACTCTCTCCATCCCAGTCTCTCTGTCTCCTTCACTCTCCGTCTCTCTCTCGTTCTTTATCCACCTGCACAGCCCCTCTTTTCCCAGCCTGCCACCTGAGAACTGGAGATGAGCCACACAGCCACAGATAAGTGAAGCCGAAGTGGATTCGTCCACTAAAATTCCCTGCCGTCTCTGTGCCTCTCCTCCCGTCGCCCACAGTGCCGTGGGCCCCCCAGTCTCTGCTCTGCCCCGCCCCCTAACATGGGCCTGGGGTCAGGTGACTGGGAGGAACTTCCTGTGTGGATCCACATCACTGTGAGTACAGGGGGTCTCATTATTGCAGCTTCTCCGTCGTTTCTGCTTCACCAGCAGGTATTTTAGTCATTATCTCTGACCGGCTGAGTCCGGAATGGCGGGTAGGACTGCTGTCCCGCACCTCCGGGGTTGTGGGTCGGAATCTCGCCTCCGTTCTGCGTGTACGTGTGTGTGCGTGTGAGCATGTGTGTGTGTGTGTGTGTGTGTGTGTGTGTGTGTGGAGCTTGCATGTTCTCCCCATGTCCTGCTGATTTCATCATGCAGACCAAAAACGAAGTGGTGCCTGCAGAGCATGACTGTGTGCAGGGGGAATTTACTGCATTTCAGTTAGTTCCATGATCTACAGGATTACAGAGCACAGTACAAAAACCCATTATTTATGATCTACTGAATTACAATTAGTAGACAGTTCAATGTTTCTGATGAACAGAATGTACTGATCTAATGGATTACAATTTTAGTGTTTGTTCTTAGATCAGTTTATTTATTTGTTACATGTATGTTAACACAGGGTCAACATTACAATAAAATGTGCTGGACAAGAGAAGAATCAAAAAAATCTCTCAGCATTGGAGCCCTACAGAAGTTTAAATGTACAGTAATATTAAAAAGTCAGTAGACAGTTCATTATTTCTGATCTACTGAATGTACTAATCTACCTGGTTCACATTTTACTGAATGATGACAGAATTATTGCTCATAATGACAGAGTAAAAGAGAAAAGGGAGATTAAAGATTTTGGTGGCACAGCAATGTTTTTGTCATTCCTGTCATCAGTATGCCTGGTGCTGCTGTTGTCTCGTTGTTATTGGGGCATTTTGACTGGAGGTGGGGGGGTAAACTATAGTAGAAAGAACATCGAAAACACAAAGCTCTTGATTTGTGAAACAAGTGACAGGGGTGGGGATGGGGGGGGGGTACTTTTATGATGCCGTAACTCAGGATGTGTAGTTCAACGATTTCCTAGCACTTTCCAAAGTGAAAAAAGAACCCCCCCCCCCCAAACCAAACAAAAAGCGGAAAACCCGGGGATGTGTGTGTGGGCCAAGCTTTACGCCACTGCCCCCAGTGCCCCCGTGCCCCCACTGCCCCCAGCCTCATGATGGCTCCATTGAGCACAATCTGCTCTATGGATTGTGAAGGTTTCGAGGAGGCTGGCAGGATGGAGGAGGGCCTTAGAGTATTATGAAGTGTAACTTCATTTAACCCCATTTCACAATACCGTTGCCTGAATAAGACACCCTCGGCTGCTTTATTTCCTTGTGAGTGGCAGGAGGCTATCCCGCGTCTGAATGGCTCCATTGATACTCATCGAACTGACCCATCTCCCACAACATGAGCTGCCTCCATCTGGCTCCCGATTGGCCGGACTCAGCCACACCCCCGACGCCTACCTCAGCGGCCGGGATCCCCTCAGGCGGGCGGCACTGCAGGAGCACTTCTTGTTCCAGCGACACCTCCTTCCCCAGTGGCTCCTGGTCGAAGGTCTTCCTGAGATCTGAGGAAATAAGAAGCAGACAGGTCCATTGAGGCCGAGTAAGCACTCTGGTGGGCCTGACAGGCGCCATTAAGCATGCCAGATGACCACTCGCGTCCTGGGTCCGGACTTGTCAGCTCAACGCGTGTCCACACCCTTTGCCACAAAAAGGCGGCTTCCCGCATGGCTGTGAGCCGAGAAGATGAGCCCTTTAACACCACACCGTGGAGCTAAACTCGAGGCCGCCGGGGGGTTACGGATTCAGACAGCGCCGCCTCACACTTAAACGCCATTCTGAATGTTTTTCTGAAATGGCGGTATGCATGAACTTGGAAGTGGGAGCGGGAGTGGGGGGAGGGGGGTTGCCCAGGGTCACATAGCCCGTCATTCAGAAGCCACGACAGCCGGTGAGACTGGCGGGGGGTGCGAGGGCCGTCCTGAAGGGGGGAGGGGGACACCACCCCATCGTCACGTTTTTTCGGAGCCCCGCAGAGCGGCGACGGTGACCGGCTGCTCCTCTTACAGCTGGGTGACGCTGGCGCTCCCCGGAGGCTCCGAGCAGGCCGCTAATTACACGCTTGGCTAAGGCACAGTGCGAGGTGCCCCCGTGCCCCCCCCCAATCCGTCTCTCGCCCAGTAGCAAGCAGACACTGGGTGTCGTCCTGCCGGGAGCTCGGGGTTAAGCTGTGGGGGGGGGGTGTCAGACAGACACAATCAAAGGGCAGGGAGGAGGGATGTAAGAGGGTGGGATATGATTCCTGTGCCAAAATACTGCAAAGGTTTGGCATCTCTTCTAGGGGGGTGGGGGGCGATTGGGCATCCCTGTCATGTGCCCTGTAATGGGATGATACCTCACAGACACACAGTGCACAGCCTGGCAAATAGACATGCGTATGCTAGGGCTGGACACTAGGGGGCAGACGGTCAATATTCCAGATTCCAGGCCAAAACCACTGAAGCACCTGGCAGCTTCTCAGATGGGGAATTTGCACCCCCCCCCCACCCCAAAGGGAATTCCTGAAGGCCATTTGCATTTGACATCAATGTTTGAGATATAAAAAGAGTAAATGATTCCACTTTCCAGCATACCACTAGACCTCGTGACACACCCCAGATACGCCTGGGACAGGGGGAGGCTACGCAGCTAACAGTGTCAGTCATCTCATGCTGAAAGCATGGCTGATTCTAGACCCAACTTCTTGTCTCTGAAAAATGTGCAAAAAGTTTGCAAATTGTCCTGTATTGTTGTACATATTTCATGCCCCCCTCTCCAGCTAGGCAAATGTTATTGTCGGGGATACTGGGGGAAGGGGGTGCCTTCCCATATTTCTTTAGATTAAAGGCTGAGGGGCCTGAGGCCGCTCCCCGTAAGGGTCAAACGCTAGAATCGGCCCAGCTGTAAAGTTTGGTTGTGTTGTGGTTAAACATGATTCATTGGTTTACAGTGCTGGTCACTGGCAGGATACCCACAGTGATATGCGTGTCTCAGAGCGAGGAGCCAGGCTATGTACAGTATGTAGGAGAGGAGGGAGTGCGAGCACATGGGTGCCATTTGAATTTCTGCTTGTCGTGATATGACTTCGTTTCCTCCGAGTCCCGAGGCTGGCATGTTACCCTGGGTTCGAACACGATGCCTCAGGACCAGTGGGTTGGGGGGAGGGGGGTATGGAGTTCTCTTTCAGCTTATCTCTAGGGATTGAACTGGGCAAAATAAAATGGGGATCATTTCTTAGGTGCAAGAATTTAATTGCCTTTTTTCCGTGCTGATTAATAATGGATGCGGGTGCGGTTACCCCTCTGACTGAGAGCACCCTTTTTCTTCTACAGATTTACTGTATACAGACTGCAGTCCGTATTTCTCCACTTCACCCTCATGGGGTTGCTAACGATAAAAATAAGCTGACACTGTAAGTTTTCCTTTCCGTTTGTGGCTGTCCTTCTTCTACTGTATTTTGTATTCTTTTTTAATCGTGGCCCATGGTGATAGGCATTGTGCAGCTTTTTTTTAAAAATACACACACACAACACACAGATCTTCACCATGATACCATGCTAAAAGATGAGCTCAAGTCTTCACCGTTCCTCACGATTTCAGCACAACTTTCACTTCCCAGGCACAGAGTCTTCATGAAGTTGAGGTCACTAAAAATAGCCCACAACTCAACTTGTCTGGTGAAAAAGTGCATAAGACAGAAAATGAGGGTAGTGGGGGCTGGATTTTGCTGTTTCCTCGTGTTTGTTTTCTGTATGCTGTATGGTGTGTTCAGTTGCTTTGCCCACCTATTCCCCTAGGAACCCAGAACCCCATGATTGACATGAGAACCAAGGCCCATAATCTCAATATATACATGTTTATTTTTATTTCTGGATTTCATGTTGCTCCTAGATTTCATGTTTGTTTATGTTGTGTGGGCTCCACCAGCGCCCGATCTCTTTTGGTCCCCATGATGGGAAATCTGTGCTTGTAATAAGACAGGACAAAATCTGTTAATAACTCCCAGGGGTCACTGGGTACTTATGGGGGCCAAATCAATCAGAAATCTTTTAAGACAAAGAGTGAGAGATGATAGGGAGAAGACCTAAAGTGAAAAGGAGATGAGATGTGCTACAGAGAGGGGTGAGAGATGTTGGCGAGAAGACCAAAGAGAGAAGGAGATGAGATGTGCTACAGAGAGGGGTGAGAGATGTTGGCGAGAAGGCCAAAGAGAGAAGGAGATGAGATGTGCTACAGAGAGGGGTGAGAGATGTTGGCGAGAAAACCAAAGCAAGAAGGGGATGACCCCTTGAGAAACCATACCAAGCTATAACCTTGTCCTGAAAGGTGGTTTTACACACATTTCTGCAGGATGAACCGGGCTCATGCACTGTGTTAAGTGTGTGTTCCAGCCTATCACTTTATACTGCACACGTCTTTATTGCTATATGTCATTTTCACGCTAATGGCTCCATGCAGATGTATCTCAGACAGCTTCATCTTCCCTTTTATGTCTGGTGCTCCGCCTCCATGCTCTAGTGCTGTTTGCACTTTAAGTGTTTAAATACCTCCCAGTAGCTGAGGCATGAATCCTGTTTTCGTTGTTTTTCAGCTGGATCGTTGACAAAATATTTTCCTTATGTCTTCACAGGCACTGCCAACCCTATCTCTTTGACACGGCTTTGCGGGCTTAGATCTTTGTTTTCACTTTGAGATGAAAGACACTATTCAAAATCTTCATTCATAATTTGGACGTCTGAGTTTCATCTTTGTTGGGATATTTGGTAATCCAACAGGTGTCTGCTTGGATTCTTTCACCAGCAGCTCCTCTATCACACAGAGGGAGTTTGGCCTTTGTTTTCTTCCGCAGAACTTGGGCTGAAAGTTCAATCTGTATCACAGGTCAAATTACTTATTGAAGGCAGATTACAGAAGATTGCCAGAAATTTCCACGCCATCCAACTGGAACTAGGAAGTGGAGTACATTTCAAACCCTATTTCACTGCCTACTAGAAGGCAGGCTTATGTTTTCTTTTTGAATACAATCCTTGCCGTCTGTGTAGATGGGGTGGTAAAGCAGTCACATCGCACTTTTCACTCGTAAACCCGTCTGTCAGCCGAGAGAGGCTCCACCTTCACCTATTCCTTCTTTTCTTTCACTCAGTGGAGTCACTCTGTTGTCTGCTCAGCCCACGACACCTGATTCCTAAGCCTGCTTGTTCTTTCTAGCAGAAAGAAGGGTGTAGTAAAGAAGCGGTTGCCATGAGAACAGCCGGTATTCCATCGGTGGGTGACCGGGACTTTTGCAAAGCCTCGCCGACAGCCAAATAACAGAATGCATGATTTCAGAGAAATATTATGGATAAGAAGTCTGGCCTTAGGTTCCCACTTATTAGAATGACATAATATTTAATAAAGGGAGCCTGAAACAGGCAGAAGGCTAACATCTGGGGCATGACGATGTGTTGAATGGGATTGCAACCTTGGTCGATGGGATGCGCTGACATTGAAGACGGTACGAGTGGTGAGTAATGCAGGATGTGGTATTGACACATCTCACGAGTGCCAATGGAGGCCTAACAGCTTCTGATAGCGGCGGATTACATTCCAGCGAGGGCAGAGCACTGTTTGCCATGGAATGCATCATGGTGAGCTGCTTCCGGCAGTTCACGTTCCATCAGACTTCTTTATTTTAGGTATGAGAACTCCAGCTTCCCTCTAGTCTCCTTATGTCACTCAAACATGTCAGGGTTAAAGAAATATATTTTGGAAACATCTTAATAGGAATGCTTCACCAACGGTCTTTAGCATGCGGTGTCTTTTCTGACCAGGATAGGGCTAAAGGACATTTGGAAGTAGCCTACTCCCTCCCTCAGCAACCCTGCAGTGGACAGTTTCCCCACAATAACACCAGGAGAGGCAAACAGAGGATGTCGTCAGCAGAGAAAACATGTAGTTATCGCCAACCGTGCTGTCAGACAGGGAGTGCAGAGAGTCAGCTCTGATTGGCTGTCATCTACTGTACCCAGACATATTCTGCCTAATCAACCAGGAGTGCAAGGGCCATTAATGCATCCATATGGTGCCCCATTGAGAGAAATGCTCTGCGAGTTGACAGGAGGACCTTCTGAGTAACACTTGGAGAGTACAGTTCCGAATGGCCAGCTCATTGGGAGGCGCCCTCCTCCCTGTTACGGAGCCAGCAGGAGGTCACCGTTGGCACCTCCTCCACCTCCACACCTTCCTAAGCCCATTAAAGGCCATATTGAGCCAGGACAAGTGGGAGGAGTGACTCCTCAGATGGCTAGGTTGTATCCAAATGGTTGACCTCAGCTTGGACCGGTGATGGGATACCAAATCGGGAAGCCATCTGAGGGGGAACAGGAAGCACCAAGGCTGCACTCCACTCCAACACAAAAAAAAAAACACACTTCGCCTCTCTCCCCTGACCTTACTTTGTGGGGGAACATTTACCGTGACTCCGATGTGAGACAGGCATTAGAAAGGCCATTACAATCAGACTTTTCTGTAGTGAACCCATTACCACAAACCGAACAGGATATCCCATAATCCTTAGCAAACAGCCTAGTGGCACTGTGCTTGTCTAAGTGAGGTGAGCATCATCTGAACACAACCCGTATGATAAGCATTTTATGGGTTTTTCCAAAACTGTACAGAGACACTTTAAGAACTGCTCAGGAACCAAATAAATTCTGTTCCCGGGGAGATAACGTCCAAGAAAGTTCTGTTCAGATCAGATCCGCAGCAGCCACTGTTAATGGGGCAGGAGATGGACTTGAAACAGTAAAGACAGCTCCCCCCAAACTCTGGCCACACCGCCTTGCAATTCTAGAGGAAAATCATTCCCAGCTGCATGGATCGAGTATTTTTTCAGCGTATACCTTTACAAGCCCAAGCCCAGACGGCCGAGTCCCCCTGGGTCACATATGCCCTTCTATGGCCTTCCAGGCTGGTCCCAGTCCGGCGGAATTCATTGGTCGCGTTCCGACATGCCGCGGGTTAGTGAACGGCAGCACTCGTAAATCGCGGGGGAAAGCCGGGCATCCCGGCGGCATGTGAGCGGCGCATTGGCCCCGGTCAGGGCACTGCGGCTTGGCATCGAGAGACAGCCCCCATTTCCATCCGTCTCTTCCCTCTCATCTGGAGGAACAGCTACTGTTTTCACAGACCGGCTCACTTTCCAGGAGCTGGTATGGCAAGATGATTTGGGAATTGGACAGGAGACCAAAAAATGCTCCTGGAAGCAGCGCTGTTGCGCCCTCGAGCGGGAAAATTACGTGAATTGCTTCAGTAAAACATCCAGCTGTACAAACGGGTGGGAGTTTAACATTACCAAATTCCTTCGGGTAAATCTGTTTGCTAAGCACGGCAAGAGCATGGTGAGTGTTTAAAAAAAAAACATCCTGGAAGCAGACCCAGGGTTTTCAGGACTTCCAGGGGACTGCGAAACTGAGCCCTCGACGTCCTTCCTCTTGTCTTGTCCCCAGTGTGCCGTTAATCAGCCACAGGTAACGAAGGGCTGGGCGGCTCAAAGTCACCCAGGAGACAGTCCGGCAGCGTGCGTGCCCTTCTCTGACTGCCACAGCTCCAGACAAGAATAAAAAAAACAACAGTCAAGCAGTCCTAAGAGCACCCCCTAGAGAGCAGGCTGGTCATGATGCATGAAGGGCTACTTTCTGCTTATCAGCCACTGGGGGGGGGGGGGGAGCTTTGAAGACATGCACTGGTATCGTTGAAATTACTCCACATCTTTACATTATTTAACTGCCGACAGTCACACTTTTATCCAAAGTGACTTACATATCTTGGCATAAATTGGGGGCCTAGCTACAGGGTACAACACAAGGCACCCCAAGGGACCTTTCAGCTTAGAAGTCTTTCTGGTATCTAGATGGTATCTGTAGTCACTGTTGTGGTATCTGTAGTCACTCCTTAATCTCCCGAGTGTCACTGCACAGGATTCCAACCATCGAACCAATGATTAGACCTTATCCAGCCACATCCAGCAGCTTCATCTTCAGCCCCTAATGGAGAACATTCCTCTCCTTCTACAATATAGAATTAAAAGCCCATTTCATCATTAGAAAAGTTAAACTGTAGTGGGGCAGAGGGGGGTTAACTTCAAATGCAATTTCCATACAAATCAGCTGAGAAATTATGAGATTAAAAGATGCTTGGGAGAAGAGGAAAACACTCCTTGTTTTTTGCTTTGGGAGAAAAAGGATATTTAACGTCTCAACACTTAGAGCAGAGGATCATGGGAAAGCCTTCTGTAACTCCTTTCCTTTCTCTCACAAGTGGACAGATTGGGGTGGGCTTGCCTAACAAGCCAAAAATAACAGCATCACGTTGCTGTTTACGCTGTGCAATTAGAGACTTTCACGAGACCAGCGGGTAGAGAAAAATATAGCTAATAGTTAATCATTAATAGTAAGTTTCCTGCTACCAAAAACCACTTACCCCCCCCCATTACAGGCCCAGGAAGTGCCAGTGCTCACAATGGCTGGATCCGAATTCTGGAACTCGTACCAAACCCCAGCATAAATGTTTTTAATCTTTTGTCTAGGTTGTTTCCTTAGGCTTCTAGTACAAGTACATCTGACTATAATTATACAAAGTGGGTGTCTTTGGCTGTTTGTCACGCTAAATTATAAATGATTCTTGTAAAATTCCATTGTGTTAGAATAAAAAAAAAACTTCCACCAACAAATGACTGCATCCTGCTAAGGAAACTTCCAGAAGTTGGCATTGCACCTTGTTTCAGACTAAACTTGAGAAGCATGTAAAGGGGGGGCAGTTAAGTTACCGGCAGCAAGCATGTCAATCCAAGAATACAGGAAAAAATCACGCAAGATGATTGACATAATTACCTTAAAAGGCCGCAATAAATAATCAGGAGCCTTTGTGTGGCACATGTCCAGCAGCTGCTGACATCTTTCCAAACACTTCACTACAAAATGCTCTGCGCAAATGTTTGCCGTAGAGGGTTCATGCCATTTATGGCTTGGGGAGTTGGCATTTCCTAAATATGTCTTAATTATGGCTCTTACACACAAGTGTACACAGACACGCAGCTACCTCCCCCTCCTCTCAAATCCTTTTCAGTCAAACAGGTAGCAGAATATCGATGTGGACAGACCCGCTGGACCCGGAGGATGGCAATTGGGCAATCAGTGACTGAAATGTGTGGTGGTGGGGAGGGGGGGGGAGCTGGGCAACCAGCGACTGAAATGTGTGGCGGGTGCCAGCGGTTGGGGGGTTAAAACCATTCCGTTTCCGCATTACTTCCTGCAGATTGTGTTTATCTGCCCTGCAGCAAAACATTTTAATCGGAAAAGATTTTAAGGCAGAAGGAGGGGAGCAACACTTTGAAGTAAAGGTTACGGAGAGGAGGCAGCTGAGGACACCTGAGAAGCAGTGATGGGACGGGGGGGGAGTGGTGGGGGGTTAGACGGCAATCTAACAGGAACGGAAAGCACAAGAGTAATGAATGACAGGAGGAAGGCTGCGTTTTGGAGGACGAAAGTGCCACAGAAAGTAGGGCATCACTTCAGTGTTCTAAATAATCCATGTAGTCTTCATAAAGATCCATAGGAAGAAGAACATTCCTTCCGCCCTCAGAATGATCCACGAGATGAAGAGCATCCGTGTGGTCTTCATAACGATCCATAGGAATAACATCATTCCTACAGCCCTCAGAATGATCCACGAGATGGAGATCATCCATGTGATCTTCTTAAAAATCCACAGATATGATCTACAGGGATATATACTATAGTATCTGACTGGTGTTCTGAATGATTTCTTAGAACCACCCAATCCCCATTCTGTATTCATGCCACATGCTTTGATTGGACAGCCAAGACGCTGCACCATCCAATCATTGGACCAATCAAGATTTCAGAGCTCCAGGAGCAGGACAGATTAAGCACATGTCTGTGCACACCCACCACTACTGATGTGTGCAAATACATACCCCCACACCTCACTGCATATATACGCAAACCCTACATACACATGGTACACACATGTATGCAGTCAGGGGCACATAGTTCTTCAAACCCATTGGGTCACGATCTACTAGCAGGAAGAGAGACACAAACAGATCCGGCTGTTCAAACACCCCTCGCTAGCAGAACAATGCAAACGGCGGCATGTCGTGTGATCTGAGCGAGGACGGTAGAGGGCTCGTCCACACACTCTTCGGGCCTTCTTCCTACAAGCCAGTGCTTTGAAGGGCATTCAGATGGGGTTTTATCTCATTAAGGGCATGGGTGGGGGTTTTAAGGCTGCTGTTATTAATGCCGACGGGATCCCTTCAGATACCCTCACACACCCAAGCGGCAGGCATGCCATAATTCTAAGGCTGCCTGCACTTCCTCCTGAAATCGTCCTCCCCAGCCCTGTTTATCAGGTACCACCGGCTCCCTCTAGTGGACGTGTGCAGAAGCACAGAGCGGTGGCGGCGAGAGTTGACAGGAGACTCACAGGCGATGCGGACGTGTGCCTTGCGGCTCTTCGTGGTCCCGGCCGAGCTCCAGGCCACACACTGGCACCAGTAGTCCTCTGGTCCGAAAAGCTCCTCCACTTGTTGGCGGGAAATCTCGATGCTAGCTTCCCGCACCACCAGCCCTGCAGGGGGAGACAGAGAGCACTGAGTGCTGGAGAGAACATGAAATGCATACAGCGCACGCAACATGCAAAGAACAAAAACGCACCCTTTACAATCACACATATGTCAGCATTCATGGGACTAAGAGCCTTAGACAGCTGATGTTCATGCAGGGCACTCCTGTGTCCATCACCCTGAAAGCGACATTGCTAACACTGCACCAAACTTGACAAGCCCAACCATGTGATCTCCAGCTGTCCTAAAAAGAAAAAAAAAAAGATTTCTTCTCTACTGAAATTTTCATTTATATCAAAGTCAGATCCGTAATAAACTCATTCCGGTCTCGGTGGCTACAGTACAGAATCGATGTGGCAATGGACAGATGTCGATAGCTGAGGGTTATTTAATGCTCTCTGACCAGAGGTGGAGAAGGGCGCCATGGATTGTGGATACGGCGGCGACCCTACTATCTCCTGAAAGAGGAGGCATTGGGCCTGCTCCTTAAATAAGCCTAAATGAACTGGCAAGGGCTGTGCTCCTGCTGAAAGTCTGCACTGGTTTTAAAGCTGTGGGTGAGCGGTTACCTTTTAGGTGGAGGTATGCATCCATGAGAAGAGTGGCGCGATTATGATGGTCTCTGCAGTTTTTTTTCCAGTTACACTCAGAGATGGATAAAGGGCGCTCCAAAGACCCACCCTTTAGGGTTACAGTTAGCCTTCAAAATAATCAATACATTAATCTGTTTTACTCCACCTAGTGCAGAAAATTACAGAAGACTGATCAGTACAGCTGCAAAGAGCCGTAGTCTGTCACTCGATTTGTCCCCTCTTGCTGCAGCATGGGAATGGAAAATAACAACCACCAGATTTGCTATAAGAGTGTCTTTGATGCAAAGAGAAATGACACTGTTAACCAACCCATTTACTTGCCCATTTTTGAATTGCTGAATTGTTCTTGTTATAGTAGAGCAACAGACGTTGTCTTAAGGATATGAACAAAAGATCTAGAATTTGCAATGAATTGGAGTGAAAGAGATGGCCTGTCTCCTGCGGCAGAATAAGATGAGCTTGGAGACTGGGGCGAAGAAGAGGCAGGGGCACAAGGCAGAGGTAGGGGAAAGGGCACAAGGCAGAGGCAGGAGTACGAGGTAGAGGCAGGGGCACAAGGTAGAGGCAGGGGCACAAGGTAGAGGCAGAGGCACGAGGTAGAGGCAGGGGCCGCGGCAGAGGCAAGGGCACAAGGCATAGGTAGAGGCAGGGCCACAAGGCAGAGGTAGGGGCAGTGGCACAAGGCAGAGGTAGGGGCAGAGGCATGAGATCGAGGCAGAGGCACAAGGTAAAGGCAGAGGCACGAAGTAGAGGCAAGGGCACAAGGCAGAGGTAGGGGCAGGGGCACAAGGCAGAGGCAGGGGCACAAGCTCAGCAGCTTGGTGAGAAGACAGCCTTATGTGCTCCCATCTGATCTGATCCGGTCTGCTGCCACTCCATAACTCTCCTGCTTAGACAATGAGGCCTGGGTCAGGTCTGGTCCTGTGAGTATCCAGCACGCCAGTCAAAGAACAGGCACTGGGAACGCACAAGAGCAGCACCTTTTTTAGAAGGTGACAGTTTCTGGGACATGAGAGACATACATTATGGCACATGGCACCATAATGATAATAGGGCAACATTACAAAGAACCATTAGCACTGCGATGTCACAGGGCTCCACTCACTACCTCAAACTTGGGGGGGGGGGGGGGGGTTTACAAAAAAAAATTCAGCCCAATTCAGTCACTAGAACCCATATGAGAGACATCCTTTAAATACAGTGTGTAATCTTTGCATACTCTCAGAACTGGTGATAAAAAAAATACATGGAACATCTGAATAAGTGAACTGTTGAGGTCAGGGCAAGCACAGTCGTCTCTGACACCCGGGTGTATTCATGTACTTACAGCGCATGGCAGCTTGTCTTGTATCTGACCTTTTTCAAATGAAAGTGTGTGTGCACTGACCAGAGCTCCTAAGCTGGGGGGAGTTGTTTCGTGCAGCTCTGCAATCAGTTCAGAAGGGCCACTTCAATGCTTTTCCCAAAAATGCCAGGGAAACAGCCCTGGAGAAGGAAGGGCCTTCTGTGCTCACTGACAGCTTGGCACGGAAACATCCCAGACTCCAGCTAAAAAACGATTATCACGGGGTCAGGAGGCCGGTAAGACGAGCCGTTTTTAAAGCATCGCTCTAGTGGGACGAAGCACAGAGATGGAGAGGAAAGCCAGGCACGAACTGCACATGTGGAATTCCCTGGCTTTCCAAAACAGGAATTACAAGCCGGAAGCCCGTCCGCACAAAACACTGCATCTCACAGCCTAGCTGCTAGGGAGCCTTGTCATAAAACCCGTCGGACAGAAATACGAAAGGGTGCAGCGGGGGGACAGGTGAGGCCGTGTAGCCTGTGAACAGGATCAATCCTCGGAGATTCTCCTATTCCCGGGTCAAGTGCTTCCTTCTTATGTTTTCGGACTGGCAATGACCCCCCGCCATCCCCCTAAGGGACGGGCACTCGAAACTATTCCTCATATCCCAGCAATGCTGGAGGGGAGGGGCAGGGTGGGGGGAGGGGAAAATGGCATTGCTCGCTGACACGGAACGCGATTGACCACATTTATGAACCGTCGTGACCATAAATAATTGAGACGCATCCTGCTGCGCATCTCTGTTCCTGCGTGACGGAGTGCGAGAGGAAACCGTGAAAGGACACGTTGGTGCGGCAAAGGGGCAATGGGCTGAGTGCTGTTTCGGAGTGTCGTCTCACCACAAGGTTACGGGTTCAAATCCCAATAGGGGGCGCCGCTCTGCCCTTGAGTGAGTCAGTGAAACATCCTTCAGCTTAAATGGCTGAGCGGACAGCTCACTCTGACGTCTACTGCAACCTCCGCTTTGGATAATTAATGTGATATTAATGCGGAAAAAACCCCCGTGGGCAAAGAATGAAAATATTAAAATAATGAAGTCACAAGAATACAGTGGATCGGATGGCAGGGCGCTTGTCTGACTCACTGATGTTTGTTTTAAGTTTTCCAGCATCTGCCTGCTGACTTTCTCATGTAGGGGGGTCGCATTTCCACATTAACTAATCTCTTTCCTTTTTCCACCTGTGGAACTCAGGGGTCAGTGCGCTGGGCAGTACAGTCATTTTTGGCAGATATTAAAAGCAGACGTACATCGAACCGTGACCCCAGACAACAGAGCTCCCAGACGCTCTTTATCATATGATGAATCGTATTGCACACACCCCCGCTATGTTTGGAAGTACGTGCCTAATTTCCACTGCGCTCCTCCTGGGGGCTAGCAATCACGGGCGTAACCTTCCAACCGTGTCCTGGAAGCAGCGTAAGCAAGCAGGAGCTCAGAAGTCTGAATCTGAGCATTAGTTTCATCCATAAGTCATTTGAGTCCGCGGGGCGCGGGGGGGGGGTGTTTCCATCTTTATCGCTGACTACAGAGGACATCAACTTTAAGGACACAAGTGCTATGGGGTGTGGGTGCAGACAGGGCACACATAGAGCTCCAGCATTGTGACATCATATCACCATGGTTACCGATGCCGAGGTGCCAGGCCTCATGCCATAGGCGGCTACGTCAACAGGCATGGGAAGGAAGTTTTAAAAAAAAAAACAGAAGAAGGGTCTTAAAACATGACCCGTTTTGTAGATTGGGCCCAGTGGTCAATTTTACAACTGGAATTCGAGTGAAACGAAAGTTCAGAGCCAAGGTCTCCAGACCCCATTTTCAGGGCCAGCCAATCCTGCTCTGAAATCCCCCCCAAAAGCGACGACCCCCTCCCTAGGGACCGATCAAGTAACCACCCCCCCCCCCAATACACGCCAGCCCTCCATTATCCATTCCCCAGCCCAAATAGGTATCGAGCGGTTCGCCCTCCATCTTTTCCTTTCAGTCAGGGGAAATCGGAGAGGCCCCGGTCGCCACGGCAGCGCCCGCCGCAGACTGTATGGTGTCGCCTTTCCGGCATTAGTGGATTTGGTTACCCGCCACACGGGTTATTTAGCGCCGTTTTCACACGCTAGCCGTCCGGAGGGCAGCGGGCCCGCCTGCCCTGGACTGACAGATCTGCTCTACGCCAGTCCGGGGCCTTAAGCTCATTACAGGAGCTTCAGGTTTATGCCTGTGGCGTTTGGCACTGTGAGAGAGAGCTGAGTACACAGATTAAGGAACATCCATCCATCCATCCATCCATCCATCCATCCATCATGAGTTCGAGCACAGTTCCCCAAACGGGGCAAGGCAAAATTCTCACATACGCCTCCACAAAACTGGATAAACTTAAAGCACACAGCTTGCTGTGATGTCATATTGTGAACTATAAGCCCCCCTTATTGACTGTTCTCCCACCAAAAAGTAGGAGATTGAGTTCTGGACACTGCTCACAGGTAGCTTCCCTACTCGGTCAGTCCAGCTCAGATCCTGAAACACAGGGTTTAATAGAAGGCCAAATATCAGCTGCCCTCCCCAGCCCCCCAGCCCATAGGCACGGCGATTCGAGCCACCCCACCATCGCCATGGTGACTGTCTCAGTGACACGAAGGTGACCTGCAGCGGCACATCCCGGAGCTCGGAAGAAATGTCATTGAGCAACAAAATACACTATACAGCATACACGGAACGTTCCTCCGAATGGCGGGGAATGCAACGGCGATGTCTGTCCCGCTCCGCCTGAGAGAAAGGCGTGTGACTAATTTACCGGCTCCGGAAATGTCACCTTCCCCGTGTCCATGGCCAGAACTCGTTTGTACGGCCCGGCGGCCGATTCTGCAGGGGGGGGGTGGCTGCGACAGGGGAAAGCAAGGGGGTGGGGTGGAGGCGGCTCCCTGACTCTTTGCTTACTGCGAGTCACGGTCTAGAGTCAGAACTGCATGGTCGGCTGGAGAGAGAAGGAACGAGGAGAGAGGAGAGCAGCTGAAGAGATAGAGAGATAGAGAGAGAGCAGGAAAAATCAAAAATGAAGAAAATGGCAAGAGACTGGGAGAGGATGGAGGGGTGGGGATGTGTCACCACAGCAGACAGGACGCCGCCTACAGAGAGCCGGACGGCCTGTAATGCTGCCGACGTCGCGATTCCCGCCGCAGGCGATGCCGGAGGAGGGGCATGGTGTAAAGCCACGGCCTTGTGGCGGACGTCAGACTCACGCCTCCTGGTGCCACGCCGCCCCTGTGGATGCTTCTGGCTTTCATGATGAGCCGCGCGTGTGCCAGGGCAGCTGGGACGACCTCCGTCCCCATTACGGTGCCAGTCTTTCCCGGGATATTTGCGTGTTTGATTTTCTGACACCGTAACTGACAGGGTGTGTGTGTGTGTGTGTGTGTGTGATCCCTTCCCGCTCCGTGCCATTTCAGTGTTTTCTGGGTCTCACCCAGTACTGCATTCACGGGCCAATGCATCCATCCTGGCCCCTAAAACTCTCTCTCCCTCCATCCACCCCCACTCCCGCCCGCATGGGGATGTCCTGCTCACTCTCCTTTCAAAGCGCCTAATGATCCCTGAACACATTACAGTAAAACTTAATCAGATGAAAATTAAATAGAGGGGGGAAAAAACAACAAACAAAACAACAAAATATTTTTTTAACTCGGAGGGTATTTGTTTTGTGTCTCTCTGTCCACATTCAGGAATTTCTCAGAAGCTGCCCCGCTACGCACACAGACACACACTCCCAGAGACACAAAGGGACCCAGAGGACCGACCTGAGGTCTCGTCCACACGCTCCTCCACCGTGTGGTCCTTCTGGTGGACCCACTCGCTGTTGCACTTGAAGTAGATCTGCGTGGCGGGTGTGGCTTTGCAGTATAGATTCACTGGCTTGTTCTTGACGATGTAGGCCTCCTCAGGCTCCATCAAGAAGTGGGGCAGGGGCTCTGGGGGATCCGACGGGAAGGACTCCGGTAATCCTCCTAACCCCAGGAAGTCATCGTCCACTGGATAAAAGAATGGGGCAGCAGTGAGCGGGGAGCACGGATCCACCTTAACCCTTGTGTTCATTTGTGAGTCCCAGGGACCCAGTTGAGGTTAGTAAAGAAGACATTTTTTATATTTGCGAATTATAAAAAAATATGAATAAAACTATTCCAACTGTGTCCCTAGGACCCATATTGTATACGTGGTGCAGTGTGAAATTAACTGAACACGGTTAATTGCTCTCCACCTGGCATTCTGATCATTAACTTACGTAGCTAAAGCCATAGACCACAGAACCGAAGGGGCACCCAGACCAGTGCTCCCCCTCTCTCTCACCAGGACCCTTCGTGCTCCCATTCCACACCATTCCAGTCTGTCGTTCCCAGACGCCTCCCTCCCACGCCGGGACTCTTCATACTCCCATTCCACCCCACTCTCCCATTCCCAGACTTCTCCCTCACACACTGGGACACTCTCTGCTCCCATTCCGCCCCACTCTGCCATTCCCGGACTTCTCCCTCACACATTGGGACACTCTCTGCTCCCATTCCGCCCCACTCTGCCTTTCCCGGACATCCTCACACACCAGGACAGAGGCAGAGTCCTCGCCCTCATGCTGCCAGCACACCTCCCACGCTCCATAATCACGCTCACAGAATAAATAAAGCACTTTCCCAGCATGGGAGTGTGAGCTAAAGTGGGATAAATGTGGGATGCGTAGGAATATACCGGCCCGGAGTCCTATCAAAAGGCCGCTTAGATGCAGCTGTCGGGCCCCCAGTGCGTCCTGGCCGCCGCCCGGCCACTGGCAGGGGAACGCTCTGGCCTGCCCTGACAGGTCAAAGGTTGTGGCAGCCGGGCCAGCCTGCAGCCTTTATTTAGAATTTAAGCAGTTTACCCAGCTGGAAACTCGGTGACGACGTTAAGCGGCCTACTCCGGGGTACATCAGGCAAGCTGAAAATCAGCCCAGTGGCTCCATTAGCCTGAGTGCTGGCAGCTTTAAAGAGTCGTGCCGTTCACTTCACCGCTTATTCGCATGTGGAACCTCGACGCAATTTCACATGTGCCTGAGTAGTCTGGGACCATTCGTAGGTTTGAGGGG